>JAHBCN010000595.1:0-167647 GCA_019359885.1 Listronotus oregonensis
TTGTACTTAAAGCACTATTTAAGAGTACTTTGACAGCTCTGCTTTGACTGAATATAAATACCTGTTAAAAAACCTTATAAAGAATCCGTTGTCAGTGTCTAAAAATATTTTTTAAAATGCCAAACTTAACTTTGGATCAAAAAGTATTAATTATTCATTATATTGAGCAGAGAGGTTGGCCAGAAAGGGATGTGGCGGAAGAGCTTAACATCCCAAAGAGTACTATATTCATTTTGTTAAGAAAAAAAAAAATGTAGGAAACACACTCCTTTGAAAGAAGAGCTGGAAGTGGTCGCCCCAAACTATCGAATCAAGAACAAGGCATTAATTTAGTTAATTGCGCTGCCACCCGGCAGCCTTAACACCGTTTTTAACAAACGCAAATAAAGAACAACGCATTGGATGTGCTCTACAATTTTACTTGGAACCTCCGATTTTTTGGGAAAATATAATATTCACCGATAAAAACGGGTTTCAGTCTTGGGATACTTAAGGTATACAGGCCTCAAGAAACACGATTTGATGAAAAATATACCCAAAGGGACAGAAGTAGTGGGCGATTTTCGGTAAATGTTTGGGTGGCTGAGTGCACAAGGACATGGTGTATGTTATTTTATCGAAGGAAGGTTCAATGCGGAGGTATATATAGATTTACTACAGAATATCATGCTTCCTTCTGAACTGGATCAATTTCCGGACAGAAATTTTATTTTTTGAATCCGTTCATACGGCCCGACAAGTCGATGAATGGATGGAAGGGCAGCGTATCAGGGTTTTATCGTGGCCCGCACATAGTCCGGATTTAAATGTTATGGAAAATGTTTGGTCTTATTAGTTAAAAAATCAGTAGGAAAAATGAGTTTAGGCCGCAAAATGTAAACGAACTTAAGGATAAAATTTTAGAGGCGTGGAATGAGTTACGAGAAAATCCGGACTACGTCCGGGCTTTGGTCCATTCGATGCCTGGAAGGCTAAACTCTGTCTTAGAAAAAAACAGGGCCGCAATAAAATATTAAATTTGTTTGGAAGGATATTTAAGTTTGAATTTATTAAATTGTTAATTAATTTATTAATTTGTTAGTTTTAATAAAATATAATTTTTACCTTTTGCTTTATTTATAGTAATTAAAAGTAAAACAAAGTAAAAAAGAGCGATTTACAAAAATTGGCAGAAAAGTCAAAATTTGACAAATTTTTTTCCCAAGATTTAATGGCCGTCATTGTACAGGGTGTCCCATTTCGATACTTTTATAAGGTATCTTCGTAATTGTTGGTGCTATAAGAAAAGTAATATTGGCGTCGTGTGCTCTTTTTGGCAAAATCAAAATTTGAAAATTTTCGCTCGCTTAAGAAATACGGGGAAAAATCAAAAATTATCAATTTCAAAATGACCCTATCTTTTTTTAGTTAAAAAAGATAAAGACAAATATGTTATACAAAAGTTTCTATATAATCATTGTTCAATAATCTGCCATTTTCAGAATGAGTATACGGGGTCAGGTCAAAAAGTTACCGGACCTAATCTTATTTTTTTTAATGGAGCACTCTGTATATTTCAATCTAGAAAGATAGCATATCAAATTATTTTTTCAAAAATATTACACATCATGGATAATATTGTGATTTATTTAAATTTTATCTACTTTAAAACACAGTAGGCTATAAAACAAAAGCTAATATCCTTGAAACGAAACTATGTTGACATTCTAATTGTTATTAATATTTAACGTCATATGATCGTATTTACCTAAAGCAGCTGCTATTTTTACACTACTCAGCGCTTCCTTGCAGTCCATTTTATTGGCAAAAAATAATATGGGTATCTTTTTCTGGCAAATATCTGGATGTTGCAATAAAAGATCCAGTTCTTCTTTCACGACAACCAATCGTAACCGATCACTGCTGTCAATTACAAATATAATTCCGTGGCAGTCTTTGTAGTAATGTTCCCAAAGATCTCTGTATCGTCCGTGTCCGGACATGTCAAAAGCGGTAAAGGCAAGATTTTGATCTGAAAAGAATAGTATATTACAGTCCGAGACAGAAAATGCTTCATTGCTGGTCAAAAGGTTATATAGTTTATCAAGACTATGTAAGTTTAAAGGTTTATGGAAGCCGGAGTTCCGTTTTCATGTGCGACGGCACGGCGCGTATGAAACCATACCCGCCCTGAGCCGTCGTCGTCTCATCAACTCTTCCAAGCGAATTACATGTTACGTTCTCGTTGTGTGTTTAAAAAGATTTTTTCACACGCAGGCGCTAATTACCAATCTAAAGTGCGTTTTTTTACACGTTTTATTTTCCAGATATCGATCCATAAATATGATAATTAAATTAAACTCATTTACACTATTTTGCCCTTCTTTTATTACAAAATTGGTGGTAAGTACTCGAAACTATCACACAGTGTTTAAAATTTATTTAAAAAATCGTGTTTTCACTTGTTTTATTAAGATTTTTAGTAATAATACAAAACTCCAAAAATATTGATCATTTAAATAGAAGGCTGTGAGGTGGTGCCATCTATTCTTTCCATATTAAATAAGATGATATAAAATCCAATATTACACAATACGTTTAAATATTTTATAACAGTTTCGTTTTTCGTTTAATAACCAACAATGTTGTGCAAAAAATAAACTAAAAGTAAAAGTATTCTTAGTTTGAGTTTGACATTTGATGATGTCAACTTTATACATGGTAACAAAGAATTATGGAAGTCCAGACATGACCTGCTATTCATTGCGCAAACTCCGCAGGACCTTTTCCCCTATTTTCGCTGCCCTGCACGCGTGGATAATTTTGTTCTACAGCATTGGCCTTCCATAAACCTTCAAACTTCCTTGATTAAGACGCGTAGCGTCGAGACAAACTAAACCTCTAGGCAGCAATAAAGTTTACTTTCAACCTTTTATGTAATGTTGTCATTACATGCTTTTTAAAATATTGAAAGTTTCACATTTCTTTAATTTTACATTTTATCAGAACAGCAATGTATATGCCTGCCTAGGCAGAAAAATGCATTTCCGTCCCCATTTTCTGCTCTTATTGTTATTCGCAAAATTTAAAGTCAAAGTCAAAGTTCAAAGTGTCAAAGTTCTTTGACAAGATGTGTAGGACTTCGTATAATAAAATTTTAGAGTTTTTGTCTCAGAAATTAAGGGCTGAAAATAAAATTGTATACAAACCTCGACAGAAAACTTCATTGCTATCCCGAGGTTTAGTTTATCTCGACGCTACGCGTCTCGATAACCTCTTGACCAGCAATGACGCATTTTTCGTCTCGGATTGTAATATACTATTTTCATCGAGGTTTGTACACAATTTTATTTTCAGTCCTTAATTTCAAAGGAAAAAACTTAAACATTTTATTGTACGGAATCCTACATATCTTGTCAAAGACTTTGACACTTTGAACTTTGACTTTTATAAAATGTTAAAGTACGAAAATAGTCATTTTGAGATTTGATTTTAAAAAGTATGTAATGTCAACATTTATATATTACAATTCAAAACGGAAAATGCTTCCTCGCTGATCAAGAGATTATATAGTTTATCGAGACGCGTAGCAAAAATTTTTGGTCGGAAATATTCCAAAAATAATATTCTTTTTGTATTTATACATATTTTTTAAAAACTGCAAATATTTTTTCAAGAAAATAAAAATAAAAAAATTGTCACTGTGTAAAAATTTCAAGAAAATGCATTATTTGAATTATTACTTTTGTTATAACGTGGGCAACCCGCCCATTACTCCCTTGGGAGCGCACTTTTTTAACTCATATCTTTTTAATATTTTTTATATAAATATATAAATTAAGAAGTTTTAAATACGTAAGTTTGCTATTTTAAAAAATATAGCATATTAAGTGTAGTAAGTAGTAAATAAAAGTAAAAGTTATTTAATCAATTTAAACATATTCCAATTATTTTGCAAGCTATTTTTTTATAGTAACTATAATTTTTCATTACGGAAACTTCCATTTTGCCTTTTGAATACTTAACACGCATTTTGAAAGCTGAAAAGCTTTTTGGAAATCAACCACTGAAGGCGCGGAAAAATCGTGTCTTTAAATTCCGGAAACTAAAGGGGAACTTAACCTGCCATTTAATAGTGCCGTTAATGACTTTTTGATGTTTTATGCAAAGGCTGACTAGGCTGAAGCCTAGGGCAGCAAATGTAAGATTATTTTTTAAAAAAGTATAATTGAAATTAATTTTAAAAAATCCTAATATTTAACGAATAGATAAAAAAATTCCGGCCAAACTCACTTTATTTTTATAGGAATTACTAGTGAAGTTTACATTCTTTTAATGCTAAGTTTTTCGTTGTAATATCCAAAAAATATTGAAATATTAGGGCGGCAAAAATATATTAGCCTATGGGCGGCAAAAAGTTAAATCCGGTCCTGTTCCTAACGCCGCTTTCTTTTCCCATGTGTATATGTGACTCTGTGGGTGTCAAGGACACATTATTTGTGGGCCACCTAAGGGCCACCACTTTTTTTCCCTTCCAAGTACTTATACAAACCCCTAAAATAAAATTAGGTCAATTTTTCGATGATTTTTTGGACGATAGAGTCATCTCTAGAGCATGCTGGCAACGGACACTTGATGAAAGCGCAAATAATTTAAATAAATCAAGCAAGGAAGCAAGTTACAAGCACCGATTTTGGAACATCAATTATAAATAAATACTGACTTTTTGTTTGACCTCGGACCAGTAAGGCTATGTGATGGCCGAAAGTACAAACTTGTGAGAACAAAAAAGGCTCTGGCAGAAACCAGTTGTATCTGGATTTTGGGGCTGCATTTCGCAGCATATAAATGTGCATTGCAAGGATTTTTTGTTTGGTTAGTTTGGATGATTTCCTATGGCTTAGAGCCAGACTATGGAAACTACCAATGGAATGTGCTGACGAAATGAATACCTGTAGGATATTTGGGCCAAATAATTAATAATAGAAATTAAAATTATTAAAAGAATTATTCTGTATATTAAAAATAAAAATATACGGCTTTTTGTTCTTTTACAAAGATCATTTATTTGCTCCGTGTTTTAAGAACTTACTTTGAAATTTTTCAACAGTAAATCCAACAGTTGGCACAATATTTGTAATTTTGTCATCTTCATTCTTAAAACTATTTACGACGGTTGATTTACCACTATTATTTAATCCAACAACCAAAACATTTACTTCTTTCCTTCTCACTCCCAAAAAGTTTGCTAATTTCTGAAAAAGACCCATTGCACATTATTTTCAATAACTTTTTATTTATTCTTAAAACAAAAGTATATTGAATTTGCTATAAACCCCATGTTTTGTTTCACTGTGTACACTCTGTTACCATAGTAACACGTAGTTTTTTTCACTACCCTGTATGTTTAGTTTTAAACCGCTCCCCGTATATTGTATCTTATTTTTACTAAAACTACTTTCTGCTGGGTACACGAGCCACTATTTAGCTAAGAAGAAGGAAGTCATCTTCTTGTAATTTTTTGGCACTAAATACTATATTGGGGTTCGGTCTTCGAGTATATAACGTAGAGGCATCCTCGCCGCTCGGCATATGCGAACAAGCGTGCGAGAGAGTAGAAGACTAAAATTATAACCTTTCTCTCTCGTTCCCCATGCTTAATCTTAGGCACGTCTAGACGGGATATGCTAAAGGTAAAAATAATTATTTTTTAAAAAATTTTTGTCCAAAGAAGACAAGTTGGGAACAAGAAACGTAACCTCAATAATTTGACAATTATAAGATCTTTCATGACATTTTAGACGTACGGTATCTTTCTTATCTCTTTTTATCGCATAAAGAAAACAGAAATAAGAATCTATCTGATTAATTAGTAAGAGATGTTCTTTCATGATCTCCAAACAAAGTAGTTTATTCTCATTAATCTCATTTATTTTTGTCTAGATTTTACCTTCTGCATTGTAATCACTGATTAAAACTAGAATGGACGGGGCGATAGACTCCGTTGCTTTAACAAAGAAAATCAAGGTAAGTTACTAATAGTTCCCCGATCGAAAACTTAGACTGTAAAAGTGAAAGACTTACAACGAGCAACTGTTCAATCTGGGTCGCAAGTTCACAAAGTGGAGCACCTTCACCGCATTTGTGTATTTTCACCTTGGCTGTCGCCGATAAGCCAAATAAAATAAGTGAAATTTTAAAGTAAAAAGCATTATGATTTTACAGGAAAACCCTGAAATTTCCTCAGCTGTAGTGAAGGAAAAAACATCATCTGAAAACTCAGAGTATGATAGTGTGGATAGTTACAGTGATGAAGATGATCAACCAGAAATCAAGGCAAGGTCTAGGGCTTCTGGATTGGATTCACATTCGGAAGATGAAGGTAAGTTTTGATGATGCATTTAAAACTACCAAACAAAACCGATTGTATTTAGTCCTGTTCGATGCTATGTATTTAAGATCTGCAAGGTAAATTTCATAGATTTCTCTTCTATGTAAAAGCTGATTTAATGGCAATTCTTGTTTTAAAAATGATAGGGTAAAGTAAAAATGACTAACCTTGGTGTTCATAATCTTTATCTAAAGTTAGCTGTACAGACTTTAAGGTTTGGACCATGTAATTAAAATATTTACTTTTATAAATGTTTGGTCAGGGATATATACGTATCAATGGATATATATCATGATATTTATCCGATATATATCAAATGATTTTTTATGATATATATCAATACAAAAATGGTTTCAAAATTTTATATTATTGAGTAATTTTTGGCGTTTGTTACTGTATTTCTACTTTCCCAATGTAGATAGTGTTGGAGTAGAGTTAAAACATACTCCCTAATAGTAAATTCTAATCCATAAATGGCAACATGGTGCAGAAACAAATTTACTTCATTATTGAGTATTTAAGAAGCATTAAATAACTTTTGTATTTATAGAATATAACTGTTTATTAACAAAATGGATATATATCAAACATTTGATATATATCAGATATTATCGAACCCTGTGTTTGGTAGTATTGTACTTTTACATGACGAAAATTTTTACAAATCTCCAAACTTTACCAAAAAATTTAATTTTTATAATAAAAAAAATTATTTTTAAGTTGCCAGCTATACAAAAACAGCATATTATGTATTCTGAAACTTTGTTTTTTTGAGTTTGGCACTATTAGGTAAAAAAAATAGAAACTAAAACTATAAGAATAAAGAAATAAAAAAATTACAAACTATTGTTTATTTAGAGTAATTTTAGTACTACAAAAATATTATCTAGTTTGAAAATATTATAGTAACATAAACAATTACATCATACGTCTTTGGGTCTGTTGTCGTTTAGCATCCATCGATTCGAAAAAAATAAAAATTACAGATAAAAAGATCACATTTTGTTGAGTAAATTTTAAAAAGACAAAAATTCGAAAAAGGGCATTTTTGCAGAGAAAAATAAAATTAAACTTCAAAACGTATTCAGGTTAGATAAAATGTCAGATTTTGCTACATTGTCGGATAAAAAAAAAAGGATTTAAATTTAGCTTTAAAGCATTAAGTATGGATTAAATATAATGCGCTTATCACAAACAAAAAAAATATTAAATAAGGTTATTATCTGGAAGTGGGGTCAACCCTATTATTGGTTATAAAAAATTGAAAAATTAAGATATCTTTTTTTTCTATTTTATTCTTTTCAACGATTTATTCTTGTTTGTACACTTGAAAAATTTACCTGAAATATTCTCGTTTCATACATTGAATTATTAAATCAATTTTAATGCTTCTAGTTTCATACACCGACCTTTGTGACGACCCAAATAACCAATCAAATAAATTAGTCTAGTGGAGAAGTGTGTTTCCTGCAAAAAATAGTTAGAAGGTTTTAAAAAATGAGCGATAGCTCATTCGACGCGGAATGCAAATCTGAGAAAGGCGTTTTAAGAATTTTTTCTGCAAATAAAAATCGAAATTATTATTAACAAAAAACGAAATAAAAAAAGCCATTTTGATTTTTTATGATAACTCAAAAACCATAAGAGATAGTGGAAATTGCAAAAAATATCCTTGAAGAGAAGAAAATTTCTGATAAAAAAGTCCCAACTTCCGGAGTTTTATCTCCATTATTTATAATTTTAATTTAACGCTAAAAATGGGCCTCCGTGCGACATTTTTGGTTGCGCGCTTGGCGTCAGAACCGAGTATGTAACACTAAATATTTTTTAGGGTATTAAATATTAATTGAAAAATTTTAAAAACCATTGTTTATTCAGAACACTTTAAAGAATTTATTTCCGTTGAAAATTTAACCTAAAGTTAGTTCCGCTTTGTAATGTAAGATACTGCGGAACAAAAATATTCAAAAAGTAGTAAACCTCTTGACCACTATTTTTTTTATATTTAATGTTTTAACTTAATTTGTCTATTCTATTAGAAAGAAACATACAGTCCAATAAAACTTTAAGACAAATGGATAAAAAATAAATATGATTTTCTTTTTATCAAAATATTCATATATCATTGTAATATTAATAACAGTCTGACATTTGATCAATCAATCACAATTTATTGTCTGAAAGTTATATATTTTTTACAAAGCTGAATATATGTAAAATAATAAAATAATAAATATGCTGTTGTTAGAAGCATGAAATGAACTATAGATTTATGATGAATTATGAAGAAATACCCACAAAATATTCTTTTAATGTTTAATATTCTCTTTGTGAATATTTTTTTTTAATTTTAGTTTTAAATATCTTTTAATGTTTGTTCTCTAATATATGCAGCAACTTCACTTATATGCTTTTTTTAATATTAATTGAATAGTCAATAAATTAAAAATAAAAGGTTTAAAGAATTAGTAAAAAATATCCAAATTACAAATACTTGTAATTGCAGCTTGCTTTGTTATACAAATACAAGGTTTAATCAACTTACGTTTTCCTAAAAACAAATTACATATTGTTATACTAAATCAATTAAGCAAAGTAATCCTTACCAATAAAGAACCAATTTATTTACAAGGTATTCTAATGTGTTTTTTTTACAAATACTAGCTGACCCGATATACATTTTCCTGTCTTAACTATGAATATTGAATTCGAATTGGTATAATTAATAGAAAATAATAATTTATGTGTTTATTATTCTAATGCTTTATGGTGCACAACCTTCTATTTAGCATTTTATATGTTTACCTATCTATCTATCTGTCTATTTATTTCTTTTTTTCTGCACAACTTTCTTAATTTTTCTCCCTGACTATATCAAAAGCAACAGAAAAAGAATTAGCGAAATTCGTTCAGACATGCACTTGTGGTGCCATGACCAAGAGAAATAGGGATTCATTTCTATATATGACCAATGTGCTAGATACAAAGTGCAATTTTTTCGTAAATTTTAAAAATGTATTTCGGGAATATATATAGAAAACTATCATGTAGCAAATAGTTTGTCCATACATTGTTAGATGGTACACATTCTCTGAAAAGAATATTTGAAGATTATATTTTTTCCTCTGTCGTTAAGTTTTCTTATATTTTCTAATTTTCCTCACAGCTTTCTTATTTTTTCTTTAATAAGAACCTTTTCCTGACAATAGCAAACACAATAAAAGAAGAATTAGTAAAATTCGTCCAGCCGTTCACTCGTGATGCCGTGACCAAGGAAAAATTGATGAATTTTTTATATATAGATTTTAAATAATATAAATTTGGAAATCTTTATGATGTATTGAATGCAAATTTTATTTTTAAATTAACATTGTTTAGTGTACAGGCTAATATTTCTGTAGTATTAGTAGTATATAAATAGATTGTTATAAATGTTAAGCTAATATTAGAGGGTGTCTAAAAAGTTTTACTTTTTAGGCCCAAGTTATTATTGTAGGTATATTAAGAAATAATAAGTTATTATTTTTGTTTGGGGTATATTTTAAAAAATACTAACATTCAAATACTTTGCAGGCAATGTAATCCAAGAAAGAGAAGAAGGGGATGGTCAAGAAAGTATCCCTACAAAGAAAGTAGACGATGATGAAGACAAGAAAAATCCTCAGTACATCCCAAAAAGAGGTACATTTTATGAGCATGATGATAGGACTGCTGATGATGTGTAAGTTTTTTTTTAGGTCTTTGGATTAATTTACCATAAAATGTTTTAAAAATTGTAACAAGTGTCCACATACACCGCAGATCTATTTAAATTATAACATTTTAAATTAAAGTATTTATAAGAAAAATTAGCATTAATTTACCTTTATAGAATTAAGCAGTCTCCAACTTAAAAGTTAACATTATTTTTTATAATTAGAAGTAATTATTTTCTCTTTAATTAATTTTCATGATTCGTAGTTCACTGATCTCGATAATAATGCAAAATAAGTTAAAACTAGTCTACCAAGAAGCAAAAACATGATCCAAAAATTTATTTTGTATATCATGATTTCTTCAAATTTTAAATATTACTAAAACATGTTTCTAACTGTTTAAATTTTAATAAAGTAAAATGATTTTAGAGAAAATCAAGAACCTGCTGATCCAGAGAAAACTGATAAGGATGGAAAGAAAAAAGTGTGGCAGGATAAGAAGGAAAGATGGACTCATGACAGGTAAAAAATCCTTTTTGTTTAAATTTTGTTCTTGTATTTGGAGTTTATTATTAGTTTTATAATTACAAAAATAAATTCTCACAACAGGTATAATAATATATGTCATATCTGCTTCTCGTATGGGCTGTGAACCTTAAAATTAAAATATCCACTTGTTATTTTCCATGCCACCCTTCCCTATTATTTCTCTGCAATCTTTTTATAAGTATGAATAATCATAAACATGGTTTTCCAGGTTTAATGATCAGGAACAAACTCCAAAAACAAGGGCTGAACTTATAGCCATTTATGGCTATGACATTCGTAATGAAGATGGACCCCCAAGAGCCAGGAGACGTAGAAGATATGGGTAAGTTGAATTGTTTGGTTTTGATTGAATTTTTTAAGGTTCCATAAATTTGTTATATTTTAAATTTAACCGTTTCTCTATATGTGACCGTTTCAAGGTTCCTACTTTTTTTTAGTTATTGTGTTCAAATTAATTATAGAAGTGTTTTTTTTACGTCAAAAAGAAAATTAAAAAGAAATTTGATTTAATTTTTTTTTCTTTCAAAAAAGACCTTCCAAAATATAATAAAGTTTAAAAAATATAATTATTACTGGCGTGCCTTGGGGACAAGATAGAAACGAAAATTTTTTAAAGCTATGAATTTTGCTAGACATGCATTTACCTACTTATTTTAATTTCATTTGCTTATGTTTCATCTAATATTCGGTATATTTTTTTGCTTACTAGGAAATTCAGGTAAGCTAACATAATTTCTTTGATTTTATTTTTTATATGTAGAATGGTACCAAACTTAGTTTAAAAAATGACACAATATAGTTAACTTTCATGAAAGGAGATAATCTAAGACGATTTTCATCCATCTGCAAAGATGGTAAATAAAGGAAAAATAAGGATGAAAACTATTTTTATCAAATATAAGATGTAAGTAAAAGTACCGTGAATAGGTTCTCTAAAAAATGATTAGTTTTAAATGCAATTAAAGGTAAACACAGTCACTCTATACACAGGGTATCTGGGAAAATGTGGGCAATCTCCTGTATATGAAAAAAACACCCTCTTATTCTTTATTAATAGTCCATAAGTTTCTCTCATGGTAGGGTGCTGTCTAAGGTAAACTCCTGGTTATTTTAACTCTTTCGGGATATTATACAATATTGTGCATCCAGACCGTTATTTAAATGTACTATGTACCCTGTAGTTAAGATTTTAAACCGTTTTGGTAATTTAGTTTTGTGATCTCTCATAGTGGTAGTTAGTTTTGCCTTCTGCAGAATTACCTATTCCCTACGTTGGATGAGAATTTGGATATTCTGGATTATTTTGAGTAGTTTAGATTATTGAGTATTTACTGTTTTAAAAATCAGCAATTAAAAATGTATTTATTGACTTACAATTAGTAAAATACTGATGGTTAGCTATTTTCTAGTCGTGGTCCAAACAAGTATACCCGCAACTGGGAAGATGAGGACGCCTACTCCAAACCACCCGCTACTCATCCTCAGAGGGGTATTGCTAAACCCGGCCGTCAGAAGAAAAATAAAAGTACTGAAGAATTTCCGCCATTGGGAAGTGGAGGTAAGAGTTGTGTTATCTTAAGGTAATATCTTTATATTGATTTTTTTTTGGTTACAGATTCAAATGTTTATTTAATTCTTTTTCCATCTAACACATATTCATGCTTATATATTTTTAGGAAGAAATAATAGAGCCAGAACAAAGTCTAGATCGTCAGAGTCTAATCAAGAAGATAATCAACAAAATTATAAAGAAAGTGAAGAAAATGAAATTCAAAATAGAAAGTCATATGAAAGGTATGGATTTTTTTTTTAATTGTAATGATTATACAGGTACCAGCACAAGTTGACATGTGAAAAAAACTTCTATTAAGTTTTTACAATAATATATCCTTTATGTTCAGTGTTTAAAGAAAACGTAATTCTTGTTGGGTCTAATTTGAAGAAATATATTGGGTGTCCTTGACAGATAAAAATTTGATTCTTAAAAATTTAGAAGCTAATAGGGTTTCTTCTTATAATAAATGTATTTAATTAAAAGAATTACTTTAATTAAAAATATATTTTCCGAGGAATAAGTTATTTTTTAGCTTCTTAAATAGTAAGATATTTTGCAGTTTGTTTTCTTTTTCTTTTTTGGCAAAATATGAACTATAGGAACAACAAAATCTTGGACTTCCATTGTCTTTTTTGCTAATTGATGCACAAAGTTTTAGTTATTATTTCTCTCCAACCATTGTTAATGATAACTAAAAACTACCCTTTAAAGCTAGGACTTATACAGGGTGTAAAAAGTATGATGCTTACGATTTTAATGGGCGATAGTGGAGCTCAAAACAAGTCAAAAAAGCTAAAAACACATGGGTCAAAACTTAATTGTTTTCGAAATATGGCTTTTCAAAGTTTAAAAAATCTGGCAACACTGCTCCCTCTCCACCACATAGAGTCAAACGTGGAACGTTTTGCATATTTACACTTTTTTTTTAAAGAGATGTTTATTTACATAAAAGTGTACTTACCACAAAATTAAGCTGAATATCAATTTTAAGAACAGAAATTTTTATGTTTTAAAATAGCACTTTTTTATTTTACTTGGTTGTCCTAAATGGATGTAGCCGTCGTGGAAATCTTTCACGGTAAATTTAAGCTGCCAGATGAGCATTTTGGTGTGTCTCGCCGTAAATTAATAACATATCGGCATATTTTCCCGATTTAAAAACATTTTGACCTACAACATATCGCCACCAGTTCGCACAATGCTCGACTACACGAGGCTTGGGTAGCACTGTTGCCAATTGTTTTTAAAATTTTGAACTGTGGGAAAAATTTTTTTTTTTTATTTATAAATTAAAACTTTAAAACTAAGTTTATTTTATTAGCAAATGAATCTACTGGAAAAATTTTCCAATTGTTAAGCTTTTCAGAAATAATTGCTTTCAAAGTTCGTAACTTTAATATCATTTAGACAAAAATCTGTCAAAATTTTGACACCTATGCCATATAAACTTTTTGACTTGTTTTGAGCTCCACTATCGCCCATTAAAATCGTGAGCATCATAGTTTTTACACTCTATATACTATCTATTTACCGAAGCTTGACCAATTTTTTACGGATCAACAATGGCTGCCAGATATTTAAAAACTAGGCTTGCTAAATTTATTCTGGTTGTGTAGAATTATTGCAGCGCTTTTAAATTTTTGCTTTCGACAATTCTTTGCAGTGTTCCTATGATCGTACATGTCCAGTAACCCTGGACCTTGAGAAATTTTAGTGTTATTAAAACTATAACAATAACTTCAAGGAAACAATGAACTATAATAGTTAAACAATCAATTTATTTTAGACAGGAACCAAAAAAACAGACAGAACCTCAGCCACAACAACAGCAATCCAAACCAACCACATACAATAATAGACAGTTTACAGAAAATAACCAGGATAGGCAATCAGATCAAAATCAGAATAGAACCAATCAGTCGCCTAGGGTAGGAACTGGCAGAACCATCAAACCTAAAAAAGAAATTAAAGATTCAGATTTAATGTAAGCAAAGATTTATTTTAATAATCACTTACACATATACTATAATTTATGGGCATTTCTCTATAAGCTGGGCAACTTTAAGCGTATTTTTGTCCTGACAAACAGTCCCCTAGTTAGTTTTTTTCATAGATTAATAATTTAATTTCATTATTATCATTGTGCAAACTTCCCAACCGCTGTGTTCACACATCGTCGTTGTGTTTGGGTCCAGTAGGATCTTTTAACATGCGCTAGAGTTGCTGGTTATCGGCAACTCTTTTGGCTAGGTATGGAATGGGATCCGAAGTTAAGATGAACACAAGGCTTTAACTCAAGGAGTTAAAGCCGGTTCTTAAGGTGCCTCTGAGATACAGGGTGACCTCTCAGAGTATCTAGCCTTACTGAGGTAATGCGGGGCTCTGCTGTGGTGGACTATTACTTCCTAGCCCCAAACATAGGAAAAAAGTTACAAAGGTGGGACCGAAACGGATAAATCCGTTTCGAGAAGTGCCACTCAAGGTTACAACAGACAAAGGTACGCCGACCGAAACGGGTGAATCCGTTTGTAAGGGTCGCTAATCACCGGCGCCTGGTTCACGGGGAAGGACTAATCCATCCTGAACAAACAGGTGCTTAGGAAGGGTTCCCTGAACCAAACAGAAGGCGGACAGAACCGCCTTTATAGGAAAAAGGGTTCCCTGGCTTTAAACAAAAGCGGATAGGACCGCCGCCTCCTCAGAAAGAACATTTGGTTCCGTAAAAGGATCGAGCACCCACGTCACTAGAACGGAAAGGAGGGCATGATGGATCTTCGTCTGCCGTCATACTTCCAGGAGACAAGGACACCAGAACACATTGTGTTGTGTCCGGTAGACACAGTAAGAGGAGATTAAAAACTTTTCCCAATCTGGTATGGTTCATTAGAAGTCGGATCCTATTGGGAGAAATAAAAAAAGGTGTGAGCACAATGGACCGAGCGGCAAGTGCAGGGCGAAAAAAGTCCACTCACTTTAAACCTACCTACCTACCTTTGGGCAAACTTAAAAAGCATACGAAGGACTATGTAGAAATAAAGATTAATTGAATTAAATGTTATTGAGGTAGTTTTAAATAAGAGCCAGGGGACTGTACGTAAAATTGGGGCAAACTAAACATTAGTATTTTTAGATGCATTATTTAATTAAAAAATAGATTCTTCTGATATTGTGAGTAAAAAATTCATTAGATTTCAAATAATGTAAGTATGATTTTTTTTTAATATTTGTGAGATAAACACCGACCTACCAGGGAACTGTTTTTGGGGACATGCAGGGGACTGTTCTTTGAGCACTATAAAAACGTTTTTGATGTAATAAACTTTATTTTATTGGATACTGTGATGGACCGCGGTAAATTAGGTGATTATTTTTTTAAGTTAAGTACAAATTATAAAATGAACTATATTTTTCATATTATATCGGCGTTGGACAGTAAGTTGCCCAGCTTACAGAGAAATACCCTTAAATATAAAAAAGTATTTTTTTATATACATCTT
Source organism: Listronotus oregonensis (assembly GCA_019359885.1). NCBI lineage: Eukaryota > Metazoa > Arthropoda > Insecta > Coleoptera > Curculionidae > Listronotus > Listronotus oregonensis. Next base: position 15,667 of record JAHBCN010000595.1, read on the forward strand.
TTAAATATATCATATCTTTGTTTTTTTAATGTATATGTATTTTTTTCAGAGGCTTTACCAAAAGACAGAGAGATAAAAGGGGCGTAAGAAGTGATAACCAAAAAGTTTTACCTCCTCACAACAACAAAAAAGAAAACGACTTTATTCAGACGCAGAACTTTACGAATAAAAATAATAATGCTACTCAGGTTGCCGAATTGGAAAAAGAAATCAGTCAATTAAATATTCAGGTAAAATTATTTTTAAAAAAGATTCACTTTCAGAAGTTAAACCATTGAAATCTACACAATAACATCTGGCTTCTGAGTCCAAACCAAGTTTTTTTTAAATTTTTGGTTGAATGAATAATGGAAAATAAATGTATTGATGGAACCATGGTGCCACTTGGTTCGACAAATCTTTTTTTTTTTTGTTTGATAAAGTTAGTAGGTAGGGGGCTATAAAAGTTTTGGCTTAGGAGATTTTTGTGAATGCGGATTAAAAAGCTAGGTCCATAACGAAGTATTCTGCTCGAATTTTAAATTTGTGCTTGTGAGATAATATATAGTGCATTCGTAAGTAGAGGATAGATAATAAGGAATAACTTTTGGAAAAGATGCTCAAAACTGTAAAATTTAATTTCTTTTTGTGCATTTTTTTACATAGAATAAGTGGATTCCTCTAGAAGATATGACATCATGGATATTTCTTTTTAATGGCAACTCCCATTTTTATTACAGGGTTTCAAAGAGCATTTTTTTTTCATCCAATAAGATAATTTTTATGTATGGATTAAATAAAAAAAACGCACAAACCAAAAAAAAAATGCTTTTGAAATTTTAAAATACTAATGGCAATGAAAACTTTAAAAACAATTAAATTAAATGCTTAAATTAAGCACCGTTGCCTCCTGAACAGTAGCAAAGATAATGAATATTTTTTTTGTTTGGTAGGAATATTTTAATTTGTAATTTTTCAATTTATAAATATATTTTTAGGATGGTGTTTATAGAGGCGGTAATAAACAAGGTGGCAACAGCAGTCAGAATAGACAAGGCAGCGTACCACCGCGCTTACAAAATTCGGAACAGAAAGGTTCCAAGAGATACAGTTCAATGAGGCAGAGGTCGCTGCCCGAAACTAACACCCCTCCTGCAGTCAACTTTAGTTTTTATCCAAATGGTAAGTTAAATATATATTTTTTTATTTTTTATTTTTATGTTCCATAAATTATTTTTTTTAGATTATAATTCAACAGCTCCTCCACCAGCTACTCAGCAGCCTCTACTGCCTAACCCTCTTGCGCCCCCGACGAATATGGTAGCTCCTCAAGTTCCAGTGACAGCTGCTCCACCTCCTTTGTTACAAGTAAGTAAAACTAATGAGTAAAAAATAACCATCTCTCTTTATGTTGTTCACAAAGTTTTTAGAATTGTTTTTTGCAGGTTTTAAATGTAAAACATTTAAATTCAATTTCAAGACCAAAACCAGTGGCGACTCGTAAGGGAGGGCTCATGGGCGCCAAAAAATGCAATTTTAATGATTTTTATTATTTTTATTTATAAATTTGTTGAAGTACCTAACTTACAATAAATTTGACTATTTGATAAGGTGTCTATGTGAATAACAAAAATAATTATTTTAAATACTGTTTCTATTAACAGGTTTAAATAAATTAAACACATCCTTTTATCTTTAAAAATGTTTTATTTTTCATTTTTTGACTGGATTTAATGCCCGATTTTTCTTTTTACAGGCACCGTTCCCTCCACCCGCAGCATTCGCACCCCAACCTCCACCCCAGGCGTTCTTACAAGCGGCTCCGCCACCGTTTTTGGCAGCACCAGCTGCTCAGGCTCAGATAGTCAGTTATGTTGCGCAGCCACCGCAAGCCTTTGTACCAGGATTTCAAGGGCAGTTTAATACTGTGGTAAGTGGTGTAAACATTATTAAAATGTTGTTTTGTAAAGCTTTTACAATGTTTAGTTAATATTTTGCAGTGTTCGATGAGCTAGTTATACGTTTCCTATTTTATTTTAATTTACATGCACTCTACAGAAATCACAATTTCAAAATGGTACAACAAAGCATAAAAACTACAAAATATTATATGTCATTCAATAAAATAAAATAAAAGAACATATACATACGATTTAAAACTAACTAAACTTACAGAAAATAATTCAGTCTCGGTATAATTGTCATTATAATTTTTTAAAAATTGATCAATAAAGCTGTTTAGTCCGTAATTAATTAGTCGGAATACGAAAATTAATAGATTCAACAAAACCATTACAATTAATCATGTTGTTCAACAATTTGTACAGGAAATCGCCATTGCATCCTGTCTGCGTTTTTTTTTAATATTTTTAAACCCCAATAGCTGGAGTCTAGTTGAATAAGGCACTTCCTTGTAAGGAAACCTATGCCTGTACAATAAAAACTTTGCAAATTTATTTTGTACAATTTAAATCCTTTGTTGATGACTTACATATGAAGTCATCTATTAGCTGACTAATAGAGAATTAAAAAATTCTAAAATCCTATTGGTTTGTTTTTATTTTTATGTTACGCTTACCAATCAAATTTTAGAATTTCGACAGTTATGTTACCCCTTTATGCTGATCAGAAAGCACCTTCAAATAATTTAGCACTGAATTTCCCGCACCATATTCTTACAAGGGCGTTTTTTGGCTATGTATATCATGAGCTGGTAAAAATTACCAAACAGATAACAGTGATGCAACTAAAATACACTTAGGTAGAAAAGAATGAACATAAAATTTATCTGTTGGATAAGTTTTACCACTCGATTAATATACCGGGCGTTTATCATGTAAATATGTAGTTACTTCAAAGAAATGCACTGTGATCTAAAACTAGAGAAAGCTTTTTTTAACAGGGCAAGTTTTTGACTGATCTGTTTGTATAAATAAATATTATTTTTTAATTAATAGAGACAGTTTTTTTCATTAATATAGACCAATCAGTAAAAAACTTGCCAAGTCCAAAAAAGAACATGGTCTAATTTCAGATCTCAGTACTTTAAGAGAACAAGATTTTGGATTGGAACTTGGCCCTTATTTTATGTAAGTTTCTTTGGTATGATGTCTTTCACTGTTTCACTCTTTAATAAGTTACGCCATTATTGTGTGGGGCATAGCTCTGGTGCTGCAGGGGTTTTCCAGATGCAGAGGAGAGCTGTTCGGATCGTTGCTGGCTTGCCATATAGGTCTGATTTTAGGGGTGCTTTTGTAAACCTTAAGGTACTAACTCTGCCATCACTTTTCATACTGGAAAATCTTATATTCGTCAAACAGCATCTCGAAGAATACACCCGACATGAAGAAGTACACTCCTACAATACGGGCAATTCGCAGAGCTTGGTGCCGGCTCTTTGGCGTCTAAAGAGGTGTAAGGATGGTCCGGGATATCTGGCCATCAAATTTTATAATAAACTTCCCGTTCACATAAAAAATCTGCCAGGCACGCAGTACAAGGAAAAAATAAAAGATTTCCTTATCAGTCGGGCCTTCTACGTTTACAAAGAATTTTTGAATTACCGTTTTTAACATATTGTTTCTCTACGCTAAATGTAGTTACGTTGTTTTACTTTTGTAGGTAATTGTTTTAACGTTTTTTTTTTTGTCTTTTAAAGCCATTTTTCTTAGTTTTTAGTTTGTACTATGTTTTTTTAATACTATTTTGTTTTCTTACTCATTGTTAGTGACTTGTGTAAATACTATTGTGTATAAGCACCAATAAATTATTATTATTATTATTATTTTCTGAGTTTAAAAAATGGAATAAAATCCATTTTGCATTTTAAATTCTTCCCGAGTAAAAATGTGCAGTTTTCAGAATTTTTCCTTTACTTGTGTCCTAAATTACTTACATACCAAATTTTAAGTTTCTACTTCTTCGGGAAGTGCTCCATAATTTTAATGAGTCAATGAGGGAATCAGTCAGTAAGTAAAATGGACGATTTTCAAAATAGAATATCTCGGAAACCACTTGTCATACATTCCTCAATTTTTTTTACAAGTAATAAGAATCTCTATGTTAATTTACATACCAAACTTCATACCTTTGTGTGGAACGATAACGAAGTTATGATGGGGAAAACCGCGGTGAATCAATTCGTTAAAATACACACGGCAAAACTTTCAAAATAGCATAAGTGTTTATTATAATATAGTAGAGAAGAGTGTTGAATTATTAAAGTATTTAGTATATTTGATCAGAAATTTACATATGCATCTTACAAATTTAAATTTTAACTATTACAGACCCAGTCCGCTGAGTTATATCAACCTCAAGGAGGTATAACCTACTATTCAGCTGACCAGCAGATCATCCAGCAGCGGTCAGTTCCTCAAAAAAGGCCCAAGGCAGCAATACCCATAGTAGCCCCAACGGATTTTAAAGAAAATAAAGAGATTAAGGAGAATGATAAAACGAGTAATCAAAATCAAAGGGATGAAGCGGCTTTTAGTACGAACGAAGCGCAAGAGGTGCAAGAATGAGATTGGCTGTTAGTTTATGTAGGTTATAATAGATGATAACTTATTGAATATTGTTAGGTACTTAAAATTGGTTATGGTGACTTAGTTTAGTTAGTAATATTCGAAGATTCGAATTAGAGAGAACCTTCACTCCTCTTCCAACCGAATGAAAATCATTTTTTAACAAATATGTGAACAAAATTATCGCAAATGGGATGCCTTAAGAAAAACTTAAATAACACCTATATAATGTTAATTCTTATTTATTTGTTTTTGTTCTACATAACAGTACCGCGGGCAGAGCATTCGGGCGGATGGTGACGGAACCACCGCATTTTTTGAAGATTTTTTACGATATCTATGCGAAAAATAGTAAGCAGGCTTCAAAAAATATAAGCGATAGCTCATTCGACGCGGATGGCAAATCTGAGGAAGGCGTTTTGATGATTTTTTGTTATTAACAAAAAAATGAAATTAAAAAAAGCCTTTTCGATTTTTGATGATAACCCAAGCAGATAGCGGCAATTGCAAAAAAGATCCCTAAAGAGGAGAAAATTTCCAATAAAAAAGTCCCAACCCCCGGAGTTCTATCTCCATTATTTATAATTTTAAGTCAACGCTCAAAATGGGCCTCCGCGCGACATTTTTGGTTGCGCGTCGGCGTTAGAACCGAGTACGTCACACTAATATATATATATATATATATATATATATATATATATATATATATATATATATATATATATATATATATATATATACAGGGTGTAAAAAGTATGATGCTCATGATTTTAATGAGCGATAGAGGAGCTCAAAATAAGTCAAAAAAGCCAAGAACATATGAGTCAAAAGTTAATTGCTTTCGAAATATGCCCTTTTCAAGTTTAAAAAACTTGGCAACATCGCGCCTGTTTCGTCGAAGCGGCGGGTCTTAACTTCGAACGTTGTGAGTTTTTTTGCACTGTTTACACTTTTTTTAATGAGATGTTCATTCATTTACATACAAACAAATATTAAATTTAAGTAAAAAACAATCAATAATTGTTTGGTTTTTATTTGTAATTAAAAATAATTGTACTTACCATAAGAATAAGCTTAATATCCATTTTAAGAACACTACTTATTATGCTTTAAAACAGCACTTTTTTGTTTTGCTTAAAGAATAAGATTTCTCGGTCGCACACATTCCGTTTTCATCAGTCTTTAGTAGGTACACTTGCAATACGTTTGTCTTGAATTTAAAACATACCGGCATATTTTTCCCTATTCAGAAACAAACAAAAATATCGTGGCCGGATCGGGAAGCTTCTTTGTACGACTAACTTCGGACAAAGGCATCGCTCTGTTGCCAATTGTTTTTTTAATTTTTAACTGGGAGAACAGTTGTTAAAAAATCATTATTTTTTTTTATTTGTAGACTAAAACATTTAAAACTAAGTTTATTTTATTATCAAATGAATCTACTGATAAGCGATTAAGACAAAAGTTTCCAGATGTTACGGTTTACAGAAATAACTGCTTTCAAAGTGCATGACTTTAACATCGTTTAGACAAAAATCTGTCAAGTTTTGACACATATGTCATATAAACTTTTCGACTTATTTTGAGCTCCACTATCGCCCATTAAAATGATGAGCATCATACTTTTTACACCCTGTATATATATATATATATATATATATATATATATATATATATATATATATATATATATATATATATATATATATATATATATATATATTAAATAAAGTAAAGTAAGGAAGCCAAAAAATAATAATATACAGGGTGTTCCATTTAAAAAAAAACAAACTTGGTATTTTTAAACACATTTTCGATGTTTTTTTGTTTTATCTGATGACAATTTCTGACGGTTCAGTAAAAATATTTTAACTTGTATAATTTAAATTTTTTCTAAATCCTAAAATAAAAATTCTGGTGGTGCTCCAGAGTATAAGGAAAAGGCCTGTACTTGGTTTTTACGCCGAGCGCGCAACCAATAAGGTCGCGCGGAGGCTCATTTTCAGCGGTAAATTAAAATTATAAATAATGGAGATAGAACTCCGGAAGTTGGGACTTTTTTATCGACAATTTCCTCCTCCTCAAGGATCTTTTTTGCAATTTTCGCTATCTCTTATGGTTTTGAGTTATTATCAAAAATTGAAATGGCTTCTTTTTTTTTCGTTTTTTGTTTATAACAATTGCAATTTTTATTGACAAAAAAAATCCTCAAAATGCCTTTCTCAGTTTTGCATGCCGCGTCGAATGAGCTATCACTCATATTTTTCGAAGACTATTACAAAAAGAAAGTATGTTGAGTTTTTGCCACAAAATTTAACAGAAAAAGGTGAAAAAACCAAATGATATTCTTTAGTATCTAAAAAAAACTTGTCACTTCTTGAAATCTACTAATAAATTTTCCTTTAAAAGACAATTTAAATAGGACAATTTACAGAGTAAACTAGAAACTTCAGTGGCACCCAAAATATTTAAGAGCCATTTTTTAAAAAGTGGTACCAAAATCTGTCCTATATGTCATAATTTACAGAACAATAAGTGTCCTTTTTCGTATTTCTTGGATGGTTTAAGTGCACCTAGCCAATTTTAAGCAATATTGAATTGTAATTATGCTTGATTTTATTTATTGACCATTTACAGAATAAATACACATAGGGTGACTCAAATTGACTTGGCACTATTGCATACTTGCTTTAATATTGAAGATATTAGAAATAATAAAAATGAGACAAGATTTTCGGTTGCATCCTTGTATCTCTAATACTAAAAAACATAGCTGGCTAGAAATCGAATCCAGTAATTGATTCCTTTTAAAATATCCGAAGGCTAGAATCGATTACCTTTTAAAAATAGGATTCGTGATCCGGATTCGTTCTATAATTTTAAAATGATCGGAATCGATTACTTTTTGAAAAGATCCGATTCCAAAAGAAATTGATTCCCTCTATTTCTAATTTTAGACAAATCGGTTTATAAATTCCGCTATTTGATAGTTTCAAATTTTGACCTAAGATTAATTTCCTGATTTTAACCTAGCACCCTTAAAAACCTAGGATTCTAAATCAGCATCACATTGCATTTCGGAAATAAAGATGAAGAATTTTAAAACACCTGCCTATTAAGATCTTTTAATAAGGAAACACACTGTTAAGGAATTGTTAACCGGTACCACCAATGTTAAGGAATTTTCTATAACTGGGGTTCTAACTAGGTTTTTTTTATTACATAAGAAGAACCTAACACCAAAAACTTTTGGTTTAAATCTATTTATTAAATTAAATTAAATATAAGCAAAGAAATGCAGTAAAATTAGTTTGATGTTTCTAAGAGGTAACTGTCTTTCATACTTTTAAAAACACTTAACTTTAGGTATGGGTTCCCTTTATTTTATTACCTTCTTCAGAAAAGGAAAACCCAACTAAGTTTTACAATGGTACCTAACCCATGCAATTAAAAATAAAATATTTACAATAGGGTTCTCATGACAATTAGTTATCAATAATTTTATAAAGGATAGTCAACAGGAAAGGTTTAATATTGCTAACAAACATTAAATAATAAAGTTTGGGTGGTCCGTTTAGGACAATATTGATAACCTTATATTACATTTATAATTCGCTTATTGCTAGTAAGTACAAGCTTAATATTAAATAAAATATATAATAACATTCATCAGAATATAGATACCTAATGTCTAGAGGCACTCCTTGTTAAGTTTACCACCCTTGGTTTACAACAACACCTAACAAGTGAATATGGTTTTTTTAAACATAATATATTTTTTGGAAATAACAGATACTTCGTACATCATAAAACAGTTTTTAAAAATCAGTCATAATGCCTATTTTATACACCTTTGCTACCTGTTTCCTGCCAAAACCACGATGATCCCAATTTCTTAGTAGCCATTTGCCTCTACCCCTGTTAGGTACCGTCTGCAATGGGGTTGTGTGAGAGGCCCCTCGAGGATCAAGTTCTCTAAACAAATAATTATATTCCGTTAAATGCACTTTTTCTCAAAAAAAAAACAGTAAATGAGCATGTCAGGTGTTTAACCTCAGATTAGGTTTTCATTATTTGCCCTTTTTATGGACAAATTTTTATTTTTAAATACATACTGTCCAATTTCACGTGACTAAGCTTTGAAAAAATACGTTTGGCAACATAGATTCGTCTGTGACTTCACTTATTACAGGTTGTATATTGTTCAGGCTTAAAATTTGCCGGACCGACGGCCTGCACAGTCCGGAGAATAAAGGCGTCCTCACACTCCAGGACTGCGCAGTTTTTTCGTTGAGGATTTTCTCAATGTGTGTGGTTGGCATTGGGCGTAATTTTTAATATAGTATTTAATAAATTTCTGTAAATGGTCTAGAATTGTTTTTTATTTCATTTTTCAATTGCTAAAAATATGAAGACCTTTTTTTATTTTTTTTTACTTAATAATGTTAAAACTTTAGACAGAATGTTTTTTTTTCGTTTTTTTATTGGTTTTATGTTAAGTAATACAAAAAAATTACTCCTTGAATTAAATAATTGTAATGATTAAATAAAGCTTTAAGAAAGCTTTTTGGATATATCGATTTCATTTAATCTGGTAAATTTATATTATTCTTCTCCGGCCTATTTCCAATGTGATAATTTTTGTATTACTTAATATATAAACTGTTTATTATTGTGTTTAGATGTATAAGAATATAACGACAAAAATATATCGCTTATATCTTCACAGTTAGAAGATTATTGAAAATATAGAATAGATATTGTTATTTATGAATAAAATATTATGTTAAATGATAACTAATTTATGTAATTATTAAATATTTAATTAAACGACATTTTAAAAACTTTAAAATAAATGTAACTTTATACAACAATTTTGGGTTTTTTCTTATAGAACAATATCTTATAAGCAGTCGATATTCGTCCAAACAAAAAAGTTATCGTAAAAAATACAGATAAAGAAACAAACACTTGTTACAATACCTATGATAAGATTTTACAGAACAGAATGTTATTAAATTGCTTTAACAATAAAAAATTGCACATTTCATCCAAATTATAATGCTTTACTTAAACATATAAAATTATTAAATGTATTTTTCCCTCTCCAGAAGTTATCAAATTTTAGAGGTTCATATTGGTCTACAATCACGAGATCGTCCACTGTAGGTATAAAATTACTGTTACTGCCCCCTGTCGATGAGTAGCTGAAATATTATTAGTCTTCGTCATCTAGCGTTGGGTGAACAAACTATCAAGCAAAAAACAGATTTCTGTATCTATGATATTTATTTCAAACATACTATATGGAAAGCAGTATTGATAATTTATAAAATTCAGGCGGTCTTTATTTTTCCTTACATCATAATATATCTATCTCATCAAATATTTTCCCTGTTGTGTATGAAAAACCAAAATAAGGCATATGATAAAATTAGTTCCTTAGTTCAAAAACAATCCTTCCTTAAAGTGAAGAAACTAGTTCAACGACATCTGAAAATTACGATCCTTTGATCCTAATGACTTAATTTCTAGTTCACTAAGAGTCTGGACTCAGCTGGTTGTTCAAAAAATGCATTTTTCTAGTGATTATTGGTTAGCTATCACTTAAAAACGTTTGCAGATACATCACTAACCAAAACGTTGTGTATCAACAAAGACAATGGGTGTTCAACATTTTAGTGTTATTGAAATCATAACATTGTTTAACACTTTCACCCTGTCTGTTATTTAAAAAGGTTTTTTATTAGTCCCAAATCTTTAGAAAAAGAATCATTACATCCGCCGCTGTGGTCATTGCATCATTTTCATTTTCACCCGATAAACTGGCACTCCTAATGATATTGTCTGGAAAACTTAGAATACTTCTGGTGGAGGCCCTGGTGTTGTCCTTTTTTAATTATTGTGATTTTGTCTATGGCCCATTCCTGGATCTAAGAAATCAACAACGAGTTCAAAAAGTTCAAAACTGTTGCTGCCGTTTTGTTTTTGGTCTCCGTAGGTTTGATCACGTATCAGCTAAAATGGCCGAGCTGGGATGGTTGGACATGGCCAATAGGAGAAGATTACATTTTGCTAGCTTTGTTAGGACAATCATGACCACAGGAAGGCCTCCCTATTTGAGGGAAAAGCTGCATTTTAGAAGTGAGACTCATGCCCTTAATACCAGGTTCAATAATATGTTGTCCATCCCAAAACATAATACGACTACTTTTGAAAGGTGCTTCTCTTACCAAGCAGCTATAGTTTACAATAGCTTAACTGAAGAAATGAAATCCTGGTCCAATAAAACCTTTAAAAAGAGGTACGAGATGTGCTTCTTGATATATGATGTGCTGATGTCAATGTTTATATTTTTAAAGATTTTACATTTTTTTTCTATTAGGTTTAAGTTTTAATGTGTATTGATCTTCTATTCATTGTCTTTGTTTATTGGTTTCATTTAATATAAGTAATTTTTTTTGTAATACATGGTGTTGCCACTAGGTTAAATGTAAGAATAGCTAGTACCTTGTACTTAGAGCTAAATTTCGCCTAGTGCTGGCACCAAAACGTTTGTATTTATATGTTTTTTTTTTCAAAAATTGTAAAATTATTAATTTTAATAAAAGACGTTTATTATTATTATTATTATATTTTACTATCTATTTAGCTTATAGGTACCATTACCATTACTGCCCGGGTTTTTCACAATAAGCCCTTTAGCCCTTTACAATACCGGAAATTTCATGTAAGATAAAACGTAGGCGATTGTGGACTTTGGGACGTATATTTGTTAATTTTTCCTTTAAAATTATCAATTTAATAACGTTTTACTAATTTACACTTATAAACACTTATACACACTTATACTAAAGTATGGATAATCCAAGAAAGTATAATTGCGATAATCACATCTAGAGCAACCGAAAAAACTTCTTTTTAAATGACAAATGCGGAATTTTTTTTTAATATTCTCGTGAATCCCTATAGCCCATTCAAATCAAATCTCTAAACGGCAAGGCTGTCTCTAGCAGGTATATACTTGATGGTTGTAAATGCCGAAAGTAAGTTTTGATACCGTTTAGCACGTTTTTATACCTTTAAGCATACACCTGCTAGAGGTAGCCTCACCCATTGCTCTGCATGCTGATTGGTTATATAATCAGCACATGAAGTAAGAAAGAAATATACTAGCCATCAGTGAACTCTATACCTACGAGTAGAGTTCAATGCTAGCCATAGCGCTAAGGCTGTCTCTAGAAGATATATTCTCGAAGGTATGGTTGATTTGCTGCTAATTTCTTTTGGTACCTGAAATTTGACAGGTAAACACGTGAAATAAAAAAAATATAGAATTTTTTTGGTAAATAATTTAAAATTGAAAAAGAACCGTACACACGTTAACTATTAAGTTGAATAAATTACCCTAAAATGGTAAGTACCATTGTAAACTTATTTTAAATCGTTAATAAAATCCACCTAACCCCACTTATTTCCAGTTCTTTTATTTTCCTTATTTTTAGCCTAAAAACAAGCAGAAGTTAAAGGGCGTTACTTTTCAACTGGTGCATAGAAGTCAGCAAGATCCCCTAGTTGCTGACGAAACAGCCCCGCAAAGAGTTCTAGTGCCTATAGCCGGAAAAGAGTCAAAAGCTGAGAAAGAGAAGCGAATAGACGAACAACATAAATATGGCATATATTTTGATGACGATTACAATTATTTACAACATCTTAAAGGTATGTTATTTAACATTTAGTTCGTGTACTAACAAATAACTACATCCATAAGACTAGATATAAGATAACTCTTTATGGCATATGCTTTTCAAAGCACACCTAGTTTTGTATACTTCTATTATTTAAGTTAATGAAATAGAAGAACATAAAAAAAAACTACAAATTTAAGTACATAAAACTAAAATAAGTGAACAAGGGGGAGAAGAAATAACTAGATTATTAATTTAACTCTAAGATATAGAATTGACTCTAAATTATTGTCTTACTAATAGGGTATGAGAAAAAAGCCCATAATAATAATATGAGAGGTAACTTTAAAAAGTCTTTTATTTTTACTTTAAGATTCGAAAGATAATCATTTGGAATGGCCTGAACATGTTGAAGATGAACTTAAGAAAAGGGCAGAAAATCGCAGCAAACCCCAGCTTAAATTGCCATCTTCTGTATTTGCTTCTGAAGTAGAAGAAGATGAGGGAATGCTCAGTAAAGCGGCACCAGTATCAGGTAAACGGTTTTTTGTGAAAGTAGCATACAATCATATATTAATTTATTGTAAATCTACCCAACAAGTGTGACATGCTATTAAACTTGATAGAAACAGAACACAAATCTCAATCACACAATTAATGTAATAATTTTAGGTCCCCAGCTTCATTTGGATCCAGATATTGTCGCTGCTATGGATGATGATTTTGACTATGATGATCCTGAAAATCAGCTTGAAGATAACTTTATAGAATTAGCTCAAGGAGTAGCTTCTGATGATGAGTTTAATGAAAATGATGAGGACAACTATGTAGATTCTGATTTTGATGATGAAGATATGGATGATGTTGGGTAAGTCAGTTAGTTAATCACCAAAAGTTGTTGCAGTTAGCTTTTAAAATAAAGTCATCTTGGACACACTTTTTTAATTTTAAGGTCACTTGGAGGCTCAGAGAGGTCCTTTTCCAAAGAAGAAACAAAATCTAGATTTACAAACTACTCAATGACAAGCTCAGTTATAAGAAGAAATGACCAATTGACATTACTAGATGACAGATTTGAAAAAGTAATTATGTCAATTATTAAGTGTTACCTCTTAAGCTTCTCTGTTTGGTGTTGTATTTATTTTAAGTATGTTCTTTTTAGATGTATGCTGCATATGATGAAAACGAAATAGGCGCTTTGGATACAGAAGAAATTGAAGGACATGTCTTGGAGTCTTCAGATATTTTATTACAATATGCAGATGAATTTAGTAAGCAACAAGCAAAAGAACACTTAGATAAAGCAAAAATTAGTGATAAAATTAAAGAACAACTTGAAAAAGATTCAGATGGAGACAGTGAAGAGGTATTTATTACATAATGTTTATGAAAAAACCTTACAAAACAGTCATTTTTTTAAACCGATTGTTTTTTTAATTTTCTATTTATGCAATAAAGGTATGCCCTAACAGACAATAAGCAATTTTATGATCATTTACAGGAAATGAAATATGTTGAGGTGGGAGAAAAAGAAAAATGGGATTGTGAAACTATTTTAAGTACATACTCTAATATATACAACCATCCAAAGTTGATTAAAGAACCACCGGTAAGTTTTTAGTTAGGTTTTCTTTATTTTTAGGTATAAGTGACTATTTAGACAATTTTATAGTATATTTTTAGGGTCAAATTATTATTTTTTTAAATCTGGGGTAATGTTTAATAAATTTTTATCAATAACTTCTGCACAGTTAGCTATCTAAAATCATAGCAGCACATCATAAAAACCTTTTTAAATACCCTAGAAAATGACTTGCAAGTTGGGTTTTGGCATTGCCTACACTTCTCTATATGGCAAAAGAAATTCTTGTCATTCTACAATCAAAAATTAATTTAAGTAATTTTACATCGTTTTTTTTTTAAATCAATGTAATTAATATGAAGGGTAATTACACCATTTAAATTCATCCCAATTAATGCAAAAAAAAACTATGACTTGAAGCACTAAAATCTGTTTATTGTTTGTTGTTTATATTATTGTTTGAGAACAATACCGAGGCTTTTTAAACTAACGCAATAGATTTTTGTTGTTGTAAGCATGGTTATTGACTATTTAAATCAACGCAATACATTTTTTTATTATTATAGAATACTATAATCTGTTAATTTTCGTTTAACAAAAATACCTATATTTTTGTTAAACGAAAATTAACAGATTATAGTATTCTACTTTTAAAACAATTTGCGTTGGAGAATAATGGCTGCAAATCTAATTCGCCTAAATTGTGGTCCAATAACAATTAAAAATTTAATTTAGGAAGATAATTTTTTCATAAAGTACTGTTGGAAAAATCGCAGGATTTAAAATATGTGTTTTTTGTATGTGTATAAAGAAAATTGATTTGTTTACTGTTAACTGCTTTAAATCACACAGTAATTATTAGAAAGTTTTAATCTGTGGTTAAGGACAAATTTCTTTCTGAAACAGTAGTTCCTACACTTTAGCAATTTTTCAAAAAGAGGGGATTTTCACAAAAAACTAATAAGGAAATTATTTTGAATACAATTTATGGATTACATTGGGTCCAATAAATTTTGCATTCTTAAATAATGAATTCCAAAGTTTTACCAGGTACAGGGTTATTTATTTTAAAATAAACAGAGCTTTATTTTTGAACTTCCCTGTACTTTTTAAAAAAACGAATATAGCCATTTCATGTATTTTTTTCATATAATTCAATTATTCAATCAGAAAAACATTTGAAACAAAAGAGTTACAGCACGAGTGACGTATTTTTTAAATGGAATACCCCATATATTTTTATATCAATAGATAGAGATTTTCACGAGAAATTCGGTTATGTAGATTATTGGGGTTGCTGGGTTTATTTCCTGCGGTTCTGCTGCAATTGTCTTAAAACTGCAAAATACTATAAGGATAGTTTCACCTGAAAAAACCTGGCTGCCACAGGTCACAGGTGCTTATTTATCAAAGTCAAGAATTTTAAAAATACATTTATTACTTTTTGGAGTAGTTTTATAATGAGGTTTTCATCAAAAGAATGGCTTCAAATTATAACTCTCTATTATAAATATGGAGAAAACGCCAGGGAAACACAACAAAGATATGTTGCAAATTTCTACCGAAATATATCAGTAAAACCGATTTTAAAACTGAAGTTCTTATTCAAAGAAACAAAATCGTTACATATTAGAAAAAGGACTACAATGAGAAAAAGAAACCGAGATTGAGCTATTCTAAATTATTTTATTTTGTATCCCATGAAGTCAATTACTGACGCAGTTAGAGACTTGAGGTATGGCCCTGCAAGAAGAAGAGTAACCTATGCGACGGTTCGGAGAACACTGAAATATTTTAAGTATCTTCCATATCACGTTCTTCCAGTACAGCATTTAACACGTGAACAAAAGGAACTTCTCTTTCAATTTTTTTCCCAAATTTTAATCCATGAACCAGATAACGATCCTACCCTGTTTCAAACGATTCTTTGGACGGATGAAAAAGCTACGTTCACTACATCGGGAATGTTTAACCGATGCAATACGCACAGCTTGGCAAGACAAAATCTCAGGAAATTTCAAGAGATTAAATACCAAGGGAGGTCTCTTCATGTCTGTTGTGGTGTGCTTAACAATAGAATTGTCGGGCCAATATTCTATGAGGGATCCTCAACTGGAGAAAGATATCTAAATCTTCATGAAAACGATATTGAAGACATTTTAGAAGAATTGTCACTCGAAACGTATCGCCATATAATTTGGCAACAAGATATGAGCGCCGCCCCATGCGCCAAGTTGTGCAGTATCTCAATCGCCGATACAACCAGTGGATTGGACGTTATGATACTGTTAGATGGCCACCTAATAGTCCAGATATTACAATTTTGGACACTTTTCTATGGGGTCACTTGAAGAATGTCGTTTACCAAAATGGGAAACCAAACACGGAAGAAATGAGAGAAAAAATTGTAAATGAAATTAATCGTCGTAACCAAGAACCTCAAATATAATCGGCGAGCTTAGAAAGGCTAAGCAGGGGTTATAGATCATGTTACGAAAATAACGGGGGTCATATAGAACATTTAAATTATTAGTAATATTATAATTTTTTGTTATAAGTGTTCTTATTACCACCATATTTTACCTCATATTGTATTTTAGTTTTTTTCGTTTATTGTAATTTTGCTGGTTGGTTTAGAAATAGATATATCATTTTTAGCATATAATATAATTTGAAACCGTTCTTCTAGTAAAAACCTCATTATAAAACCACTCCAAAAAGAATAACGGGGGTCATATAGAACATTAAAATTATTAGTAATATTATAATTTTTTGTTATGTGTTCTTATTACCACCATATTTTACCTCATATTGTATTTTAGTTATTTCCGTTTATTGTAATTTTACTGGTTGGTTTAGAAATAGATATATCATATCATTTTTAGCATATAATATAATTTGAAGCCGTTCTTCTGATAAAAACCTCATTATAAAACTACTCCAAAAAGCATTAAACGTATTTTAAAAATTCTTGACTTTGACAAATAAGCACCTGTGACAGCCAGGTTTTTTCGGGTGAAACTATCCTTATAGTATCATGCAGGTTTTAGACAATTGCAGCAGAACCGCAGAAAATAAACCCAGCAACCATGCTCCGCGCACTCGCAATGGAGCTACTTGGTCAATGCTTTAATACTCGCCAAGCCGTCTGGGGGCGCTAAAACCAACTACGTCATACCACGCAACCTGTCGTCAACTAACAGTGTCAACGTCTATTTTGAAACTTTTGAAATGTCGTGCGTACCTATGAGATAGTTTTTTGATCGATTTTTATAAATTCCAATACCTGTTATTAGTGCAAAACTTTATTAGTGTTTAGTGGACTCCTTGTAATTAGTGAAGTTAAATCATTTACTTAAGCGAATATTTATTAGACCATATTAGACTGTACACCCGTTTGACGCGCAGTATTCCGGTAAGTTGTTGATTTATAATTTATTTTTTAAAAGTATTAATTCTTTTTCTTTCTTCTGATTTTAGCTAAGGGATTTCTAAATTTAAGGTATTATTGCAAAACATCTTGCCACTTAACCATGCCGTGTGCACCATGCGTTATAAATACTTGTTGGAAAAGTGATAATTCCAGGCATCGCTTTCCAAATCCAATAAAGCATAAAGTTTTATTTGATAAATCGGTTATCTTGTGTGGAAATCCACGTTTGTTGTTAGATATGACACCAGAAATTGTTTACAAGACTTGCAGAATTTGTTACCTCCATTTTCAGCGAGAAGACTTTGGAAACAATAATAAGTTAAAAACTGGAGTGCTACCATCAGTTAACTTACCGGGTATGTATATTTCAATTTTCAATGTAATTGTTTTGGTGCAGTCTTATCGATCAAATAGTAAATATGGCGACTCTTTTAAATCTTTAAAAAAGCATGTTAATAGTATATTGTGCAACAAGTTTGACTTGTGTGACTTGTTGCACTTGCTTGCGGCTCGTGCACAAACCTCACACTCGTGTGCAAAAAGTCACACGATACTTTTTCTACAACTGCAGAAAATTAAAATTTAATTTGAATTATTTTTAACCTGTCAAGTTTAACTAGACTGCAAAATTTTTTTACACACTCGTATAAAAAAGTTTTCAATGCTTATGTTAATTATTTACGTTTAACAACAACAAATTTAAATTACTTAAAAAAGGTTGTTTTATTTATTTTTAGATCCTTTAAAAACAAGGCCGAAAATTCTAACAGGTGAAACACAGCCTAGAGATTTGATAATCCTGTTCCAAGACCAGTAAAGAACAGTTCCTGAACATCAGTATGTGGTAGCAAGGAGGATACTGAAAAAAAACCTACTATCAGTACCCCTGGTACCTTACCCAGAGCACCAGGTATCACTTTCAACGCCAACAAAACGTAAGTTTCCTTAGTATCGTCCATAATATCAGATATGACAATAATTTTATTTTTAAGTTTTTTTTTAATAATTATAAATAATTATAGTTAGCTATTGTACTGTTACAAGTTATTGCAGAGGGGTTAATGAGAGGGTGTCTCATCACAAAAATAATGTACACCTATTGCCAAAGGCAGTGTACTGCTGGCCCCTGGCAGATTCGCCAAAATGTGCAGTGTGCCGGGCCCCTGGCAGCTGCCAATTTCTTAATTTGTCAGGTTCTGCCTACCTTCTGCCCCTGGTAGACATTACTCAGGTGGATAATATTCTTATTAAACTTTTTATCCCCTGTTTTTTCTTATAATACAGGGTGTCCAGCCAAAAATGAAATTTTAATAGCTAAAGTATCTTCAAACTAGAAAAGATTAAAGGATGCAGTTTACACCAAATTTTAAATTACCCCCTAAATTTTTTGTCTGCAAAGAAAATTTCACATTGTATCAAGTGTACTATTGATCTTATCTGTATATAATTACTTTTTTTTTTTAGGGAAATCGGCATTTCTTTCAGAAGAAGCGTTGGGCAGGTCGAATCTTTCACCAAGGCCAGACATTTATATAATAAGCGCATTCAGTTTAAAGAAGATTATGTCCAAAAATCAAATTTGTCATTACGAAAAGACTTCTGGCAGCTAAAAAATTTTTGTTCTGAAATATTTGAAAATATTCAAGTATGGATAGAAAAGATCAAGGTTTTTTCGGTGTCAGATGGAAAATTATTAAAAAAACCAAAGGAAGGCGTAACAGTAGAAGATAAAGTGTTAGCTTTGGCGCTATACAAACAGAGTTCTACCGTTTTCTTTCTAAAATATTTGCTCTCCTTAAGAAGAACAGAAACTTTAAACAAATTCCCTTTCGCCCACACAAAATTTTTGGAGTTTTAAAATAAGATAATTTTAAAAACCCTCTTGGTAAACACTGTTTTTAATGTTTGATGAAATTAGTATTCAACCTTCACTGCAGCCTAACATTCATAAGGAAGTGTGGAGAGTTTTGAAGATTTTGGATTAAACAAACTGAGGAAATAGCAAACCATGCACAGGTTAGATCATACAATATTTGACATTTACTTTTTGTAAAATAGATCCACTTTCAGTATAAAATCCATTTTTCCATTTATAGGGTAGGGTAGGAGACACTTCTCATTATATTTCATTTCTTACTTTTTACATTATACTATTTCCCAATATATTTTTAATTTTATGTTCTGGAATAAAAAGAAAATGGAAACAGCCTGTATATTATAATTTTTTCGTGTGCCACAAAAGCCCTGATTTGAGGCATAATAAAACTTATCATTCAAAGTGAAAGTATTGCCTTAATGTTGTTGCTACAATTCGACCAAGGTTCCAAAA
Source organism: Listronotus oregonensis (assembly GCA_019359885.1). Taxonomy (NCBI): domain Eukaryota; kingdom Metazoa; phylum Arthropoda; class Insecta; order Coleoptera; family Curculionidae; genus Listronotus; species Listronotus oregonensis. Next base: position 35,204 of record JAHBCN010000595.1, read on the forward strand.
TCAAGCCATAAATAACTTGGTTAAAGAGACAAAAAAATATTTGAGAACTGGCACTGAGAAGTATGAGTTTTTCTTTAGGTGGATGGTCATAAGGTCATTGAGTGCCCCATCTTTTAAGGCTTTTGAATAACTTTTTAAAATACTTCCATTTTATGCATGAAGGGAAAATAGTCTTGCAAAATGGGATGATATCTATACAAATACAAAATGGATCCTCATGTTGGCCGCTAAGGATGATGACTAAATTGACTGATAGTCAAAACCCCGTGAATAACAAAATGAAGGTGTCAAAATGCACTCAAGTATTTAGTCATTCTGTGGCAGTTGCAGTCAATGCTTGCATTTACAGGTATGTTTATTTTATATTTTTTGGAATCATAGACCTGATTTTTATAAATATGATAGATTTTTTCTATACAGAAGGATATATAGTACTATTGGTACTACATACAGGGCTTTCTTTTTTAAAAATTTTATTTTCTTTTAAAATATTTTAAAAGTTATTTGGGTGGCTAGTTTTGGAAATAAAACCCTTTATTATTTTATTGAGTAAAATAGTTTTTCACAAAATTAAATTTTTGATATTTTAGAAGCAATTGTGGATACAGAACACGAAGTCCTAAAGCTTGACAAAGCAGCTGTAGATACTGCCATTCTATTTAATTTTTTGACCAGTTGTTCGACAGTTTAAATGGCAGTCCTTTAAAGATCCAGCTGGAAAGACCAAGGGTTCCTGTCACAAGAGGTTCACCACATTTAAAATTTTGGAATGAAGCATTGCAAAAACTTGGCACTTTTAAATTTTTAAAAATGGAAAAACTGTCCCCACCAAGCCTAAAAACTTAATTACAACCATTAAAAATTTTAAAGAGCTTTGGGCAACACTGTCAGACTTGGGATTTCATTATTTATTCCCAAGAACATTTAACCAGGACCCTCTGGAAAATTTTTTGGTAAAATTAGGCAAAGAAAATATAAATCCAAGAAGCAAAGAATTCACCCATTATTATAAAAGCTTGCTGGTGAACCTTGTCATCATCTCACGGGGAGCCAATTGTGAAGATGATGGATCATTTATTTTCTTAACTCTGCAAAGGCTAGTAAACAGGTTCGTATTTTTTATAATATGTAAAAAAATATCTATATCTATTATTCTTAAGATTTCATATTAAAAGTGGAAATGAATAAACAAACCAGTTTTAATAGTATATTATGAGACAAGTTTATAAGAAAGGGCCTTTAAAGCACTTTGTGTTTTAAGAATGTTGGCGTGTTTTAAAGGCCCCTTATATACTTATATCATAATATACTATCTAAAAAAAAGGTTAATGCAGTTTTGTTCATGGAAGGTGTTCTAATTTTTAGGGTTGAAGACGAGAAAGAAAAGTTTATTGCCAGATCCGGAAAACCTGCCCCAAGTAAAACCTCTTGAAACAAAAAATATTGAGATCGTGTCTGGTTATGTTTTAAAAAGAAAAGGAAAACAGCAATGCTCTTTAAGGAATCGTTTTTCAGAAGTAACAATTCCACACTCAAAGATGAGGGTTTCTTGAATTTAAAGATAAAAGGTTCAAGACATTTACGCTACGTAAATAATGAATTTTAAAAAAATGAAAAAGGCGTTTGCAATTATAAAATGATTTTCTGGGATTTTTCAAAAAAAAAAATTATGCAATATGCTCGAAAAGTGTTATGTGAAAGAATATCATTTTCTAAATGTTTTCACGATAAACATATTAAAAGTAAATTTTTAAAATTTTATTAGGGTTAACATTTTAATTATAAACAAAATCAATCTTCTTAAAAAAAAGTTCAGATCAGAGACCAGTCCCAAAAAAAACCCAAAAATTTTTGCTTGCAAAAAAGCTTTATACAAATACATTGAAAAAAAATCTCAAAAAAAATCGGTTAGCTACTTTTTAAATAGATTTAGGACATAAGGACACTAGTACACTATTTATACAAGTGTAAAAATAGTTATTTATTCAATAGGTGCGTAAACCGATACTTTCTCCGAATACGCTCTTATCGCCCAGCGGGCGTTCCGAAAGGCCCGTAAGTGAAAAAAGTGGCTTTACACACGGCTGCATATATTTTTTTCCCACTGCTGACTGTGCTATACTTGTACCATTTAAAGTTTTATTCATGGCAGACAAAGGGCTTGTCATTTTCTATATCGTTCTTTCTGCCAAAGGTTATAGGTTTGTCCAAGGCTATACTACTGGTCAGCTTGAAGACTAATGTGATGTGATGTGAAAGTATTGAAGGGTTAGACAAAGAGGCAAATCTAATTTGCACTTGAAGTTACAAGTTAGTTTCAGTAAATAAAAACACGTGTTTTACTATTATAGTGACATTTAATTTGCATATTGGCTGCAAAACCTTATCAAATTTATCAGAAGAAATGTCAATGCTTCAAAAGTTTAGTTGGTACAAAGTATAGTATCACTTGAATTTGTTTTAAATGGAATACTCCTCGGAATACTCTGTAACCCTGAATATTATTATATTTTTAAATTATCCAAAAAAATTTGAATCTTTTTTGTATAATACACTTTGTTGAGACTATTTCTAAGAAATTAATAGTTAAAAAAAAATCAACTTTAGCACCCAGTATAGAATCGAAATGGCCAAAATGTTAAAAATAGTTTTCAAAAAGGCTAAAGCTATCCTATAAAATGAAACGTTATAATAAAGCAAAATAAGATTGATAGGAACATGTAAATTATTAAAAATATATATTATATACCCAATATAACATTGTTTTTTTCGTTTCAAAACCATTATTTAATGTTTTTTTCGCTTAACCATCAAGTATTCGTGTTATGGCCGATATCCCCGCCCTGTTTTAAGCCTTTCTTAACTAAGGAACGTTTTGAACGTGGGAATTGCCATAATATTTGACACATTCGAATCGTTTCTAAAGGCTGATTCATGTAACAATTCCTCTTCCTTAACTTTATCCGTTTCTGTTTCCATAAGTTAAAATTTAAAATACGTTTATGCATTTTCCTTTTCTGTAACTTTTTCCTTAGCCTTAATCACAAAAAATATTGTCTGTGCCTTAATGCATGAACGCATATATTTAAATTAGTGTATTTTATCTATTACTTACGGAAACAGAAACGGATAAAGTTAAGAAAAAGGAATTATTACATGAAGCAGCCTTTAGTTAAGAAAAACTTAAATCAATGGAGGAAAATCGGCAATTCAAATTACGCGCTAAAATTAATTAAAGGGCCATCTAGTGAAAAAACAGTAAACTAACAAACAAATGATATATTTTTTTTGTAAAGCAGTTTTCTAACTCCAAAAACTAGGTAATACTCGCCATGATAACAGATGGCGCTGACTATATGAACAAATTTCTCAATAAGGCAGATGGCATTCTTAACCACTTATAATTATTTTTCTATGCCAGCAACCCCTATATCACCGAATTCCTGGTGAAAATCTCTATCTACTGATAAAAAAATATACGGGGTATTCCATTTAAAAAATACGTCACTCGTGCTGTAATCTTTTTTGTTTTTGTTTCAAATATTTTTCTGATGAGATTATTGAATTATACGGAAAAAAATACACGAAATGGCTATATTCGTTGTTTAAAAAAGTACAGGGAAGTTCAAAAATAAAGCCCTGTTTACTTTAAACACAACCCTGTACCGATATTTCTAGAATAACTATTTAAGCTATATTCGTAAAATACGTTTTTTTCACAAGACAAAAATAACATTTGTATGTTTATATATTTAAAAAATCTTTTATTATTATGTTTATATTATTTGCCAGAACTAACAGGTTTATCTATGACACACAGATATCAAAAAAGAACTAGAATAATAATAACAAAGTGATTTTTTCTTTACGATTTTGGCAAACCTGAAAAATCTAGGTTGGCGAGACTGCACAAATACACAAACTATCATGCAAGACAGTCAAGTTCTAATAATTTTTGCAACAATATAAAACTCACAACAAGATAAGGACATATCACATCGCCATTTACAAATGTAAATCTAGTCAATGACAGCTGACAAAGGACATAAAGATTGTCAATTTTTGTAGTGATGCCACTAGAAGTTGTAGTTATTTCCAAAAATACCTGTTAGAGTAGCTTCGCATATGTGTATAATTTGTATTATGCAGGCGCTTATGGGAGTCACTATTGTAGTTCTTTTTAGGTGTCTATGAAACTGCTTATATTTAACTGTCACTGTCAGACAGCTGTTTGACGTCAGTTGTAGCACGTGTATCCTGCGGTTAAACTTCACTTCTCTATCTCTCTCTTACTCTTATATCATAATAGTCAGCAAAGTTATTATTTTGCATTGTGTATATCCACCCCAATTGACGCTACTTACAATATAAATTCTGTAAACTTTGACCAAAGCTTATGGTGGATGCTTCTTTTGCCACGCTCTAGTTACTACCCTGATTCCCTACGTCGGTAACTTTTAATCTTTGATAATAAAGTTACTGTTTGAAAATTTAATTTTGAGGGCTTTTCTCATAAATATGCAATATTAAAAGCGAACATAAGACAGTTGGTAAGTAAGGTTTAGTAGCGATCTCAATAAACGAAAAATTTTAAATATCAAAAAGTTTTAATTACAAAAGTTTGGTTTGGCGTGCCGCGGTGAGGTGCGTCTGGGGTACAATTTATTTACAGATTTTAATGCTTTATAACTTATTTCATTTCATTTTGTTGGTTTTTAATTGACCTTGTGTACTTGAGTTGCAGAAATATTATTTTTAACTGAAAAATATTGTAAAAATACGAGGATAGCCTGATATGAACAGTAAAGGTCGATCGAAATACTTTCTGTAGATTATTATAAAAAAAATCTATGTAACCACAACATATCGGTATCACACTGGTATCACAGCATAACTAACAAACAGTAGCACGATTTCATAAATTGGCGAAAAAGTACGGTCATTTTTCTCGCGAAGGTGCAGCCAACGTTTTGATGATGAAATATGATATGTCTCCTTTATTTGAATTGTAATCGTTTCTTTCGTGTTTTGTGCTTAAAAATATCAAAGGCACCGAGGGAGAGTTCTTGCTGCCTGTTAGTTATGTTGTGCACAAGTAAATATGTTACATGGTTACCTTACAAAAATTTGTTTTATGTGATTATAAAAAAGCTTTTAGTGGTAAAAGACAATATCTTTTTTACAGTTGCTATAGGATTCAAACAAGTGCGAACAATATCCACTTTGAGTTGCGTTCCCAAAAATTTGTAGACCAATTAGATGATTAGGCTGAAAATGGCCCCTCCACCCAAAAAATGGGTTTCCCGCTAATATCTACCAAAATATGCGAATTGAAGAATTTTTGTTTAGACAAAAAATGAAGATTGCCTTGTAATCTACAAAAATGGTCCCCATAACTTTTTTCAAAAAATCCATAGTTTTCGAAATAATGAGACCCAAAAATCCCCTCATTTCAGCTGCCGCTCTACCGCTAGAATGCTGCTATCTTCATGGATTCACTTATAAGCGAGCGGACGAATTGTTCCATTACTCGGGCAATAATGTATATTTTTTAATCATTAAAGTTCATCGGAATGGAAAAAAAAGCTGTCAAAGTTTTTTTTCACAATATTTTGAGGGTATCTCATTAATTTATTGATATTTTTGAAAAAATGGTTTGTCATTAACATTTCTTTTCTATAATGAGACCTTTAGTAAGTGTTCAATGATCCCAGATAATTTCCTTCACCATCTTTTTTGCGTTTTGATAAAAAATTGTTTTGCCCATCTGCATTTTTTAGCCGTTTCCGGAGTTCTAGAAAATCTGTAGAATAAACGCGAATCAAAAACTCATCATCTATTGAAATGCTTTTCAATGCACTTCATATAAAGGCTTAGAGTGTCTAGGTTCTAAATGTACTTTTTTCTTTTTAATAAAGTCCAATAACTTTTCAAAACACCGGATTTTTTTCCAAAAAAACGGGTATTTCATTACTCCAGTGACTCGCAGACTCACAACTAACCACAACTATCCAGTGTGGAATATTATGGATTTTTTGACGGCCGTTTTTGCGAAAAATATTGGTAGTGCGAAAAAAGTGGTAAGGACCATTTTTGTAGATTTTGAGGTGATCTTCATTTTTTGTCCAAACAAAAATTCTCTAATTAGCATATTTTTGCAGATATTCGCGGGAAACTCGTCGGACATGTTTTAAACAATCATTATTAGGACACTTTTTGGAAAGGAACATTTTGTCACCTCTTTTTTTTGGGATTGTTTTTTTGTTTTTCAGTTACTAACCAAAACTTTTGATTTTCATGGGACCGCCAAATTTATTGGCAACAGACATTTTTTCGCATTTTGTGAAATTTTATCAAATACAGTTTTCGCATTGATCTTTCTAAAACCGGTTGATCTAATGAAACATTTTTGTTGAAATAACTGGGATAACAAAACTGACACATTTAAAACTTTATTTTTTAAAATTCCATAAAATATGAATAAATATTTGTTGCAAAAATAAATTTACCATAAAAATCAATGCTTGAAATCAAAGGCTTACCGGAAACAAAAATTTGTAAAAAATACAACAAACATTTTTGTTTGTACGATTAATCCCATATTATCGAATTGCTATCTTTTGTTTTTTTTTGCTTAGACATAGTTTTGTCAAAATATGTTTTTTACTAAAACAAAATATTATTTTTTAAAATATTATCGCCTTTGTTTGCAAAATACACATGTATGTCTTACCTTTATAAGGGAAAATAACATGAAGCGCATTGATGAGGCGTTGGGCCGGCGTTGCCAAATGTTTTGTAAAAACTAGTTTTTAAAAATATTTTTTAAACAGTTTAGCAAGTGGGAAATCGTTTAAAAAGGTATTTAAAGAGCTATTGAAATATCAAAAAATCAAAGATGGCCGCCATATAAAAAACGGCGGTTTTGATTTGCAACTGAAAAACAAAGGGCGATCGGAAATAAAATATTGTCATAGTTTAAAACAAGTCAAAATTAAAAGGAATGAATTACAATCAAAAATTAAAATTGACGATTTTTGCTTTTTCGGTAATATCCTCAGAACTAAATTTAAAAAAAATCTGACTGCACAGTCTAAATCAGCATTTAGTGCTCAAGAAACTTCCCCCCGGACCCACAAGTATATGCCAGTGAGAATACACAATGAATCTTCCTGGACTTTAAACATACCCGGCCCCTGGATTATCACTTCGTTTTACGTCATAAGCATTCCTTGTCTCCTTCATCTTGCTGAAATTGTTCCACACTTATCAAGAAAATTCGAGAAAATATTTTTCGAGCTAATACTAATGCTTTATAATCTTTAGCGGTAAAATTAAGGTTTCAAATCTAATTTTCCGAGATTTTCTTATAAATAAGCCGCATTAAAAGATCAAAATAAGAGCCTTAGCTGTGGCGGCTCGTGGTTTATTTAACTAAGAGGGCTCAAACATTCAAAAGCAAAAAAAAACACTAATTTTTTATTTTAGGTAAAAATACCCATACCAGGTCTTTTTTTTAATTTTTGTTTTTGTTAGCAGTTAACTTTTTAGTAACTTTTTTATTAAGTTTAAAATAAAAAAAAAAAGTTGTTGAATGTATGAGGTGGCAGGCATGTTTTTACTGGAAATCCTTTAGAAAGATATAACAAGAATCGAGATATGCTTCCTCTCTAAAAGCTGCGGTTGTTAAATATACAAAGTGTAAAAAATCAAAAAGGATAATTTTTATTACTTAAATCGCCCATAACTTTGCAAGTGTTGGTCGTAGAAAAAAATTGTACGTAGATAGAAGATTCCAAATTAAATTTTCTACATAATAGGATTAGTTAGAAATCGCAAAATTCATTAGACATGTTGCAAAATAACAATCAACAAAAAAACAAGGCAAAAAAGTTGCTTTTTTCCATGGATTTTTTGGATTTTTAGATTTTTGAGGACCTCCATATGCGGTCAGATAAAACTTTATGCTGCACAGTGCTTCGAACTGTGGACAAAAATCAAAAAACCTGCTTTTTCGAATTAAGAATGTTTTTATATGTTTTTTGTTGGGAATCGTCAAATATTCCTAAAATGGGCATATTTTCTTTTTTTACCTAGTTCTCTAGGCATAAGATAGTTACGAGTCAGAATAAAAATAGAATTTAAATATTTGTAGTTTTATTGCAAGATAAAACCAACTATCGCTTAGGTTCATTAATTCCGTTATTATTAATATCAAAAGTTTTTGTGATATGGAACCAAAGGAGGCAGGTATGTAGTTTATGATGTATTTTTTTTTGCCGTGGCTAGTTTTTTATAAACACGACATTTTTAGTTGGTTATTGGACGTGTATTAGAGAAATAATTTAAACAAATAAATAAAATATGGCTAAGGTTTTATAAAATACACCCCCAAACACCCCTGCCAATTTTTGTCATTTTACTTTCTTGACATTGAGCATTTTAATTCAATATAGGTTTGCTGCTACTGCTTGCGACTTATTAGGCTAAATTTGTTTTTAGCTCAGCATGTTTCTATTAAACATGCCGATATTTTTAAGAAGTGGCTTACTCTGGAGAAGACACAAAAAACTAGCGGAATTGCAAGTCACCTAGTGGACTTACTACATTTACATGACCTTGAGGAGTCTCTTTTCCAAACCTTATGTAAGAGCTGTGAACTTGTTTCTTTGAAAATCAAAACAAAGTGGGACACGTGTGCAAGAAACAAAAATCTATTTGAAAAAAGGCACTCCGTTTGGTTGAACACTGAGTTTCAGTTACCTGAAAGCATAAAATAATTGTTTTTTGTGATGACTTAAATCAACCTGGTCCTAGCCGTGGGCGTGAAAGGCCTCAAAGGAGTTTTTCAGAAGCAAGTCTTAAAACAAAACGGCGTAGAGTAGAAGACCTTGTTAATTTAAGACAGCCTAAAGAACTTCGTTTCTCTGCCGATATTGCCGAGTCCTTAAGTCATAAGCAGCGAGACAAAAGTAACTGCGAACCCAAAGGCCTTAATATCCACCAAGCTATTGCATTATGTCTAGATTTAAACCTTTCTGAACGAAAATACCAAATTCTCCGGTCAGTTATTAATGCTGTTCATGTAGATTGTTTTCCCAGCCTATACGCAATAAGAAATGACAAAAAATAGTACCTTCCAGCTGCTATGGCAGTCACTGAACAAACAGCCGAAGTAGAACTGCAAGAACTGTTAAATAAAACCACCGACAGCATTTTAAGGACAATGCATTTAGATGAAAGTTGCACTTTAAATTTAACGTGTAAGTGGGGCTTTGACGGGAGTTCAGGCCATAGTATCATAGTTTTTAATAGCCTTCTCTCCTCTGAAGCTAAAAGATACCGCCAATGGAAACAAATTATGGGTGAACCCCCGTCCCTCATCAACTTTGTTTTGCAGGCCCATAAAATTTAGTTTTATAAAAGAAAACAAAGAAGTAAGTAACAGAGAAAAATTCGAAATGAACAAAAAAATTTATTAGTTAAATAAATTTACGGTGTCACTAGAACAAATAACTGTTCAAGTTCAATGTTATTTACTATGGTAGATGGAAGTGTGTGTAACATTTTATCTGACACAAATGCGACTATGAAATGCTACATTTGTCAAGCAACTCCAGTACAAATGAATTTAAAAAATATATCTTAAAATCCTCCTATCCAAGAAAACTATCGTTTCGGTTTATCCACGTTACATTCTTGAATCAGGTGTTTCGAGTGCTTATTGCATATCGCATATAGGCTACCCTTTAATACTTGGCAAGTTCGAAGGGAAGAACATAAAGCAATTTTTGAAAATACAAAGAAACAGATACAGTTAAAATTTAAACAAGAAACGGGTCTTATCGTGGATAAACCAAAACCTGGCTACGGAACAAGTAATGATGGCAATGCAGCTAGGAGGTTTTTTAGAAATCCTATACTAGTTCTCAAATTACTGGAATAGATAAAAAATTAATTAGAAATTTTTCTTTAATTCTGAGGATAATATCTAGTGGCTGCAAAATAAAGCTGGATGAATTTTTGCGTCTTTTAAATGAAACAAGAGATATTTACCTAAATTTGTACAACTGGTACTATATGCCCAGTAGTGTACATAAACTACTAATGCATGGTTCTGATATTATTTCTTCTTTCGATTTACCTATTGGGATGTTATCTGAAGAGGCTTCCAAAGCCTAAGCCCAAAGGCATAAAGTCCCGTAAATATCGCTTAGGGCACACACGGAAATCCTCGCGAGAATATTCAAACAAATATCTAATGACATTCTTGCTCCTAACTTCTGATCCGCTTTTATCATTTTCACGAAAAACTCGTTGTAAAAAATCTGCTGTATTTGATGCCGAAACGCATAAATCTCTAATTTATGATAAGCAACAGCCCTCGGACGATGCATTTCCGGAAAATTTAATTTCAGAACTAGATATAGAAGAAACAATATCAGAGTCAGATTCGGATTAAAACTCCCCTATTTTGCTCCTTGAGAGTTTTTCTCATTTATGTGATTTGCACAAAAGTGGCTATTTTTCAAAATATTTTGTTCAATTAGAACATTAGTTTAAATTTTTTGTGTGCAATCTATTCTTCTTTTGGTAATTTTTTGTATTAGTTTCAATAAAGTATTTGCTATTACTGAAACACCCTGTATATATAATTTTTCACCTTTCCCATTGAAAATTAAGCGTTTTAATATATTCTAACAAGTAAAGCTAAAAGTATAAAAATATCACGTAAACTGTGGGAGTTGTGATTTTTGTCCTAAATTCCCAAATACTCAAAGCACTGTGTGCTGTAGTGAAATATCATGCCAAATTTCTTTGAAATTCAATAGTTTTTGCACATTAATTGTGCAGTCCGGTTCGTTTAAAAAAAAGTACAAGTTTGCAAATTAGGTAGTGTCCCGAATGTTGATCCTAGACAATTGATTTTTATTTCAGATACATTAGAGTTTCCAAGCTTTCAAACGTTTTTTGAAAAATTAAAATCAGATCATTTCGACGCCCTTAGCAATTGTTAAAGTTACGAAAAATAGCTGATAGCAATAATTGTTTAAACATTTTTTTTTAACAAATGAAAAAAGACATATAAGTCACCTGTTAGCAAAATATGAATTAAAATAAGATAATAATTCCGTATAAACCATGTGGAAGAAGTTGATATTTATTATTGTTTATAGATATGCCTTAGACGCAAGGGCGTAGCCAGGATTGTTTATAAGGGGGCAGACAAAGAAAATCCTAGATTATATTGTTTGTTTTGATCGTTCTTTTTACCATATGAGTTTCACATGAGCAGTGGAGGTAGTAATAAAAAAATATATATAAAAAGCAGAAATAGCTACTTTTTTAAAGTTCTTTAGGGTTTTCACAAAACGTTTTATGATTCATCTTTCTATAACAAAAAAAAACTACGCTGCCCTTGTCGTTATAGGTGACATTTTTTAGAGTAAGAAATGATGTGAACAAAAATTATATTAGAGATCACATCACGCATAGTTGAATTTCACAAGCCAGCCTTTAAGCCTATTAGTTTCTTAGGTCTTATAACTGCTCCTCCCTGCACGTACCACGCTATGTCCATGCTTAGACGCCTTTCAACTTTGGCAGCTTGTATCTTGGCAACCAGTTGACCGAATGTCGATTTCGATACATTAAAAGAAGCCTCTTTATGAGTACTTTAAAATAATATTTTGAATAAAAATTTTCATCGTAGGGATAACATAAAACAATTGCTGAGGATGCCTAAATGATCCGTGCTACTTTTTCTACCTTTATTGTTTGTTTAATTCTTTTTTACAACAAACGTAATATATTTTGCGATTTTTAACCAATTCTATCTTGTAGGAAATTTAATAAAGATACTTTTTTCTTTCTACAATTTTTCTCTACGGCCAATACTTATAAAGTTATAAGTGATTCAATTAGGCCTTAGGCCGGCCGCATACATACAACTTTTTAGTCGAGCAACTGTTTAGTCGAGTTGTGTGCTTGTGCGATTTTTATGATGACCAAACAGTTTAGTCGCCGAAGGTGCGCATACAGTAAATTCGGTCGCTATCGATTTATGTACTTGTTTGCATAGCCGCAGGACGTCTGTTTATTGTGCGTATGCGCACTTCAATTACTCGACTGATTAATCAAAAGGCGATCCATTTGGTTTTACGACTATTTAGTCGAACCACTATCTAGTTGGTAGTATGCGCACCTATATACATACATTTCCACATACTTTTAAAGTGCGACTAAACAGTTGTTCGACCAAAAGTTGTAGACTCCGAACGCTGTTAGAATGACACCGATACGTCACGGTCCCTTATGGCAAACCCGTATAAAACCGTGACGTATCGGTGTCATTCTAACAGCGTTCGATCTCTATGTATGCGATTTTATTAATTTAAGTGATGAAAAACGTTTATAATGTTTTTTTATAACAGCGAATTTAATTCGAGGTATAATTTCTTTTTACTTTTAAACCTATACGGTCCTATACTTGACTCTTGACAGGTATAGGTTACGTGTCACATACCTGTTAATTTTTGCGCTATTGTTTGTGATTTTTGAGTTGCTGTTTTTGTTTTTATGTAAATTAAACATTTCAAGACTGAATTAAATATGTTTACAACTAAAAGTATGTGCTTCATTTAAGTTTTGACCACTAAATGGTCAAAACTGATTTCGACCTGCCCGGTTTCAACCGGGTTAAAACCAGTGGTTTTAACCACTCTGTCCGAAACTTGCCGACCCTGATTTATAGCAATATTTATAAATAATAAATTATGTACAAGTATATATATATATATATATATATATATATATATATATATATATATATATATATATATATATATATATATATATATATATATATATATAATATATATTAATTCTCAAAAAAAACGAAATTGGCGTTACTCCAGACGTTTAATTTTTTTTTCATTTAATATCGATTTTTTTTTGCACAAGTCGTAGTTAATGTCTCAATTGATTAAAATATTATGATGGTCCCCAACTTTATAAATTATATAAAATATTATATAAAATATTAAAATGAGGGAATGACAGGTTAGTGAGGGAATGATGTTGAATATGATTCTACTATAAAAAAAAACTCTAAAATGCTTCAATTATTTTTTTTATTGGAAAACTTTGTTTACATATATCACTAATGTAACAATTTAACTATAACCAACAAGAAATATTGATTTATCGATATACAGTGTGTCTACGTAAGTTCGCACCATATGGAAAAATTTTTAATTATTAATTTTATGAAAAAAAGTTATTCTTTATAAAAAGTTCTACATGTTCCAAAACCTTAAATGCAATCATCAGATATCAATTTTTTTCAGTCGTATACGAGGTTGCTCAAAAAATATGAATTTGGTTCAGGAGTAGATAACCTTTATTTTTGACAATATCGAAAATTGTTATTAAGGAAAGTTAGTCGGAACTAAAAACTACGTACAAATATGCAATTACATCCACATACATAAAAAAAAATCTTTTTTTTTTTTTTTATCTATACATTAACAATGCAAATGTAACTGCAGTTACGTGAAATTTAGGATGCACGGATAAACAACGTTTAAACGTTTAACGTAACTACAGTAAGATTTGCATTGTTATTGTTTATATTCAAAAGTATCATTTTGAATTTTTTTCTTTGAAATTTTCTCTTTTTAATTTTCCAAATATATTTCATATTATTATTAAATCAGTCTAGAACTCTTCAGATCAGAATGAAAATAATAAAAACAAATATATATATATATATATATATATATATATATATATATATATATATATATATATATATATATATATATATATATATATATATATATATATATATATATATAAAGCAAAATAACAGAATTCAGTATATAAATCTATAAAACATGTATTGCGTGAATATAAATTAATTAATAATCTATAAAAGTTTTTAAGTCCCAGTCGTCCTGCCATGCTGGAAAATCAAATTGTTTCTTTAATGGACACTAGCGTAAAGTTTCCCGAATGTGATTAGCGATTCCATATCTAAAGTTAGGTTATTTATGAAAATACATTATTCCCTCACCCAATGATCATTCCCTCATCAAAAAATTTATGAGGGAATGACGATGAGGAATGACGGAAACGAAGAAATATTGTCATTAACTCGGCAACATAACCTTAGTTCTATATGGCCGTAAAGTGTACTCTAGTACTACCGGAAACATATACAAATATGCTATAAATATTGTATAAATAAGTGGTTACCTTTTAAAAATGATTGAGGGAATGATTCTTAAAAATGTAATATTAAAAATATACATTACTAACATTGTTTTAACAAGACTTTTTACCAACGTTCCAATTTTGGGTCTGAGGTAACTACCAGGTTGTTAACTTCTAAAAGAAATAAAACGGGATTCGGTAAAGTTCCAAATTTTGCGACAATCACGCTGTTTTAAAACGTGAGGGAATGACAGGTTTTTAAGGACAAATTTTGAAATATATTTAATAATACTTCCATTCACTTTTAAAAATTATAAACTTTTGTACTTACAGCCAATACTATCAAATATAAGTTAAAAATAATATAATAAACAATTTCTAAGAAATTGTTTGTTTTAAGTTTACGATTCCATTTGAATTTACAGTTGGGACATAGTGAGGGAATGACTTTCGAGGGTACTTTCTTGAACGTATGTTTTTTATTAATCATATAAAAGGTGATTTGTTTCGTGATTTGATACACCTAGTAAAGTAGTTTTATTAAAAAATGATTTATATATAACTGACGATCCCCGCCTGTACAAATCATTAAGGACATCAATTTGATTTTTTTGAGAACGAGCCTATATATATATATATATATATATATATATATATATATATATATATATATATATATATATATATATATATATATATATATATATTCTTTTTTATTTAATATGAAAATTAAATATAAATATTTGTTGTATGTTTATGATTTTTTTGGAAGGGCGGCGCCCGAGAACCCGCCACTGACACTAAGTAATATTCGGTAGCAATCCCAAAACACTGAACATTTTAAATTTTGAAAAGTTTTTATCCCAGTTTTAATTATAAAAGTTTGCATGGCTCGTTGAGTTGTATCTGGGGTTTAATTTATTTACGAACGGCAAACTTTTATAACTTATTTCTCTGCGTTGTATATAGATTGGCTTTTCGTACTTGAAAAGTCAGTTACATGAAAGGGCGAACATTGGAAAAATTACATTTTCATTAGCCAGCAAAGGGCAGCTCGATGCCAATATTGCTGGTCAGTCATACATGTTTTACAAGTTGCGATGAGTTGTTTGTGATTTTAGAAAAACTTTTTCGTGTTTTTGCAGAAGTTGTTGCAATGTGATTAGTAGATATAAATAGGACTTTCTATATTTATTTTTCTAACAAGAGCAAAAAGTTATTCTTTTCCGCACGATAGTGCAAATAGGGCAAGATGGGTTCGGGTAAGGAGTTAAGCAGTGGCGAAGCTTACGAGTATACAAAGTAGACATTTTCTGCCCAAATATATAATATTTTGTTTTATTTAAATACATTTAATTAAAAATTTGGCAAACCAACTTAAAAAAAAAACTAAACAAGGCATGCATACAGTGCATAAACGGCGTTGGGAAATTGTTTTAATATGTCTCGCACGGTTTTACAGCAATAGGCTATTTGCCACCATTAAAAATAAGTTTTAAATTGTGGTCACCCTGTCAGCAAAAAAGCATATTTCTCTATAATATAAAGTAAAATATGCATATTTATTGCAAAATATACGTATTAAAATTCAAATATTTTTGAAATTAGTTCAGCGACTGGAACGCTCTGTGATTGGTTACAACTTTGGTGAAGTCGCTTGCAAGTAAATAAATGTCACAAGCCTTGTGTTGTGTGTTTTCAGGTGTTATTTTCGATCTTTAACTATCTTAATAACTGTTTCTTGACCATTTTATATAAAAAACATATTTCAAGTAACATAATTATCCGTTTCGCACCTCAAAATGGACATAAATTTTGTAAAAGCCGATAACAGAAACCTACCTGAGATAGACGCATTTATGATTGTGCGTTTCTTTAAAAATAACGCTGACTACTATGCTGCAAAACTCAAAAATGTAAATTGGCTTGGGATAAAAAACAAATGTATTAGGCACAATCCTTGAACGTGCTCAATAATTTCCTGTGTCATATTATCTCTTTCTAAAGTGTCAGTAATATTTTTGCTATGTGGTTGACTTCTTTCTTCACATTCTTTGAGCAGATCCATCCTTTCCTTTTTTGCGAACACTGTTCGAGAATGTCCAGGTTCTAACAGCCATCTTTTACGATCTTCCTGACAATTAAATCTTGTTGGCACAACTTTATCAGCCAAAAGAAAATTCTTCGCGAAGCCCATTTTGTATTTCGTGAAATTTATTATATCAGTTTCCATCTGCAATTCAATAATAATACCATTAAGTATAAAAAGAGAAAGTACTTACGTGCTAGGTATTTAAGTTCTAGAACAAACAAAAACATTCTAATCCAAAAGTTAGGTTATACCTTAAAGTGTGTATAAGTTATCTAAAGTCGATATTTTGTTCCATATAAATCGATAGGTATTTAAAGCAGCATTTTTGTATACTTACATTAAGGATCTTCACACATAAAAACATTTTGGTGCGATACAGAGCTGTTTGCATCTCTTTGAGCTAATTGTAACCACTTTTTTCGCCTTTTAGGATTTGTTGGGACAGATATAAACAGTTTTTGTGGTGTTTTCAGAGAAGTTTTGGTACATTATGGCACTACACACCATTTATATACTATTTTAGCCAATAAATTGAGAAATTATTAACAAAATTCACTCTACTTGCACTCGTTTTTTGTTTACTTGCATATGACATC
This sequence comes from Listronotus oregonensis, assembly GCA_019359885.1. Taxonomy (NCBI): domain Eukaryota; kingdom Metazoa; phylum Arthropoda; class Insecta; order Coleoptera; family Curculionidae; genus Listronotus; species Listronotus oregonensis. Next base: position 52,109 of record JAHBCN010000595.1, read on the forward strand.
ACGCAAAACATATGTCGACGCCATTACAGAGACATCGTTTTTAGCGCGAATTTTATAATTTAAACTTTAACATTGAGTTTTATTGAAAATACAGATTTCCCAGAAATATAAAATGTATTGTGTTTGTTAGGTACCAAAGAATAATTTAAAACGATTTTTCAAATTGAGTCAAATAGCCTATAATTGCTTTGTTTAACATTATTTTAGTAAAAATTAAAAACTGTCTTTTTATTCGATAAAAAAAAATAAAAAAAGAAGTTAGAGAAAGCTTAATCTGGAGAATGGGGTGGATGTTGAAACAAGTTGAAATTTAGCTCACTGATATTCGCTGTGTTTTTTGGGCTGTGTCAGAGGGTGCGTCGTCTTGATGAAAATGATTTCTTTTTCTGTAAACTAGACCTTTTTTTACGAATTTTTACATCCAAATGGTTGAGTTTGTTTTACCAGTTTGAAGGTAATGCACGATAAAAAAATTTTTACATGCAAAAAAAGATGATTACGTGAGGCGATTTTTGACCCCCTCTCCCCTTAGTGATAGATCGTGATATTTGGCTCGACTCCCTCCCCCCGCCCTAATCTCACATCAGACTTTTCAGAATGCTGTGATTGGTTAAGACTAGTATTTAAAACTACTACTAGCTTGTGTAAAATTGGCTATACTCGTAGTTTAGTGGTGAAACATGTTTTACTTATTTTAACCCAGTGTTCTGGGTGGTGTTTCTTGCCGAGACCCCCTCTCATCCACGTGAGTTTCGGATCGATACCCCCCCTAAATGCGTCACTTAATTAATAGACGGCACCTTTTGTTTCATTGTTAGCGAATGCGACAGCCATTGTGCACACAGCTTTTTAAAATCCAAAACCATTGCACAGATGGATTTATATTGTTGTCAAATTGTTTTAGTAAAATTAAGAGCGTCTGATCGTCTGTATTTTTAGAAGTATTTAATTGGTCCTCATACATATACACAATAAAGAACCCTAAAATATTAATTTAGAGTTAAATAAATGTCTCAGTGTTTGACTAAGTAATAACTTAGTCTTATGTTAAATCGATTTGTAATGATTTATTTTTTTACAGAGCAACAAAATTAAAATAGACAAACGTACTGGTATTCCCAAAAATGTGTTAGATACAGATAAATTGACGACAAAGGCCCTAAATCAGTTCAACCAACAAAATGGCGAATTTGAAACTAATGGACCAAAATCTTATGCAGGTAACAAAAATTGAAAAAAAGTTTTAAATCTGTGTGTTCTGTAATCATGTTTTTGTTTTCTTTAACGTCATAGCCAATGATGTAGGTTTAATGAAAGATGTTCCTTGGATTCATCCGTCTTCAGGGAATACTGAAGACGGATGAAGATTTTTTTTTGAGTTTTAAATTTCAACAATTTCCAAGTGCAAAATTTTTCGAATCGTTTTTAAATTAGTTATTTTTAATAATTTTATTTTATATTATATTTGATAAAAAATTGATTTGATAAAACATTATATATTATGTTGCGTGCATTTTTAGGACAATCCGTAATCTCACAACTCTCCGCTTTGTCCATAAGACTTAAAGATGAAACACCTGAAGAACGAAGAGAGCGAAAAAAGGCACTTAAAGAATACAGGAAAGAAAGAAGACTCGAAAAGAAAATAAACAGTCAGGCATTTAAGGATGAGGCTAAAAGACAAGCTAAGATAAGTCTTAATAATAGAAATAATGTACAAGGCAATAGAATATTATAAGTTTAAACAAGGGTTATTTAAGCGGGTCCTTTGTTGAGTCCCACTGTATGTAAGATATTTATATACATTTTTCGTCATTATTTTCTTTTAATTTGTACAGCAAAACTTTAGTTTTTATTAAATTTAACGCTATAATAAAGTGTTTACTATAAGTCTGGAAATTTTCCTGTAGATAATTTAATTTTTGTTAACCAATAAATTGATATAATAAGGTATTTTGTTTTTCTTTTAAAATTTAATCACTGACTTAACAAAAATCGCCGGGATCAAGGCCACCTAAGATGTTATTATTTTTTTACAAATAAATTAGGTTACCAGCTATTAAAATATAACGGGTTATTCACTGTTGAAACTAGAATAAGGAGCACTATTTACTTACTTAAAAATCCAATATGGCACCCATAACAAAAATAAAGTTGATGATGCATACCGATAAACGAAACGTCGGATGTAAAATCTAAAAGTACTTTAAAATGAAGCAAGGAAAACATTGTCCGAAATTATGGGTTTTCTCGGATTTTTCCGGAAATTTTCTGAATTTTAAAACTTTTTAACCGGCATAGGTGAGGGTCGAATTTGAATTACCCTGTGTTGTATATTTTATGAGTTGAATAATAAGACGTTTATAGCATAGTGGATTGAGCTGTAAAAAATTCTGAGAAATTATTAAATTTTAATAGTACTTTTTAAAATGTCACCGGTCTAAAGTTTTATTTTTTTGTGTCATGAAGTTAATCTTTGTTCAAGGACAGATGTCCCTCTGGAACATTATTATCTACTTTTTAGCCGTGGGAATAAAACTTAAAAGGCAATTAATATTTTAAATCAATAATTTAAGGATCGTATAGTTTTTAGAATATATTTCATTAAATACACTTATTTAATATAAAGGTTTTATTGTTTGCCCTTTTTAAAGATTAATTTATACCAACAGTGTTTCTTTACGTGAGAATTATGGGAATACGTCTGTGACATTCTTCGAAAACATACAGGCAGCCGTGCCTCTTTGCCGAGTGAACAAGCGTGGCGGACGCCCGACCAATATCAAAGCAGCAATACTGCCTCCAGCAGGTATATTCTCAAAGGTTACATCGCTTATATATCTATATATCTCATCGGCCAAATTATAGGGGATTTGCTTGGTATTATGCGGCAGACGTCTGGCTGCCATATTTCAAAGTTCACAAGTCTTTAAAAGCTATGAAATATTTTAAATTTTTTCATTACACTACAGGTACTGCCAAATATGTACTGCACAATTACCCCTAAATCAATAAGAGGATACTCTGATGAAACGTCCCTGTTTAATTTATCTTTGCACAATCTTACGGTCATTTTTGGTAGTAAGCGAGAAACACGACCTCTGTTTTCAATTTTTCAAAGTTTATAAGTCCTAGGCCTCGGAACAGCGTTTGCAGCGTTCCAGCCGGTCATGTGTGTAAGTACGAAATTTTACGCTGTCGCCATCTGTCACTAATACTTCGAAACCAGGCCTTTAAAGAGTTATACGGAGTTATTATGAAGTTAAAGCATCTAGGGATATGAATTTCCGATTTAAGGAATTTTTTTCTGTGAATTTGCAACAATGTAATCTACTAAACTAAGTATTTAGGGTCACCATTTCGTCAAGAAGATATCTTATGGAAGTTAGTACCTACGTAACAGTGTTGCCGATGTGATGCATAATTATTACTCTTTGGTATAATTGTTTCTTGGGTAGTAGGTATTTTCCTTCTAGAGGATTTCTTGTACTTTTCAAGAATATCCATCAAACAACTTGATATTATAGGGGATCAAGCAGATGTCAATAAAAAAAATAATTAACCAGACTTTCCGGTCTTATTGGTGACAGCTTAGAAAAAGTATTAATAGGAATAGCTTCGTATTATCTATATATATAATTTGCTAATGTGGATATATTTATATTAGTTCATAAATAATAAATTAATATTAAAAGGGAGGGTATTGGAAAAAATGCTCGACTGTGGATTGATATTTTAATTGAGTATTTTTTTCAACTAAACTGATTATAGTGTCATGACAGTGGCCAATATCAAGTTTTTAATTAAATGCAACATATATATTTAATATTTATTTTTTTTCAAGCATTCTTGACATATTTTATGTACATGTCCTATACCTATCTTGACTGTTTCGGAAATATTAAGGTTTTCAGGTTTATTGCATCTATTCCCTTTGCATGCTTGCCACTTTCTTGAGGGTTACTTATTGTGCATATACCTACTAGAGGCAGCCTTGCCGCTCGGCTGTATGGACAAGCGTGCGAGAGAGAAAGAAGAATAAAACATTTCTCTTTCGCTCCGCGAGCTGATTAACTGACGGAAGGGGTATATACACCTCCGACAAATTAAGAGAGAGAAGGAGAGAGGTTATACACCTATTCTTCCTTTTCTCTCGCACGCTTGTTCCCAAGGCTGCTTCTAGTAGGTATATGCTCGCAAAGTAACCCTTAAGTAAGTGGCAAGCATGCAAAGCCAATACATCTAAAAGCACCTAATATTTCCGAAACAGTTGAAAATAGGTATAGGACATTAACGAATATACTAGAATGTTCGAAAATAAAATTAAATAATATATCATTTAAATTAAGAAATTAATATTGACAGTAATACACCCTATAAATTTATAAAAATATTAAAATAATATTCAATGGAGCATTTAATATATTTATTTAATATTGAATTTATTCATTTGTATAATATATAGTATATATATATATATATATATATATATATATATATATATATATATATATATATATATATATATATATATAATATATATATATATATATATATATATTTATTTGTCTGTCCACGTGATTCTGAAGTTATGGCTTGAGCTAAAATCATGAAATTTGGCACAGTGGTAGTCTTTAGCAGTGGCTAGAACCTAACGAAGCCCGTTTTTGAATTTCGCCCCCGGGACAAAAATAGGAGCAAAAAAGTGTTTTTTTACCGTTAGCCGTACGGAAGGCGTCTTACGGAGACAGAGGCTACTTAATATTGTCTCTCGCCTGGCGGAGACAGGCTTTTCATCTAGTCCTGCATAAAGCATTTTATATTTTACAAAGCACACTGTCTGAAATTGCAGGAGTAAGCCAGAAAGATGACCTTCCACAAATCTTTATCTTTTCTTTCGGATCACATGTTTTCCACAATAATTTGTAAACATTACTGATAAGTATTTTTTGCAACGGGGAGTTAATTAATCACGACCAAAAATTGTTTACAAGTGGTAATAAGGAATTACTCAATATGTTGCAATAGAGGTTAATATACGGAATCATCAAACATGTTATCTGAAGTTGATAATATTTCTTTTTATAGTAATAGTAATAAATCTCTTTTTGCCAATTTTGCACAATTTTTTAATTTATATTAAGATAATTGAGGCATCTTTAAAACAACGAGAATATTTTTTTTACAACTGGAGATAACGGATTCAAAAAGATATGTTAGCAGAAAATAGTTTATGATAATGATAATTTATACAATGAGTCTCTAACCTAAAATAAATTTACGAAAGCAAGAACAAGTTATTTTTTGGAAAAAAATTTGTTTCGAAATATTTTTAAAGCGCATATCGTGAATCGATCTCGCATGTCGAAAAGTAGAAATTCCAAAAAAATTCAAACTGTGACACCCTGTATATTCAAAAGTCACACTGGATAGTGCGACTTTTAAATATACAGTGTGTGTGGAATATTTTTAGTGCAAATACGTTAATCTGTACTAGATTGTGTTGAATTTATTGTAAAAAAATATAATTTGCTTATTTTTATTTAAGAGTGCATTTACGCTACACCTTAGGGGTCGGGCGAAAGGAGGCAGAGACGGTGGGCGGAGACTAACAAACTCCCACTACCACAATTTTCGTATAGCCGCATTAAAAATATTATATTTTATTTAGGTTTTTCCCAAATTCGGTGTATCGATGCGATGTTGTTTCCGATTGCAAGCCTACAGGAGATAACGTTTTTCGGTAACTATTTTTCACTTAAATGACATAAATTATACACCATTTAAAGGTAAGGAAATAATCTATGCCTCTGCTGTAACGGATTTTTGAAATATGAATCGAATTAAGAGAAAATAGTATCTAAACATAACCGATTTTAGGGTGACTTTCACTCAAGGAAATATTAAAAACTAAATCCAAATTTAAAAAACTACTACAGCAGAAGCCTAGATTTAAGTGTTGGCTTTCATATAGTTTTTGAAAATTATCGATAACTTATACCGTTTTTGAGAAAACATTATGGCCCGAACCCCAAATTGATCCAATTAGTTTCGACTGTTTTGCGCAGTAATTACAATAATTAGTTGATTTTCGTTTTACCTGCTACTGTTAGTTGTAAAACTTCATAAACTTTGGGTACCCGCAAGTAAGTTCGGACTTAAAATTTCCTTTATTTATATTGTACCTACTTTTTGGTATATTATGTAGGTTAATGGCAAATTGCAGGTGTTCAATATAAAACAGAGTCTTTTCATCTTAGTTCATCAGTTGTTTGGTGTTTGTCAAGCTGTGCGTTAATAGTATATTACATAACAAGTGTGGTAAGTAGATTTTTAGCGCACGCAAAGTGAAGTTTGCTAAACGAGTTTGCCACTCGAGTTATGTATAGTATTTTATCCACAACCATCAGGTATTTTTGGAATAATAAATTTTCTTGACGTTTATCCCAATTTTACACTAGAAATTGATTAAACTACCAGTTACCTCACTTGTGAGCCATTGTCAAAATGCACACCGCAAAGAAAGCCATTTTAATCGGCAGTCGTAAATATAGGAAATGTGAGAACTCGACAACTTTTAGGTATATTATCTGTAGCAATTAGGTAGTTTACGTAGAGTATTATAATTGTTAAACATGTTTAAATAAACGATTTTAAAAGTCCTTATACAAATGATCTTACTCGCACTGTGTAAAGTAACAGTTACCACACTAGTGCGGTAAAGTGACACTTACCACACTTAAATAGTTTTGTAATCTTAGTTACTGCCATGGTTGTAATAAAGGTATTTTAATAAGGTTTATTGAGCATCCAAATATGTCAGATCTGCAGTGGCTAGCAGGTGGGGCAGGGACTGCCCCCTCTGCCCTTGACCACGCCCCTGTGCCCAAACAAACCTACCTGTATATAAAACAGGTATTATTTACAATATAGTTAGCTTGCTTTAAACATTTTTTACTTGCTGGTGTAATTTTGAAGTCAATTTTAAAATTAATAATTGTCCACACTTTGTTAGATCAATTTTTCGTTCCACAGTGTCAGGAGCGTTATTCTCTTCAAAAGCACTAACACCGTGGAAAAAGCCGCTGAGTCTGGCGTCCGTTTGTGGCGGCATTTCTTATCGTGGCGGTATTGGATATGATTCCAGAATTGTTTACTTATTTTTTAATATTGCAAATCGGCAGATTTCAAAGGTATGTTATTTATTTCTGGTATTCATATTCTCCTTTGTGGTGTTGGTGTTATTTAGTCGTTTATTGTCTATAGCACGGGTAAACTTTTTAAAGTAAAAATGGATAAAAGAAAAAAGTCAGGTGCTGAGTTCAGAAGGAATATGGTAAAAAAATGATGTTAGCGCAACACACAGCCATTAAAGATTAAAAAAACTGCTGTGGTAAGAACATTTTTTTATATTGTCATTATTTTCCTTTCTGACCTAAGTTTCAAATATAGATTTGTTTGTTTATTGTTGTGTGTTTTTTAATAAAAATGTTTTAAAAATAGAGCGCCCTTTAAACGTTGGCCCCGCCCTGAAAGGTTGACTACGCCACTGCAGATCTGTGTAAACTTCAGATAATATTGCTTCCTGAAGTTATGGTGTGAAGAATGTAAACATAACATTGGTATCACTTTGCCAAAAAATCAAACGTTTACTGATACCCTTTTAGAAAGGGCTTTTACCGACGCATAGTTTTTTGGATAACGATTTTTGACTTTTCCGCATTAACAGAAATGTAAAGACTATATGTGACCATAAACACCATGAAACTTGTTGAGGCGTCGTAAATATTGAGAAGCTCGAAAGCTTTAGATTCTGTTGAGGAAAATGTATGAATGTTACAGTAAACTAATACGCTCCCACAAAAGTCCTATAAAAGGTCTTACGCAGATCGAAAGACATTTACATAGTGAAAGACACTTTACACATGTAAAAGCATGGGTTTGACTTTGCTTTAGCTTTCCGTTTTTCTTTGGCTTCCGTATTGTCAAACGTATCAAAACCAAGTCTTCCCCTTTTCCAGAAAAAAACCAGGCGTAAGTTTTAAAACGAGGTTTCTAGTTGCATTAAGACAGTAAAAGAAAGTGACCAAACCCCCAGGAAAACGTGAGAGCGGAAAATTGAGAAGCCTCGAAAAAGCTGATTCGGAGGAAAATGTATGACATGTACAGTAAACAAATAGTCCCACAAAAGATACGCTAAAAAAGGTACTTACAGCAGACGAAACCGACATTTCATATGGAACGACAAGCCTTTGGAGAATAGTAAAAGCAATGGGTTTTAAATCTCGTACCATTGACAAACGACAAGTACTAATGGAATAGTATTTTTGTATTAATATTAATAGCTATTTAATAACATGATTAAAATAAAGATACTTATAGTCTGTCTCAAAGTATATCGTTATGGCTTTTGACGGACCATACCCCAATAAACCTTTAACAATTTTATTACCTATTGTTATTGGGTAAACCCATTTCTTCATAAGGGCAGGAGTGGGCCAGGTATTTCTTGAGTATTAACCATTAGGCATATAAATATTTTGGCTAATATTTTAGTGGGTGTTGAAAAACGTTTTTACTGTGCGTTTCGAAAAGTTGTTTTACGAGAATATAACTATGTCGCGTCGAAATCATTTGTCATTAGATGCAAAACAGGTTGTGAAAAATGTGTATGAAACTTTAATCAGTAGAGGTCTAATTAAAAAGAAGCTTTAAAAGAAACCTGTCCACTTACAAAAACTCTAATATCATCGATAAGGGATATTATTATTAGTGAAGAATTGAACATAAAGAAAAAACGTATTGATTTTCAATCTCACCGTATAGACAATAGTGATCAGGACTAATAAGAAGGAAAATATATTGTCTTTATGAAAGCGGAGTTATTCCTACCTTGGATAAACTTAAAAAGAAGCTAGACGAAGACAAAACCAATATAAATATTAGGCGTGCCACCCTCCATAGAGTTGTTTGTAAAATGGGATTTAAATACCGCAAAATAGACAAAAGACAAGTAGTAATGGAATCGCACAGATTACACACTTGGAGATTTAATTACCTTCAAGAAATTAAAAGATAAAGGTTAGAAAACAGATCCATAATTTACCTTGATGAAACATGGTTCGATACACGACACAGTATCCAAAGGATGGGTTGATTCCAGTCAAAACTGTCAGACGAAAGCACCTTTAAATAAAGGAAAACGCATTACCATAATACACGCTGGTTCAGAAGACGGATTTGTCCCAAACTGCTTGCTGTTGTCTGCAAAAAATATTAAGGATTCTAGCTTGGATTATCATGAGGATACAAGTGCAGAACTTTTGAAAACTGGTTTCAAAATTATCTTTTAAAAAATATTCCAAACAACAGTGTTATTGTCATGGATAACGCAAGCTACCACAGCCTGTCTGCTACACAAAGCACTAGCTTCATTAAGTTCAATAACTGAAATCCAGGAATATTTGTTAGAAAATAATATTTATTGTAAATTCAGTTACAAAAAAACGCAACTTTTGGAAGTCCTAAATTCATATGCAATTAAAAAACAATATGTATGTGATAATTTGGCTGAACAGGCTGGGCATACTGTCTTACGGCTTCCTCCGTATCACTGTATGTTTAACCCCATAGAGCATTTGTGGAACCAAGTAAAATCAAAGATCAGAGCAGAAAATGTTTCACCTACTTTAAGTCCCAGTGTTAAAAATTTGATAAAAAATGTAATTACTAACATACCAGTTGAGAGCTGGAAAAATTTACTACAGCACATTATAAAAATTGAGGACTCTTACATTTCTATCCCAAACAACATAAATCCTATTGTAATTAATCTAATGATACTCTGATAGTGCAACAGAATTAGATTTAGATATTTAGATTAAAAATGTAATTATGTATAAATAGATAAAGCAGTTATAAATTTATTAAAACTTTGCATATATTTAATTTCTTAATGTAATTTTAAGATTATACTTACCTAAATAAACAATAAATTATAAATCTTTATTATTAAAGTACGTCCCTAATGTTCTGTCCTTTAATACCAACCGATCCGCAGTTTTATTGCTGTCGGCAGGTATAATCCATAAATGAAGGCAAGAGCTAACACGGTATACTTTGAGACAGACTATACCTATTATTTTATATTTGTTGTTTTGTTGAAAATAGCTAACTTAAACTATTGATATTAGTAGGTAATCAGGACCTGTACCCTTTCAAAAGGTGCGGTGCCTACACAATAGATATTTGTCAGGCAACTTATTTATGGCTGGGTTTACGACTAAGGGTTGTCATTTAAATTTTATTGCGGTTGAAAAATCAACGAATTATTGTGGAATGTACCATACTCTAAAATGACAATAAGACAATATCATTGTTTAAGATTAGCTTATTGGGTGAGTTTCGGCTCATCCCCCTCCCCCCTAAATGTTTTACGCCCTAAAAAAGGCCCTATAAAGTTTGTTTTTTATATTGGCATTCATCCTAAACGATCGTAACATGATGTCAGCAGCAAATTATTATTTAAATAAGAAAAAAATATATATATCTTCTGAGCTTTTAATGAGAATAAATTCCTTTATACCATTAAGGTCACTTTTACGACATCTTAGTAATTACAGAAGCTCCTCAATGTCTGATAAAGAGGAAAACCAACTAAAGTTGAAACCCTTTGTGTTTTCAAGCTTTACTATTTATAAGGGAATTGATAAAATAATGACAGAAAAGGATGCCTTTCTCGAGACAAGGACGATAGCGGGCATCTACACCCACAAGCTCCCATAAAAATTTATAATCGAGTCTCCGAGAGACAAACGTCTTCGACCCCTAACAAAGAATCATTTACCTTGCAGACAAAAGCAGTAGTGTTGGGCGATGTTCATCGATGTTTTTAAAACATCGATGTTTTGCTACCGAAGTTCGATGTTTTTAACATCAATGTTAGATATCAGAAACACCGATGTCGACATCGAAGTTTACCTTTCGATGTTCGATATTATAAAAAAAGGTTTTAAACTTAATTTTTCACGCTCCAAATAAAATATTAATTTTTTGAGTGGTAGTATTTTAATGAAGTTGCTTAAAACTAGAAATAACGAGTTTTCGCTCCAGTCGATATCCAACAACATTGCTTTTTTTGAATGAATTTTGTGTGAATTGCAACTCCGCAAATCGTCCCGGCATGCGTATCGACACTTGTTTAATTTCGGGGAATTACCGTCTTGGCACAGTAACATATTTTGTTTTCTTGCTCCATTATAAATCCTATCCTATCGTCTGGTGGCAACAAAATTCTTTTAAATATTCTAATTTAGCACCAAAAGTTTTAAAACTGTTAAGCGTTTTAGGTACCTCCGTACCAACGGAACGGCTGTTTTCAAAATGCGGTAAAACTATGGGTACAGTACATTCCACAATAATTCGTTGATTTCTCGTTTAACCTACTACTGTTAGTTGTAAAACTCAATGAACTTTGTGTACCCGCATGTAGGTCCGGACTTAAAATTTTCTTTATTTATTATTGTACCTACTTTGGTATATTATGTAGGTTAAAGGCAAATTGCAGGTGTTCAATATAAAGCAGAGTGTTATTGAGCATCCAAAATAGCTAACCTATTAACTAACTATTGATATTAGTAGGTAATTCAGGACCTGTACCCTTTCAAAAGGTGCGGTGCCTACACAATAGATATTTGTCAGGCAACTTATTTATGACTGGTTTTCCACTAAGGGTTGTCATTTAAATTTTATTGCGGTCGAAATATCAACGAAATATTGTGGAATGTACCATATAAAACAAAACGAAATAGCTTGCAAGAAAAACGCCTATCTAGTATCTAAGCTTATTTTTTTACAATCCGTCCCTAAAAAATTCTGGGATATGAATTAACTTTTACTTTTTGTTACAGAATTATTTGTTTATGTTTATTTATTATTTAATTTAAAATACTTTGTTTTAGAGTACTTGTTTTTATTGTTTGTTACAGAATTTATTTATTTGTTATGTTTTAGAACGTTTGTATATTTTGGTACAAAATGAGTTCAAGTTTAAAAAAAATATAGTTTTGATATTTTTCGTTTTTTTATTTAAACTTCAACTTAATTTTTTATTTTTTTTTAAGAGGTAGCAATCTTTTAAATTTTAACATCAATGTTTAGCGATCATCGATGTTTTACAACCGATGGTTACAATACATCGATGTTAACATCGATGGTCAACATCGATGTTTGGTGTCGATGTTCCAGCACTAAAAAGCAGATCAATGGAAATTATTTAGCAGAAATGGTATGGTAACTTATTGAGGGGTTTATTTGATTCTTACTTACTTATTTTAAGGAAATAAAAGGGGTAATAAAAAACAAAATGGTAAGAGCAATTTTATAATTGATTTTGGTTTTTGGGTACCTAAATAGAAAAAAATACAAAGTGTTATTAAATTCAGACTTGCATTTTTAGGAACCGGATTAATTTGTCATCATTTAAAAAAATCTAAATTATCCTAAAATATATGCATTTTTAGTAAATATATGTGAAAAGTTTTTTTGCAAAGAATAAAATTTTCTACCAAAATGACACCTCTTAAATATAAAAAAAAGATATTGCGAAAATAAATGCAAAAAACGAATTCAAAAAAAAATTTGCAATGAAAGTTCCGATAGTAAATGCAAATTTATTATTTAATTTCGATCTAACATTTTGAGCCAGGGTTAAATAAGGAATAAGCTAAACAAGACAAGGAACAATTATAATTACAAAAAGAAAAAATATCATAAAAATATGGAAACTTCAAACTTATATAATTATTACAATAATCTAGTCAAAAAACAAATTAGATTAGTAAACAAAAATTCTACAAAGAGCAATTTGTTAGTAATAATCAAAAAAAAAAAAAGGAAAATAACAATTTACTTCTAATGACAAATTCTAAAAGTAACAAATTCAATATTGACTATTTATCAGTTAATAAAAACAAAATTAGAAAATTAAGATTTGACGACATTAGTGTTAGAGTTATTAAAGCGGTAAAAATTGAATTAATGCCAATTCTAATATATTTATTAAAATTATAAAACTATCGGAACAAATAAAGTTAGCAAAATTATTATCTACATATACTCAAAAGTAATGAATCAAGTAACTCAAATAATTATAGACCGATATCTGTTTTATCAGTCTTTTTAAAAATTTTAGAAAAACTTATGAATATTAAATTAGTACACTTTCTCGAAAATCAGAAACTACTTTCCAAAGATCAATATGCTTTTCACAAATTTAGTGATACAGAGGCAGCAACAATTGATCTTACCGCAGATATTCAATTAAATATAAATCAGAATAAGAAATGTGCTCCATTATCCTTGGATTTGTGCGCACCTTTTAATGGGGTACACCATGATATATTGCTTCAAAAATTATTAAATAGGTGAATTTAAGGCAAAATTAATTGTTGGTTTGCGCAAGTTATTTAAAACAAAGAAAAAATATGTTAAAATTGGAAAAAGCAATAGTTTCTCTAAAATAATTGATTGTGGAATCCACAAGGATCTCTTCTGGGACCGGTACAATTTTTATTATATATGTAAATTAAATGCCTAGAATAAAATTAAAGGGTACTTAAATTGTTTGCCGATGATACAACCATCGTATATTTTGCTCATCGTAGTAAGGGGCCATCCATAAATTACGTCACACGAATTCCAGGATTTTTTGATCCCCCTCTCCGTCCCTGTCACAACTCGTCACATTTATAAGCCTCCTCCCTCCTAGTGTGATGTCCCATATTTTGAAATTTTACATCTAAAAATAATTAAAACAGTAAAACCATTTTTTAAATAATTGATAACTTAAAAAAAAGAATTCTTAAGTTTTTCGTGAACATTTTAGATTTTTACATGTGATGTCACAAAGCTGATGACCCCCCCAAGGGGTATGGGTCCCACAATGGAACAATCCTCTACACCTCTCCTCCCACCCCCTTAAGGTGTGACGTAATTTATGTACGGCTCCTAATAAATTTTAAGATAATATTAAATATGATTTAAACATTGTATATGACTGGTTACAATCTTATAAACTAACTTTAAATTTAAATAAATCCTCTTACATGATTATCAGCAAACAACAAATAAGAGATAAAATATATCATTTAAAAATTATAACAAAAATATTTTACTGCTATACAATTTTTAGCATTATAAATTAAGGAAAATTTAAATTTTAGAAAACATAGAGAATATCTACGAAATTATTACCGTTAATAGAACTTGTGTTCAAAGTTCTAAATTATAAGCATTTAAAATTGCTAAAAAGTATTTATTATTTAATTTTAGTATGAGGTTCAGCGAACTCAAAAATAATAACACCTTTAAAAAGACAAAATAAAATGATTAAATGCATTCCCAAATTATCATATCTTGAACCAACAATTAATTTGTATAAACCGCATAATAATTTCGCTATTAATCATATATACAAATTAAAAACATATTATGTTTATTCAGTACCTAAAACAAAAAGAAAAAAAAATCAAATATAATTCAAAATATTAATAACTTACATGGGCATTATACTAGACAAACATATTTATTACGAATAAAAAATGTATAATAAATAATTCACCAATAAGAATTAAAAAAATAAAAAAATAAAAAAATTATCACTGTTTATAATTAATACACATAAAAAATATTTTAAATAAATTTGACTGTCTTATTAACGAGTTCTTATTGGAGTTAATTACACAGGTCCCCAAAAAAATGGTGTGTTGTTGTGTGCCACCGAATGCAGTAGTCACCGATGACACAAATTTTTATTAAATTTGGTTGCTACAATGGTTTGTTTTAAATTTTGTTTTATTATTTTCAAACTATTTTAAATTAAATTCCTTTTGGTTTATTTAAATTATTTATTTAGTTTTTTTATAATATTAACTGTCACTGAATAACTAAGATTTACTAGAGACTAACTTAATTGTATGGCTAACCTAAAGATACTGATGCTTGAAAAATATGCTAGATACTTATTTTTCTACAATGGGGTTTTTTGACCACTAACACTAGGGGCGGACCATTTTAAGATTGAAATTTCCTTTGTCCCTTTGTATGAAGTACTATTTGAAAAGATCAAGTGTTAAAATAAATTTGGGGTTTTACGATCGAAGTATACAATAACCTATTTAGGGTTTTATAGTTCTAAAAGTTTTTTAATAGTAGGGTAATAGATTGTTAGTTTAAAGGAAACATTTATTATGCAAAGGATAAGTTTAAATTACTTTTACGTGTTTTTGAAATATCTACCCTTTTATTAGGGTGTTAAAAGTCTTGGAATGTAAATAATGATTATAGAATATTTGGGGTTTTTGACAAAATGGTAATTCTAAATAATGAAAGAACTTTAAAAAAATGTTTATCGTGATACGTAAAAACTATAAAAACATTAATTATTATAAAAGGAAATTCCGTCTTATAATGTATTATCACATTTATAATAGAATATTATATTTGATCTTGGTTGGATCACAACAGTGTGCTTGGTGTCGGACTAAGATTTTTTGGTGTATTTTTTTCCGCTGAACACGAATCTGAAATCAAGAGTGGGGGTCAAACAGCAAAAAATTGAGAAAAACCCAAAAAACCGATACGTAACATTTACGGGCAGAAATCTGCTACCACGGAATGTTTGGGCTACTACTATATAAATTATAAGAGTTACAAAAAAAATCATTGAACAAAAAAAAGAGCTTTCCATATTGCCTATATAAAAAGTTATATAAACATTTTTGATAAAATAAATAATAAAGGAGATATAAACGAAAATGTAATTTTAACAAAAAATTGCAGTCCAAAATAGGAAAAAATATATTTTTTTGTTAATGTGATTTTTGGGTTTCTTTTCTTTTTATAAATAATTTATTTTATTTATTTGAATCTTTGCAATTTGCAAGAAACAATCCGAAAACAAAAATAAATATTTTTAAATTTTTTCCATGGGTATACCGGTTTTTTGATTATAACTCGAAAAATATTGCATTTAGACAAAAAAAATATATAACTTAAGTTAAAGGTCTTGTTAAATTACATAGTTTGTGTCCTATAAAGTTTCCTGTATCTTTTATAGTTAATCAATATTTTATTGACGTCTAAAAAAAAATCATATCCGAAATTTTTTTTGACTCCAAATTTTTAGTTTAGAATCGTGTTCAGTGAAAAAAAAATAAGCTAGAAAATCTGTGTTATTGTTAAATTTATTTATTTATTTTTTTTCATTATATTTCCTGTAATAAACTGTATAGAAGAATGGAAAATAAATAAATAAATACTGTCACTTAACATACACAAAAACGGGTGTAAATGGTTTATTGTTAACATGTTAACTCTAATGAAGGGGGAATGTTATGCATTTTGTTGCCCTATACGAGTTTTAACAGTTTTTGGAAAAAAAATGCTAAGTTTCTAAAAAAGAATTAAGATTTACTATCACAATGCAAAAAGCAGAATCAATACCAAATTAAAATTTTAGACAAGTTGACCTAGGTCCAACTCCAATACAATGTAAATTTTAATGAGCCAGCATGATATTATATATTTTGTTTATTAAATTAATTGTACTTAATGTACTTTAAATGGGCAAGAAATATTTTAGCCAATGGACATTGACCGTTGCGTCATAATACGAATGTTTATAAATTAATCAAAATGTCATTCCTGGTTTATTAATAATGTTTGTGACGTAACTTATTTCAGGTACTCTAATTCTATGCAAAATTATTTATTAGAACCAGGCAGACCTAAAAGTAATCAATGCAACCTGCGGTTTGTTATTGAAATTAAAAAAAAATGGGGATTGTGTTTTTGGTTTAGTACTAAAACTTTTATTTATAAAACGGGTAAATATGTTAAGAAACACGTCAACTTGAAATGATATTGTAAGATCATGAATCGAGATGAAACCTTTTGCATTCTCTTTAGAAATAGATCAACTACAAATTATCAGAAAGAAATGGTGGATCCTACGAAAGGTGGTGTTTTTTACCCCATTTTTTCCCCGTTTTACCCCGATCC
This sequence comes from Listronotus oregonensis, assembly GCA_019359885.1. Taxonomy (NCBI): domain Eukaryota; kingdom Metazoa; phylum Arthropoda; class Insecta; order Coleoptera; family Curculionidae; genus Listronotus; species Listronotus oregonensis. The sequence continues at coordinate 69,170 of JAHBCN010000595.1, forward strand.
GAGTAAATATGTTAAAAAACAGGTCAAATCTAGAAATAATATTGAAAAGTCATGAATCGAGATGAAACCTTTTGCATTCTCTTCTAAAGCAGATCAACTACAAAGTGTCGGAAAAAATAGTGGATCCTACGGAAGGAGGGCGTTTTTCACCCAATTTTTTCATCCTTTTTATCCCCAAGCATAAAAATTATTACTCATTTTTAGGAGAAATAGAAAATTTACAATTTAACCAGAAAATACTAGCCAGAACTTACCAGAACTGGGTAATTGTTTAAAAGATGTTGTTTGTTAGTTCTAGTTAGTTTTTTCTATCAAAAAACTTCATTCCTCTCAAAGGGAAAAAAACAACCTTCAATAATAACAAATTATTAGAAAACCATCCGGCAACATTGCTTATTGAAGCAGAGAAATGACAAAAAACGGCATCGTATTATTATCCCTTTCAAATTAATATCTTTCTCACTTATTTTCATATTAAGTCGGCCATAACTTTAGTATTTTTTATATGTAGAATAAAGAAGTCTTAATATTTTGGGAAAATGTGAGTGAACAGTCAATTTTTTTAGACTGTTTTATTATGGTGTAACAAATAAGTGAAAACAAAGAATTATATTATCATATTCCTTAAAAAAACTTTAAAGTTCAACGTAACCACAGTTGAGGTTAAGGTAGGGTTGCCAGATGGTATCCAAAAGGAGGACATGTCCTCCTTTTCCATATTTTGTTCTCCCGTCCTCCCTTACCTATCGAATGTCCTCCTTCTGATATACGTCTTTAAACAGTGGATGACGTTGCTGAATGAGAACGAAAACCTAAAGTATGACGATTTAGTTCCATGCATTGAGTTTTTGTGCGCCAGAGATGTAGAGATTAACGATGTTAAACTACATGATCTGTTTTGTAACCTGATTTCATTTGTAAAACCAAAATCAGATGGTGATCCTGATGACAGATATCATGGTTTGAAGTTGCATGAGCATTGGACAATCTACTTTAAAATTGCTAAAAACATTGATTGTTTCTCAGAACTTCTTAAGATCTGCGAATGATATTTTTGCATAAGTGGACATAACGCGAATGTGGAAAGACTGTTTTCGCTGATTAATACTCAGTGGAGCAAACAGAGAAATAGACGTATGGAGTGAGTAAAATCTTTGATTCTTGTTCAATACAACTTCGAAAACATGTCATGTGAAGATTTTTATATCTGAATGTTCTGGGTAGTTCTGGTTAGTTTTTCTAATTATTTGTTAAAAAATCAAGATATTCCTGCTAAATATGATTAAAATAAAGTAAATTAGATTTTAAAAAATATTGTTTAATTGTGAATGTCCTCGCTTTTTAAAGAAAGTCCTCCTTCAACTCATCAACCCTCCTTTATCAAATTATTAGGTGGCAACCCTAGGTTGAAGCTCCTCAACTTTTTGTAGTTAATATACGCTACCAGAATTTAGTATAGGGTTTTGTATATGTATAAAGCATTTGCAAAAATTTTAAACATAAAGTCAAAGGACCTAACATAAACGTCTCTGACCCCTACCGAATCATTCACCCCACACAAATAAATAAAGCAAAATAAAATGAACCAGAAAAACGAGAAATGTAACCAGTTGAAATCCCGGTTCTTTCATTAAAAACATCCGAAAATCAGCATTAATTAGCAGGAATAAAGTAACCAAAACCCCTAAGCCCAAAACGCTTTTTATTTTCTGTATTTTCCCGTTATTTGATTATTCTGTTTATTCTCATGATATACTCTGCTAGCAGCTGAGAGCAATCTTCCCAAAGGTATAATTTATAACTTGATTAAGAAAATCCCTTTTCATATTTTATCCTTTTCTTGATTTAGGAGTTTAATGGTGAGAAAACTGGGGCGTGCGTCTTGGATTAAATGTGCGCGACAAAAACAACGTTGCCAGGCGTTGTGATATATGATTTCAAGGAAACGCTAAAAATATAATAACAAATTTAATATTTGTTTGTTTTTAATCGATGGACAAGAAAATAAATTAGGATTTTAAATAAAAATTAATTTTTTATCAGTATTTTAATTATATCTTTTTTTGTTGGTTGGTGGTGGTTTCTTGATGTTTTCTATTAAAATTCACCTAAAAAAAGTTTCGGCGTAATTACCATTCATAGTTCATGTCTGCCTCTTTAGATATTACGTCAGACCAAAATGACTTGTGATTAGTTATGACGACACGAAGCAGACGCCTGAGGTCAGGTTTCTACTTTTTGAGTAGATTTACCCCAGTTTTTCGTAAATTATGGTAGACAACTTTTTTTGATATATTTAAGAGATTTTTAGCTTTTTGTTAGAATCCAAGCTGCATAAAGCAAACTTGTTTGTTTTATGCAGCTATGCAAGTGGTGTGTCAGATTTGTCTATAATATTAAAGAGTTCTTACATACGATAAACATATAAATGTTTAACAATAGGAAATTACGTTACGTGGTTAAGTGGGACCTGGATAAGTGAGAAACATATATTATTGAGAATTACAATAAGATCCCGGCATTTCTTTATCGAATTACCTCGGTTAATGGGACTTTTTGAACCTGGTTAAATAAGATTTAATTTCTAGGATTTTTTCGTTGTTAACCTTTATTAATGGGACTCTGTAACTTAATCCCCTGTATGAGTAAAAGATTTTATCAATATTTAATAGATTTTTAATATGCAATACTTTTTAAATGGAACAACGATACATTTCGACCTCTATAAGCGGGGGGCCTCTGTAAATGAGACAACAACTATTTTAAACCTGTCTAATAGGAAAACTGGATAAATGAAAACCTCTTTGTATGGTACAAATTCTTTGGTCCCTTGAAATCCCAATTAACCAGGTTTCACTGAAAAATATCAAAACGACTCTTTGCAAAACAAATGCTGTCTTTTTGTGTTTCGAACATAAAATACCAAATATTTTGTAGCTTTTCATTGCATTAAAACTGACGATCATAATAAGTTTTGAAACAAAAATGTCTCCTATTATTTTCCAAAAAAAGATTTAAAGAAGATTGGAAATTTGACCAAATTTGATCCAGATTTGATTAGAGTTAAAAAAGTAGATGCTATATTTCGATGTTGGTATCTTTATAATTTTTATATATTTTATAAGTAAAGTTAGTTTTTGTTTTTTTTTATTATAAACCTATTCTAGATGTAGTTATATTTTTTGTTTTTTTTTAATCTGAATATTATTATGAAGCGAAAAAACTGTAAAAAATATTTTTTAAAAAAATTTTTGTGTATTAAAAACAACTAACTCTCAAAAAATAATATTGGAATAGTCTCTAAATAAAGTGGCAAAGCTGCCTGGGATTGGTGGAGAAATTTTAGCATTTGTATTATCTTGGATCCGTGAATAGTGCATTGTGACGTCACGAGATATTTGGGTCTTTTCTAAAACGCTCCCTTATTTTCATTTTTTTCACCATTCTTTAGCCACAAAGTGTTAATTTGTATTTATTATTTTTAAACGTGAGTCTAATCGGTATTATTTAAAGCAGTAAAAGTATTTCTATACCAACGTACATAACTAACCAGAACTAACTAATGTATTAGTAATAGTGATGTAACGAATGTCATTTTTTGAGCATTCGCGAATGCGAATTTGAATATCTGCTACCGACATTCGCGAATGCGAATGCGAATATTCAGTTTTTGTGAAAATTTGACACCAAAAACTGATAAAAGTTTCATATAATTTGTTTTTGTTTGTTTCCATTGCATTGCATATTTTTGGTCTTTGGTTTTTAAGTTCTAAAGAAAATTTAATTTGCCCAAAGTAAAGTAAATAAATTAATAATACCAAATAATAAACTGAAGATTAATATTCTGATTACGAGGTTAAGTTACTTTTTCTTGTAATAAAAAAATAAGAAATAAATGGATTTTGATTTTATTAACATACTATGATCTTCGAATGCGAATATTCGTTACATTACTAATAAGTATACTAACCAGAACTAACCTAACTATATTACCACTAGACTGAGCTGGGAAGAAATCGAATCCTTTTGGATTCAAATCCAAGAATCGATCCGAAGACTGGATCGAATACTTTTTAAAAATAGGATCCGTGATCCGGATTCATTATATAATTTTACAATGATCCGGAATCGATTCCTTTTTGGAAGGATCCGATTCCAAAAGAAATTGATTTTCTATATTTCTAAATTGAGACAAATCGGCTTATAGATGCCATAACTTGCCATTTTGAATACGCAATTTCAAAGTTTACAATTCTGACTTAAGATTGTTAATTTCTAAATTTTGACCTAGCACCCTCAAAAGCCCTTTTATCCTGAATCTGGGGCAAATAGGTTTGTAAATGCCAAAATCAGCCATTTTAAATGTTCCATTTTAAATTTTCAAATTTTTACCTAAGATTCTTAATTAGCATCACATTGTTTTTCGAAAGTAGAGATGAAGAATTTTAAAATTTAAGCCTATTAAAATCTTTAAAAAAGGAAACACAGGTAACACGTGATTTTTAACCAAAATATGTTGTTTTTAAACTCCAGCGAAACATCATTTAAATGAAACAATTTTTTTTCGTAAGCATAGAGTGTGGGACCCAAAAACGGGCATAAACTTCACTTGCATATATCTTATAAGTTTTAATTGCTTGATCTTTATAATTTTTTAATATATGATCCTTAAGATAACCCTTAGAGACTTTTAAATGGCACATTTTAATATTTCTATTCAGGGTGTCTTACAAAAATTAATTTAAAATTTTAATACATTTTTTTATTCCGCAAGCAGAGAAATTATTAAACGGTACTTGTAAAACTTCCTGTAAAATTAAAATAAGATGTACCATTTATAAGTTGCTTGAGGTTATCTCAAGAATCACATTTAAAAACCATATGATGATTTATTAGCATCGCAAGTTTTAGAATACAGTTCGAAATAATGTGCCATTTAAGGGTGGTTTTATGTTAATCTCAAAAATGACATATTCAAATTTGAAGAATATTTACCAAAAACTAATTTGGCTAAGAGTTACAGCACTTTAAAATAAGGCCAAAATTATACAGTATGTCCAGGGAAAAGGTGTTGAATAGGAAAAACTTCTTTATTTTTAAGTTTATCAAAAAAAGCTACTCTTAAAAAAAAATTTTGTTACTTCTTAGAGTAGGATTGGGATAAAAACATTTAACAAATTTTATACGCGGTGTTCAGAAAATTGAAAAAACTTTAAATTGTTCAAGGGTAAAGTGTGTTTATTTGAGAAGATATGGAAATAAGTTACTAGAAAAAGTTGTTCAAAAGTATAAGATAGTTCCTAATACCAATTTTCGAAAAAATCGGCCTACTTTTATTAATTTGTGATGAAAATTATTTTAATATCAACTAATTCCAAATTAGCAACTCATTTTTGTACTAGTAGGCTTTGATACTGACAAGCTTTATTGACACTTTAATAATTCATTAGCAGTAGAATCGTCAGCTTAAAATGCTTACTTTACAGCAAAAAATTTGATAAAATTGATATTAAAAATTTAAATTTATGTTAAAATAAATTTAATTACAAATAAATAAAAGTAGGCCGATTTTTCAAAAATTGGTATTAGAGACTACCTTTTAATTTTGAACAACTTTTTCTAGTAACTTATTTCCATATCTTCTAAAATAGATGCACTTAACTCTTGTACCATTTTAAGTTTTTTCAATTTTTTGAACTCCGCGTATAAAATATGTTAAATGTTGCTATTCCAATCTTATTTTAAGAAGTAGCAACATTTTTTATCAAAATGCTTGATTTATCATCTGGATTATAGTATCATTCGTATCGTAGTTATCATTGATCAATTAATGATCTGGATTTGTGAACCGATAAATAGTAATCGATTCTCTGGATTCGATTCCTTTTTCTTAAAAAAGGAATCGATTCCTTTAGGAGGATCCGGATCCGCAAACCGATTTCTTTTTTAGGGATCCTCTAGAAAATACCCTTGTAATTGTAAACTTGGTGGCTATAGAAAAAAAAATGAAAATGCGGGGACGTATTGGAAAAGACCTGGACGTTTAAGTACACAGAATCAGATGTTATAAAGTTTATATAATAAAAGGAAGTGTTATTTTAAGACAATACAAAAATATGTGCGAGTGGCCCATTCAATAGTTGCAAAAGCATCTATACATTATATACACATCATACAAACGAAGGTATAACATTATTTTAAGTTTTTATCTCCATGACTGTATAATAAGTGGTCTCAGATTATTTTTATTTTTTTCTTAACATTTTACGAAAACGGCGCAACGTGACAACACTGGACGCGAAAACAAACACTGGGCTCTTGGCCGCGGCTTCGTCGCTCGATCAAATACATACGATCTGTTGCGTAGTATGGAAGTGTTTTGTGTCTCAAAAACCTCGTTATTTCGCGGATTTTTTAAAAGAACTCTTTATTTTTAACAGACATTTCGGTGCCTTCTGACTAAGAGTACCTTTACTCTTGTTAATTCTTCGTTATACGGTCAGTTCGATTATTATTTAAAGACAAAAACCAAGAAAATGTGGTGTCTCATCAGTCAGGCCAATTCGGTCGTTTTTGAAGTAAGGGTTGATCCAAAGTCTATTGGACAAGAATGTCTTGAAAAGGTATGTTTTACTTTTTATTTATTTTTTAATTATTATACAGACATAATATCTAGAAAATCAGAGATCTAGCTGTTAGCTGCATTTATCTGATCATACAAAAATAAAGACAATCTCTAAAAATAAAAAAAATAAAATCAGTTTAATATTTTAGGTAACAGTCCAATTAAAAAAAAAAAGACCAATATTGAGACGCTCATAAAATTGCTAATATAAACAATAGAAACACATATATTAGAGTGCCAAAAATATTTTTTATATCTAGCATTATATATTTTTTACAGCCTATAACCCAAAAAAACTATACATTTTCGAAATTTGATGTTATAATGTCTAAAAAAAATACCGGTATACAATCACTCGCCGAGCACGTTTTCACGTAGTACAAAGTTCAATTTCTACAGGTAGTCCAAAGTCCGATGTTCAAGTGTTTTGTCCCAAGCCCAAGGATTAATATTAGTCGCTGTAAAAGTACAAATTTTTACAATTTATACAATCCGTTAAAATAATTGTTTTTTTAATGTTTTATTCGTAATTTAAATTATTTTAGTTTTATGGTTGCTTTTGTTTTATTTGCATGGTTATTTTTTTTAAATAATGGATGTACTTGCTATACAAACTTATTTTTCACTTAAGTCTTTTATTATTATTTTTTTATTACTTTTGTTCTGTAAAAATAACTATATATCTTGAGATTTCATGTAAACCTTATTAATGGGGATTCAGTTTAATATGATATTCCTATGGGGGATTGTTTCAAAAATACTTATCTTGTATTAAAATGAATATGTTATATATTATTTACATGTAGAGAGGCCCACAAGGTAATTATTGATAGTAAAGAGAATTAAGAAAGGAAAGTATAGTTGGATCAGTTTAAGAATGAAAATTCGGTACTCTTTGAAAAAAAAAAACATAAAAAGTAACTAAAACGATTTGATTTGAATCGGCGGCTGCCTTTGCTTTTTATAATGTGCCGCATCCTGCACGTGTCTGTAAAAATAGTCCATATAAAAAGCAAAGGCGGCCGCCAATTCAAATCAAACCTTTTTAGCTACTTGTTATGTTTTTTCTTTTCAAAGAGCGAATTTTCATTTTTGTACTGACCTAACTATACAAATTGACTCTTAAGCTTCACTTAATCTACAATCTACCCACAACCGAAAAACACAAAAGTTGTGTCCCATTTTTTGAGAGAACTAAGCCGATATTCTCTTGTTATTCTAATTTGATTACTCAAAACAGCTAAACATGTATTTTGATTAAAAAGGAGAAAACGACCTTGTACTGCATTGAAAGGTTCCACATCCACCTTACAGCCTGGATGTATTACTATGTGATTTCCATCTCTTTCGAATACTAGTCTTATAATAAGCAAAATTATGTTTTTTTTACATCCAACGCAGTCAAGTACGGATTAAGGCATTTAAACTGAAAATACGCATTTTGAAAAATCTCACATGATATTAGGGGGAGGAGGAGTCAAACTAAATCTCACGACGTCTCGCTAAAGAGGGAAGAGGATCAAAAAATGGCCAATCCTTCTATTAGTTTTGTTCCTTCTACAAGTCTGTATAAACCCAAGACTGGTTGGTTGATATATTCCTGTAGGCTCATTTCCGGTTGCCCAAATAATGCCTGTCTTTTGTAATTCTTCACAATTCTTCACGCTTCACATTTGCACAGGATATGGTAGGCTGTTTCTTCCCCCTCATCGCACATTCTGCAACTTGGGTCCCCATTGTATATGTAGGAGTCCTCTTAGGTTAAACTTTATCATGCTCTGTTAGCAGCCCTACTATTATGCGAAGTCTTTTCCTACTTTGTCTGAGTAGTTCTTTTTTGGTTCTTTTGGATGGGCCCCTTATAAAGCCTTTTCCATATTCCACTGAGGCTCCCCCAATATTTCTCGTGTTTGTTTCGAATCCATTCCCTGGTTTGCCCTCGTGCTGTGGTTTGGATAATCTAAGGGCAGGTCTGGTCCAAACTATAGTGTGGATGATCGCTGTCTCTCTAGCTAATTCGTTTTTTCGTTGCCTTCTATTTCGGAATGTCCTGGTACCCACAGAAGAGTTACCCTGTTGCGTCTCCCAGGACTTCCAGTTATTTTGGCATTCCCATGTCAGCTTGGACGTTACCTTGGGGTTTGTTAGTGTCCCCAGTGATATCTGACTGTCTGTTATTATGTAGATCCCCTTGTTTTTATAAGCCCACCTGTTGTTTTGTTTTGCACAGTGTAGTAAAGCATATAGTATATAATAAACACTGTGTTGATCCGACCTGTACAATTTAAAATTTAATCAAAAATTTTGCGCGCAACTCATTTCCCTTATATTTCTCTGACGGTTTTAAATGCCTTTATCTTTAAATAGATCTTGCTTCCTCGGATATCCACACCTATTTTAACACGAATTTCGCAATAAGTAATTCAAAAGGACTAAATTTAGCTCTTTTAAGGAAATTAAAATTTTCCAGTTCCCACATTATATAACAATTTCCATCAGATTTTCCATTATTACGTTAAATTTGAAATTTTGCCAAAATCGTAAAGAAGGAACTTAATTTAATTAAAGCTTTCGGGAAAATTTAATTTTAATAACGTTTTTACCAGCCCTATCTTGTTAGCTGTAAAGATAGATAAAACTAGACACCAAATGCAAATGGTTATTAGGATATTAGGGGCTTATCGCTTTGCTAATACATTTTTCGATAAAAATATGAGCCGTAGGCGTGTTCTGGTACTGTGGAAGGAGGAAAAAGCTGTTTCCGCAAGTGTTGCAAAGGTTTTTTTCTGTAATAGACAAATAGTACCCGGAAGTATTGCTTTTCTGGCTGAGAAGTGGGTTCTTTCCGGACGGTTTACTAAAAGTACGATTTAAATCCAGAAAAGAACCGCTCGCCTTATTAATGATTGCTGCTACAAATTAGGAAAAAACAACCTCTTTTGCTCAGTTACTTTACAAACTCTCTAAATTCTGTGACACAAAAAGTATTCTTCTTGAGTATTAATTTTTTGAGCTTTATTTTTTGCATCTCCAGTCCAACTCTCTCTACAAGTTCCACTACCCGACTCTATTACTGCTCGACTACCTTTTCAACACGCCATTTTCCTCCTTGAATTCCGTAAACGGATAAAAAAAATGTGTTTAACAGTTTTAACATGTTACTTATGGAACACCTACATTTTGGTCCGACTTAAGAGTCAGGCGGCTTTTTACAATACAAGAATTTTTACCGCAAAATTTTTTGAATGCATTGAACGGATAACAAATATTTTATTATATTTGGTATTTTAGAAAAAGATAATATTTAATTTATGTTGTTGTGGTTCTGCAACAATGATCTCACTCTTACAAGAAAGAAAGCTTCCTTCTTCTTGCACATCTACGTTCTGTAGGATTTAATAGATATTTCCACTGATTTTACTCTGAAAAAATAAGCAGTATAATTCTTACCCAATAGAGCAACGTAAAATGCGACACTCATGCGTCATGTCGATCTAAAAAAGCCATGAACTTCCCACTTAAACTGCCTCTTACCGTACTTAGACACCTACTATTCATTCTTACGTAAGCTTTTAGCCTTTGTGGACTGTCCGAAATACAAAAAAAACAGTTCATAAATTAAAGTTTTTCAGTTCCCACAATATACATATTACAATTTCCATCAGATTTTTCCATTATCACGTTTAATTTGAAATTTTACCAAAACTATTGCACAACAATTTTTTCTGAATAGGACAAAATTGTCTTTAAGTGATTTGTACTTAAGGGTTTAAAGTACATATTTGTTGTTTTGTACTAAAGGATCTAAAGTACATCTTGATATTATCTGAACAAAGAACAATCTTAAAAATATTTTTAAAAGGGCATCTTATGACGGATTTTAGTATGTTTTTTTTAAATTTAATTTTATGGACTTTGGTGTTTTTAACATTTTTTAATGTTAACAACTCTATTATATCGTAAAATTCTAATGTACAAGCCCCTCAAATACCACTGGTTTCATAATTTTGTAAACAAATAACAAAAGTAGAACAAAGAACCTTAATTACCAAACAATAGATATTTTTACTTATTTAAATTTACTTTATGCAAATAATAGAGAGATGCATGTTGCATTTTTATTGGTTTATTTAAGATAAATATTATCAGGATTATTAAATTTTCCTATTGTAAACTGCAACATTGTAGTAGACGTGTTGTCGTCAAAGTTGCGAGTTTTTGTCATTGTCTACATCGATTATTTATTTCTATTAAATATTTATGTGTTAAGGGGTATTCTATTCTAGAAGCCCAAATTTCGGGCCGTTTTTTTGACGGTCGATAACAACAATTAATATTTTCGCTATTCATTTTTTTATTTTATATTTATTTTTTTGTTGTTCTTGTTAAAAAAATAACGTTCAGATGATTAATAGTCACAAACTCCATTATCTCTTTGATACAAAATATCTATATAAATATAAAACCATATCACAAGAATAATAAACTAAAGGTTATATTATGAAATTTCCGAAAGCAACTCTCTGAGCCCGCAATTCTTACTCAGAGGAAAAAGATTTGCGTAAATCTAGGGGCACTCTAGTGCGCCAGCTCAAGTTTCGGTCTGACGAACACAGTGTGTATATTACAAGACAGGTTTCAGCGCTTTTCCCCCTATCATAACTTTGTTATCGTTCTACATAAAGATGTGGTTAATAATTATTCTAAAATCATGTAAAAAAAATTGAAAGTTATGTCAAGTTTCTGAGATACTCGATTTTGAAAATCAAAAATTACTCAGTCGTTGACCCATAAAAATTCTGGGGCACTTTTCGACCTTCAAAAACGTTGTTTTTTAAAAAAGAAATAAGACTTCAATAAATATTTTAATTAATTTCTGGCCAATAAATACCTTTAAAATTTTAAGAATAAGATTTACCACCGCCACTGTATTTTACTTTGAATACATATTAAATTCAAATTAAACGTTTTCAGCTGTAAACTTTCAAGACTGACATGACATATACTTGTTAAACATGTCTGGAAATATGTTATCAAAGTTCCTGAGAACATGAACCGGTAGACTGGGTGACTGGAGGGATTTCAGGCATTTTCGGAAGTGCATTATTTTGACTTTAACCTGATTTCCATGCATATCTCTTTTGGAAGTTTCGACAGCATTTCGTGCGGGTTTCGTGTGATCCGAAAGTCTTCTAATTTTAGTTTAGGTTTAATCATAACTTTGATTTAACGGTAAACGGTCTGATTTTTATGGGTCGTTTACGTTTTAAGGCTAGTAAACGGGCAATTTTATGACATTAATAAAAGTGGTAGCTACTTTTTTGGGTGGTCTGCTCAAGGGCGATAACATTTCAAATTGAAAATAAAACGGAGAAAGCGGAGAAATAAAAATAATTTATCTTTTAAGTTTTTAAAATTCAATTTTCTTTTATAAAGAAGCCTGGAATAAATGGAACTGACCATTCTTATATAGGGTCATATGATGAAATCAGTTTAATATCGATCAATATTATTTTTAGATATGCATTTTTTCGTAAAAGTTAAAAAGCGATTTTACACAAATGAGAATTATTCCGAATATTTCCCTCATATATGTTAAATTCCTATAAGAGGTGTGCAAATTTCGCAAAATTGCATCAAAAGTTTATATTGTTAATGAAACGTTAGTATTTTCTGTTTAATAAAATATTTAAATTTACTTAATTCAAGTTCTCAATTAATTCGGGAAATATTCAAATAAATTACACGTATCTGCATGCTGCATCAAAATAACCAGATAACTTTTTCATTTAACGTGTTTTTTTTACAAATTTCAATCGTTTGTTTTCATATTTTACAAAAATGTCCGCCTCCTGCCGAGTCGGGCTTTTCGCAAAAATATGAAAACAAATTTCTTTTGACAAATATAAATTAAAATTATAATTTTAAGGTTTAAATATATTAAACTATTTTCATAACACCCTGTATGTGTTATGTTTTATATTTGTCATTAAATTAAAATTTACAGAAATAAATAAACCAGTTACATTAAAGTCGCATTTACTTTTTTGTTCACCTTTTATTACCTTTGTTGCTAGACGAGAGCTGTATGTACACTTAATGTGATGCAATTAAGGCAATAAATTTAAATATTATCTTCACTAGCAAAGACGCAAAAATTATTATCACTTATCTGAGTTTCCTGTGGCACGGCAGGAATATGTAGCAGAAACAGCAAGATGTTCCATCGTTTAAATTTAGAGCGAGAGAAAATTGCCGGGATGGGGAAAATAAATTAAAATTTTGTCGCGGAAACAGTCGCGATATCATGTTTTTCGTGGGTCGCTATCGCCAGAAATTTTACCTTTAATTTCTAACGTAAAAATAACGTAAATAAATTCTATTTTAGGAAGCTTTCGTGTTTACTATTTAGGAAATACCATAACGCTATTTCACTGCTAAGCATGCGCATTAAGAAAATGTTTTGGCACATCTGTTTGCTGATCTCCGTATTTACGTAGTTAAAACTTTAATCACGATATTAGTATACGCACCTCTCGCAGAGCGCCTTAAAAATCCCAATGCAGTACCCTCAGCCATCCTATCTCAGACTTTTGATCTGTCATGATTCACTCCTTAAAAAACTTTCTTCCTACTCTTTTTCACATAACCTTTGTGTTTCACTGTCCACTTTTCTTTTTATTTAACGTATGACTGATATTGTTGATGGTCAGTCTTCTAGCTTTTGCCAAATTAAAGTTGGGGCTTAAAAGGATCTAAAACTCTCCCTTCTAACTAAAGATCTATATTTCTTCTTTCAGTTGTTTGCAATGGAAAATTAATTAATTCCCAAATCTTAAAGTATCTGGAAAAACATAAGATCTTACATGATAGACAGTATGGATTCCGTCACAGTAGATTCACAGCCGATCTTCTTTTTTTTGTCTCACACAACTGGAACAAGTCCCTTGAGTTTCTTGGTGAATCCCAGATCCTTTCCCTTGACATATCCAAAGCTTTCGATCAGATCTGGCATGATGGGCTTCTTAACAAACTTCCTTCTTACGGTCTTCCACCTAAGTTTTGCTCTTGGCTTTCCAGTTTCCTTTCTAATCGATGTCTATCAGTTAGTGTAGATGGTCATTCCTCCAGATTCTACCAAATTAATGCTGGAGTGCCCCAGGGCTCAGTGCTGGCACCCACGCTGTTTCTTCTACACATTAACGATCTTCTCTCTTCCACAATCAAACCCATTCATAGTTTGGCTGACGATAGTACCCTCCATTCAAGTATTCAATTTCTTAAGCCACCATGTAATTTTGATTTGGAAAACAAGCGCAGGTCTATGCAGATATCGCTTTCACAAGACCTCAAACTTATCTTGGATTGGGGCGCTAAAAACTTGTTCAGTTTAATGCCTCGAAAACACAGTCATGTTCGCTGTCGCAAAAAAAGTCTGCAAATGCTCATCCCTTACATATGAGCGTCTTATTAATGATCCAACGCTCACAGAAAGGCTTCCTCTTCTTGCCCACCGTCGAGCTGTAGGGGATCTGTCACTCTTCTATAAGTATTTTCACCTCTTCTGCTCAGAGGAATTGGCCAGTATAATTCCCTCTCTGGCAGTTAGAGAGGCCCGAACTTTCCGCTTTCTTCGTTCCTTCATTCCTAGAGTGTCAAGACTATGGAACCTGCTGCCCGCAAAAGTTTTTCCTTCTCCTCCCAATCTCCAAAAATTTAAGTCCCGTGTGAACAAACTACCTCTCACCACCTTGCCTATTGAAGAGGTTAGGAAACATGTTTTTTTCTTAGTGTTTTTATTGCTTCTATTCCAAAGAATTAGCCAATATAATTCTTTCCTTCCAGAGCATCTAGACTACGAAACCTGCTGTCTGCGGAGGTCTTTCTTTTTTTTCAAAATCTTTAACTTTATGTTAATAAACTGGCTCTAAGTTCCCTTAAGATACACACGATACATTAGAACTTACACTTAAAGACTTTGCGGATTTTTCCAACGTAAGAAAAAACGTTAAAAGAGCTAATTTTAAGACGTTATTAGTGTTATTACTTTAAAAGTTATTTCAGATTTTTCTTCGGAAACAAAATCCCTAAAACTTTTAATAGATTCAAAATGATAATGGAAATCTTGAAAAACGAGTCCCCATCTGTTAGGCAAGAAAAAAAACAAGTAAAACTGATATAAAACGGTATAAAATTACTCAAAATGTTCAAAACGATTCGCAGGGATCTAAAAAGATCCTTTAGGATAAATACGGGATAAATGCGAAGTCCCATTAGTGAGTTTAAAGTAAAATAGGCCTGGAAAAGCTCCGGGACTTGGGAAGGATAATAAGCGTTCGCAAATGACGCATGAATTTTTTAAACGTGAGCTTTGAAATTGGAGTAAAATATGAATAAATGAAGACAAATTTAGTGTGGTGGTAATGTCGTTTTTTTGAGGGTTCGGACCGAAAGTTTTAATAGTGGTCATAAGGGAAATGGGGCTTACCTAAAAAAGATAAATGAATATGAATATAAATTTACCGTGCATTTCATTATAAAAATACTTTTATTTTAAGCCTTTCAGACCTTTGCTTTTATATAAAGATGTAATGTATTAAAAATTGTATACATACCAAAAACACTTTGGCCCCTGCGAATTTGTTTACAGTAATTGTTTAAACAATAAAAACTGTAAAAAAGGTAATTTTTTAGTTTTTTTCCGTAAAACCCAAAAAACTATTAGAGATATCGCAATGGTGTCAATGGGACTATTTTAGAGAATAAAAATACCTACAAAATGGTTTTTTATAGAGCTTTTTCCGAGCATTTCTCGCAGAGAAAATCCGGAAAAAATTGAACTTTTTTCAAAATATTATATCTCCATTCGGTTTAAAGATTTAGGATTAATTTTTTGAAAAATGATAGCTAATAATATGTAGTTTAACTACGCAGAGAATGATTTCTGTTGGATTTATAGTTTTTGATTTAGGTGAAAAATTTAAGGGCTTTTTTTGCGAGGCTTATCGTTTAAAGGCGGATCAATATATTTTGATTTTGAAAACGGCATAGAAAGTAGAGATCAAAATCTTTCGCTCCATATTTTGAAACTTTTACAATGTAATGAAAAATATATACATTGTGTTATTTTAAACGTTCTTTGATGTCTACATATTAAAAAGAACGCCCACATAGCCGTAGTTTCCTTTATCCTCTTGCTATATTTTTAAAACAACAACTTCCTTTTTTTTTCTAAAACAGGAAATTAAATTCGTGATAGCCGTGGTGACATAAAAATATCTTTATTGTCAGTGTAACTGACATGATGAGAAAGGACTTTGTGTGCATAGTTTCTCTGGCTCATTTTAAAAAAGAAAATTACACAGCATACCACATTTTTAGTTAAATTACATTTCTGTTTTTGTTAGATAAAAATTCTCCAAGAAATTAGTGATAAATTAAATTTAAGTTATCAATAAACTTGTTTTCAAAAACAACCATCCTAAAAATGAAACTATTCAAAAAATATGTGAAAGATGATATAATATTCATGTAAAACAATAAACAAATTATACAAGAGCCAGAGGTCAGATGATAAACACACCTTTTTTGAAAAATGTGTCAGAAGTCAGATAAAATAGTGATTTTTGTTTGTATGGAAAAATATATTAATAATTTATTAGATGTGTTGTTGGTATGACTTATACCGGGTGGTTCGTCGCCGAGCGAAACATAGGAATCCATTATACATTTTACAGAAAAAAAATGTTAAATAACTTTTTGAAGGGACCAATCTGATAAACCCTCGTGCCAAGTTTCAAAAAATTTTAATACGCGAACCTTGAATTATTCAATTAAATGTAAATGCAAAATTACCAAATTTTCGGTTCAAGTAAAACCAAACAGACACCAGCCACCAGCAAACAATTTGTTATAAAGCTTTGTTAAATCTGTCATACAGCCGAATACAAGGAATGTTTTTTTTTCGTTCCATTAATCTCACAACCATTACATTCAAAGTAAAAGACACGTTAACATTATTTTTTTATCAAACCTTTTATTTAATGTAACAATTAGGTTTAACTTATAACAAGTATTACTATCGATCATTAAAAAACTTATTTTATCATACTAGAATTGAATTAAACCAATAGCAGTATCTGAAATATTTTCAATTTATTTTCCCATTTCAACCATTCAACGTATTGTCAGTAAATTCGAGTCCAAACCCATAGGAATAAATAATTGTAAATGTTTAACTCAGAAGATCGAAAATAGATCCGAAAAAGGAGAGAACTGAACTCTTAATATTTTACTAGGTGTGAAGACATATAATGAAATAAAATACAATAACTTTTTTTAAAATAATAGAGAATTACATAACAACAATAATTAATTAAATGTTCACACAACCCCTCATTACAGCTAAACAATATCCCAACCGATCATAAAATTAATTTCCAATGTTGCTAAGTTGATATTGCGAAGTTTTATTACAGTCTAACGAAATAGCGTTTTGTAACTGGTTTAGATTCTCAAATTTTACACTTTTATAAATACACTATTTAAGTGACTCCACAAAAACAAGTAATTGCGGTGAAAGATCATGTGACCTGGCTGGCCAAAGTATCCGGTACCGTGGACCAATAATATTACCGTTAAAAACATTTTCCAGGTACTCTTTAACCATACGGGCATTATGGTCGGGGCAACCATCCATTTGGTACCAGATCATTTGATCTTCACAACAACAACACAACTTCTTCCAAGGTGGGTCCAATCTGATTTTGAAATAAGTCCAAATAGGTTTTTGCTGTCAGGTCATGCCTAAGTACTAACGTACCGTGGGTGTCTTCAGTGTGGTGAGAGGGAGTTTGTTCACACAGGACTTAAATTTTTGGAGATTGGGAGGAGAAGGAAAAACTTCTGCGGGCAGCAGGTTCCATAGTCTTGACACTCTAGGAATAAAGGAACGAAGAAAGCGGGAAGATCGGGGCCTCTCTAACTGAACTGTAAAAGGATGCATAAAAGTTGCACTACGTGTTGCTCTGTTGGGAGCTGCCAGAGAAGGAATAATACTGGCCAATTCCTCTAAGCAGAAGCCGTGAAAATACCTATAGAAGAGCGACAGATCCCCTACAGCTCGACGATGGGCAAGAAGAGGAAGCCTTTCTGTGAGCGTTGGATCATTAATAAGACGAACTTTTTTGAATGGAGTCCAGAATGCTAAGTGTTGTAGGGGACGCCATTCCCCAGACATGAGAACAATACACACACATACAGATGCTCTGCATCTAGGTGCTATTACATAATTAAATAACAATTTAACGTAGCACAATAAGTACTATTATGTATATTTATATTGTAAATTTATAACTAAATAAATCTTGAATCTTGAAATCTTGAATACTCCAAAGAGGGTCTGATTTGGGATACATACAGAGTGTACAGATTGGAAGAAGAGAAATATTTTCTGGCTCGAAAGAGGAATCCAATCTTTTTTGAAGCTGCCGAAGCTATGGATGAAATGTGTTTGTGCCAGTTGAGGTTATTCTCAAAAGTAACGCCGACTAGATTAAACGACTCTTTGTTCTGCAGAACTTGTCCGCTCATATGTAAGGGATGAGCATTCGCAGACTTTTTTCGCGACAGCGAACATGACTGTGTTTTTGAGGCATTAAACTGTACACGATTTTTGGCGCCCCAATCCAAGATAAGTTTGAGGTCTTGTAAAAGAGATATCTGCATTGACCTGCGCTTGTTTTCAAAATCAGAATTACACGGTGGCTTAAGAAATTGAATACTAGAGTGGAGGGTACTATCGTCAGCAAAACTATGAATGGGATTGATTGTGGAAGAGAGAAGATCGTTAATGTGTAGAAGAAACAGCGTGGGTGCCAGCACTGAGCCCTGGGGCACAACAGCATTAATTTGGTAGAAGCTGGAGGAATGACCATCTACACTAACTGATATACGTCGATTAGAAAGGAAACTGGAAAGCCAAGAGCAAAGCTTAGGTGGAAGACCGTAAGAAGGAAGTTTGTTAAGAAGCCCATCACGCCAGACCTGATCGAAAGCTTTGGATATGTCAAGAGCAACGATCTGGGATTCACCAAGAAACTCAAGGGACTTGTTCCAGTTGTGTGAGACAAAGGAAAGAAGATCAGCTGTGGATCTACTGTGACGGAATCCATATTGTCTATCATGTAAGATCTTATGTTTTTCCAGATACTTTAAGATTTGGGAATTAATGAATTTTTCCATTACCTTGCAGACAATTGAAAGAAGAGATATAGGTCTATAGTTAGAAGGGATACTTTTGGATCCTTTTTTGGGAACAGGTTGCACACGTGCAGCTTTCCAACTCTCCGGGAAAATGCCCGTGTCGTAGGAGATTCGAAAGAGGCGAGTTAAGATGGGTGCAAGCTCGGGAACACATTTTTTTAAGGCGATTGCTGGTATGCCATCCAGCCCAGACGATTTTTTAGTATTAAGAGAAGAAAGAATATGCTTGATCTGTTTGACTTTAAAAATTATATCGGACATTTTATGAGAAACAGGGACAACTGTTGGAAGAGGAAGATTAATAGGAGGATCAAGCGTAGAATTGGCAGCAAATTGTTTGGCAAATAGTTCGGCTTTTCCTTTGGAGGTAGAGACAATTCCATCTTCAGAGATTAGGGGTGGAAAAGAATTTGTGCAAAAGTTCTGACTAATATTTTTGGCAAAGGACCAAAAAGCTTTACTGGCATTTGAGCAAGAGAGAACTTTATCTTTTATTCGATTGTTAAAACGGTCTTTTGCATCTGAGATGGTCTGATTATACTGATTTCTTGCTTCGATGCTAGCCTGTCGATTTTCGGGACTCGGGTTTTGAAGAAAGTTTTTGTGGGCTTGAAGTTTTAAAAGTCTGGCTTTGTCACAGGATTTAGAAAACCGCGGTTTGTGATTTGAAGTTATGGGGTTCTTTTTAGTGTGGGGAATATAGGTCTCAATGCCTAGTTGAATTGTTTCGGTAATTTGTTTACAAATTTCTGAAGGATCGTGAGTAGAAAAGCAGGTAGGATTCCAAGGGTAGCTGGCAAAGAAATCTCTTAGACCATCTCAGTCGGCCGAATTGTAGTGCCAGACGGTTCGTGGCGGCATGCTTTCAGTTGCTTCAAAATGAGTGGAGTATGATACGGTGACCAAACCATGGTCAGAGCGACCAAGGGGAGCAGTTACTGATGCTTGATAGAGTTCGGGGGTGGAAGTAAGAAAGAGATCTAGGGGTTTAGAATCATGGGTGGGAACCCTAGGAAAGTAGGTAGGTTCCATAATTAGATTGGTGAGCGAGTTGCTGATTGCGAAATTTTCTGCTGCTCTGCCTTGTGTATCAGTTTTTGTGGAGCCTAGCCAATCCTTATTATGAACATTAAAATCCCCGAGGACGATTACTTCGGCCAATGGAAACTGGGAAATAATATTGTCGATCTTTATTGAAAGGAAATCAAAGAACTCGTTGTAGGAATTGTCATATACTATTGTATATACAGCAGATGAATTTAGTAGAAGATCTGAAAGTAAGTTTAAGCCAAAGAATATCAGGCCTACCCGATTCGAGGTTAGAAACCCTGACACAAGCCAGGTCGTTGCGAACGTAAGCACAAACGCCGCCATGGGGTCGAAAGGATGAAATGAGTTCATAACCTGGGAAAAGGAGGTGGTTGGTTGCTGTTTTGGGACTTATTTGGGTTTCGGTAAGAAATAGTATGTGGGGTTTGGAAGATTGAAGATAATGGTGAACAGAGTTCACGTTAGAGTTAAGCCCACATATATTTGTAAACGATATCAGACTTTTCGATGGTGGCCCCCCAAATGTACCCCTCGCCCGGAGAACCGAATGGAGGGGTATTTTACCTCCGGATAACTTTACGTTCGGGTGTGCCATCATCATTATTTCCAAATTTTAGTAGAGTGGAAAAAAAAAGAGAAAGGAAAAGAAAAAGAAAGAAGAGGAAGAAGGAAAACTAAAAGAGGAGGAAGGAAAACTGACTCACCGCCCAGAACTCGAAACGTACTAAGACTTCACGAGTCCTTTAAAGGGCAAGTGGGGTGGTACCGCCTCAGGCGAGGAAAGC
The DNA here is from genome assembly GCA_019359885.1 of Listronotus oregonensis. Taxonomy (NCBI): domain Eukaryota; kingdom Metazoa; phylum Arthropoda; class Insecta; order Coleoptera; family Curculionidae; genus Listronotus; species Listronotus oregonensis. Next base: position 89,894 of record JAHBCN010000595.1, read on the forward strand.
TCCTCTACCACCTACTATTTACCTCTTGCCCAAGAACCCTCGTATTAACCATTTTGTTTTCCTCCACACTAGAATATTAAGATATCTGTTCTCTCTTTCTTCGGCTCTATTTTCGATATACTGAGTTAAACATTTACAATTATTTATTACGGTACCTTTGGACTCGAATTTACTGACAATACGTTTAATAGTTAAAATGGACGGAATGGGCTTGGTAGGGAAACAAACTAAAAACATTTCAGATAATGAGGAAAAATGGTGATTTAGGCGTATTAATTTTTAGCAAATACCAATAAAAAGACCTTGTAAAATTTTCTAATGAAATCCGGATATACTTTAAGTGGGTTTGGGCATTTTAAATTTTATCTGACACTTTAGTAATCGTGCCAACATTTTCCAAAGATAAATAGATTTTAAAATGAAAATCCAGCCAGGAATATTGTCAAATCACGCTTCGAAATCGTGAGAGTCGTAAAATTTAGAAAGATTATGTAGGTAGTCAACACTTTCTTTAATGAGGTTACCTTATCTTTTCAATACCCTTTATCCTGTTTTTGCTGCGTTTTAAATTTATTGTAAGAAATTCTGGTTTACTTATTTATAGTATGAGAAACACTATTTATATTTTTAAGCTCATAATAAAAACCAGTACTATGTAGTTGAGGATGACATTTTTTGCATAATTTTCTTTCTCATCTATACACTTTTGGGTCTTTCGAAACTTCGAACCTCTAATCAGAGCATTTTTTTTATTCCGCTTGAAAAAACTCTAAAACGTGGATTTTGAATGCATCAATGGCTTTTTCTAAAGAAGTCCATAAGAGCCAAATCAGGATTGTACGGCGGATGAGCTTTTAATTCGATTTTTTGAGTGCTCAAATAGTCGGCATTGACTTGATGAAGAATGATCCGATGGCGATGGCGCTTGTTTGCAGGTTTTCGGTAAACAAATGGTTCCTAAACAAATTTGATTATGAATCGCCTTCACAATAACAATGAGCGAACGGCGACCAAGATTAAATTCTTTATTGCAGCATTTTACAGTGGCAGAGATGGAGTTTCATCGCCAGATAATTCACGTTAAAAGTCGTATAATCATTGCACAAAAATGTTTACCAATTAATTCCATTTTTTCGCTGAGACACAATTTTGATGTGACTGTAAACAATACAAATCGCGCTCACATAACAAAACTTTCTGAAAAATACTATAGTCAAAAATGTCAAACTTTTTAGTGGATCCGTCATATGTCACCCAGCAACACTCAAGGGCGCCCAGGCTTAAAATAAACAACCTTTTGTTGTTTACCCACGTAATTATTATAAATATGCTGAATATATCATATTTAAAACTCAAGTCGGTTGCCAACTTATTTTTCCCATTTCTGGTGAGTGAGACAGGTCACCGACTTTTAAAAATTTTTTTGGCAAGTAGATTTGAAAAAAAAATCCATTAAAATAAAAACATATGCTTGGATATAAACTTAAATACATAGGAAACCCAAAAATATCATTTGCAAATAAAATATTTGAAAATTAAAATTTTTCTAACAGTAGACATATAAAAAATACAATTTTACCTTCCTTTATATTTTAAATGCCATCAAAATGGATTTCCTTCATACTTCAGTTTTAAATTTTTGAAGAATTTATTTAAAATTATTGTGTGCCTAAATTCTAGGCTGGTTTTATTTTAAAACAACGAAACGTTTCTTAACTATTTCTAATTGTTATTGACCTCTTGCAAAGAACAGACTAATAGCCAGATAAGCTTGCTTCGATGCTCTTCTTCGTCATTATCATTGCTTATCAGGAAGCAAACATTTTAAAAGCCTATTTTATGTACATATTTGACCTTAACTCTTTGTTGGGTTTATAATGCAAGGCAATGAACTTTTTTTGTAAACAATGTTGAATTTTTATTAGGGAGTGTTTAGAATTGCAACTGAATAAACAAATTTGCATTAGATAAGACGGACATATATCGGTTATATGTCACAAAATGTTTTTTGCCCACTAATTTTGAGGGCAACCAAAAAGTTCTAATTGTTAAATATTTAAATAAAAGCTTGTTGTTACAAAACATCCACCTTGTTCACCAGATTTAGCTACCTCTGACTTCTAGCTATTCTCACATCTCAAAAAATTCATGCGTGAAAAACGATTTTCATTGAACTAAGAGGTAATAGCATCTGTGGAAGTGTATTTTGACAGTCCCTCAAATTCTTACTTAAGAGATAAAATTTAAAAATTAATAACTAGACACAAATGTTTTTAAGTTCAGGAATATTAAATTCAATAAGAAAATGTAGCATGGTAGCATATGATGGATATTTTAGTGGTTTTTTCAAAGCAGAAATCATGCCTTATTTGGAATAACGACGGGTCGAGCGAGTTTTTGTTAACGCACGTATTTAATTATATTGTTATCATTAAATATGTATTATTATTACTTAAATAAGTACACAACATTCAAAATAAATATCAACAAGGTAATAAGTTAAGAAATAGCTTATCCTCTAGCTGTGTGTCAAAACCAAACAATAAACAATGGATGTAGGTACCTACTTAAATAATACTTGTAATTTGTAATCATGGCTTAATTGTTTTCTGTTTGTTCTTTAAATTTGGGGCAAGCAAGCTTCTTGCGTATTGAAATTCCTAAACAAAATTAAGTATACAAAAATAAATTATAGTTTAGAATTGCTTACTTATTATGATCTTATATTTGTGTTTACCATTTGCAGATTTCAAGATATTTCATTTGTTTTTCCGGCAATTTAATCAACTAGATATAAAATTGATAAGTCACCAAAACATCATCTAAATATGGAACAAAAATTATCTCTGGTGTAATTAAATTTCCTTTGTTTTGTGTATCATCTAGTTTTTATTCAGGTTACTACGCATCATTTTAATTGTTGTTAAGGCGTTTAGCGTATTTTTGCGTGCTAGCATATATTTGCATATTTTCCTGCACGGTTTGTGTGTTGCCTTTTTATTTCATGTTTTATATCCACCTTGTAGATAAAAATAACGCTAAAACCTTGGGTGAAATTTATAGCTCTGTCTGTATGTAAACAAGTAACATTGACATTTAAAGGATTTTACATACCTAACGCAAGATGTGAAAACATGTTCGATCACCTACACAACTACACATGTGTGTAGAATCTGCTTCTGTTTTGGCTAATTTTTTTGTAAACAATAATACAAATATCTACTATGAATCTCAAGAAAATAATGTATATCTATATATATATATATATATATATATATATATATATATATTTTATATATATATATATATATATATATATATATATATATATATTTTAATATATATATATATATATATATATATATATATATATATATATATATATATATATATATATATATATATATATATATATATATATATATATATATATATATATATATATATATATATATATATATATATATATATATATATATATATATATATATATATATATATATATATCTATATATATAATTTACTTGTATAGTAAGCAAAATCAAATTAAAATATTTTTTTGTTATTGTTATGTTGGCATTATGTTTCCATCGTTATTCCACAAAACAGGTCATTATTTTTTGACATTATAATCGCTGTGCTTTCCAACTTCCCATTTCATCGTCCATCGGTCCGTTTATCTCCTTTCGAATTTATTATTATTTTCCCGTTAAAAAAGAAAAATGATACTTCAGCACTCGTTTGGCGGAAAAAGAAACGATCCAAATTAAAACTAACGTGGAAGTTCTGTGTAATTTGTGATTTCTTTTAGTTTAAAAGTACGAATTGCCAATGCGGTAATGGAATCCATCAATCAAGCTTGAAAGAAAAAGCTTTTACCAGAATTGAAAAATACGTATATAGTAAAAAATAAAAACAATGGAAACAAAACCCCGTAATATCAGTAATTTTTATATTGCGAGCAACGAAACTGGAGAAATATTGGATAAAATTATACAGCGTCGATTTGGGAATATTTTTCTAAAGTACAAAAAAAATATATCCTGGCAGTTATTTTTTGTCACCTAGCAAAACGATACGGTATATATATATATATATATATATATATATATATATATATATATATATATATATAATATATATATAATAAAATCTAAAATCCTTAGAGTGTAGAGTATACTGTAAATCTTGTATGTAAATCTTTTAAATTTGTAGAAAAGTAAAAAATAATATTGCAACGAACATTTCAAACGAACTGCAATAATATGCGGAATAAAAGATATATTTTATAAACAATAATATAATAATTAAATTTTAAAGGCAAATATTTATTTAAAAATTAAATACATTTGGTTATTCGGGAATACATTTCTGCATTATTTATCAAAATGTTGTTGATTTATTATTGCATAAAACATGCTATCGTTTATTTTTGCATATTTGCAGAGTTATGGAACCGATAAAGTCTGTTTTTCTATTTGTTGAATAAAAAATAAATATATGATATTCGTGCTGCATTGAAAAATGCATTTTTATAAACTTTTTTTGTGTTTAAAGTAGGCCTCACGCATGCAGTGTGTATTTACACGAAAAATTTTAGTCTATTTTTCTCCTATCATAACTTCGTTATCGTTTTATGTAAAAATGTATGATTTTTATGTTAATTTATATAAGTATTCTTATTACGTGTTAAAAAATTGAGAAAGTAATGTCAAGTGGTTTCTGAGATACTCGATTTTAAAAATCTAGAACCTTCACATTTTTACTCGAAACACCCTGAAACAGGGGTGGTAATATCCCATGCATAGAACGGACATACCACATGTACAATATTAAATATAAAGACTTTTTTATAACTTTTCTCTAACACTTGCGTGTCTCTATACCGAAATCAATAAATTCTAAACTAAATGTCTGACGTCTAAACCCTTTGCATATTTTACTAGTATATCTTTAAATTTTTTATCAGTTTTTTCTATTTTCGTCCTTTGTATTTTTCCTTATAAATTCGAAATTAATTTTAAACACGAAGCTATCAATCTTAAGTTTCTTTGCATGTCCATGTCCACATTTTCCGACAACTTTAAACCCACGTCTGTATTTATATCATTACAGAAAAAAGGAAAGTTTGCTTTTTATGGTAATAATGGAATTAATTATCTTGTCGAGTAAATTAAGCAATTTAGTAATTTTGAAATTATATTTAAAATGCCCCCGCAAAAATCAATGCTGTAATCAAAAGAAGGTAAATAAATTATTGTGCAAGTGATATAACGAAAATTTACTACGAGGTGCATTATTTATTATAGTACAGATATATATTACATATATATATATATATATATATATATATATATATATAAAATATATATATATATATATATATATATATATATATATATATATATATATATATATATATATATAATAAATTATATATATATATATATATATATATATATATATTATTATATAATATATATATATATATATATATGTATATATATATATATATATATATTAATATAATATATATTATTTATTTTATATATATAATATATATTATATTATATATATATATATTATATATATATATATACATATATAAATAATTAACAAATAGGTAAAGTTTCCTTGGGCATATAGGCTCCTTAATGAACTGAAAAGAAAGATTAAAAGTCCTGTTAGATATGACTACTAAGTTTGGTTAGTTGACGAGATGGCGCTAGTTGCGTCTTACGTTCAATTGTATTAAATTACGATTTTTCCTTAGCTGGCTGCTTTGCATGTCAAGTGTGTCTACGGCCTACATTCGGTGTGACCATCCCCAACAAGAATGAAACACGTGTAATCGGATTGGCTGGACCCGGGGTTATCCATTTACTTGGAGGCCTCGTTATTTTAAACCAACCAAGCTTAGTAGTCATATTTAACAGGACTTTTAATCTTTCTTTTCAGTTCATTAAGGAGCCTTCAATCCTCAAAAAATACCGTCTTTGGGCGAGTCGATAAAATATAATGCTGCTGAGTTATAGAAATTTAAAAAAAGGATTAAAGTTTACGTGTTTTTAAAAGAAAATTAGTAACGAAAAAAAGTATTTTTGTAATGCGTAGAACGCAAATTATTTGTTTATCGTCGTGTGGGTAGAATGAAATAGCCACATTATCAACCTACTTATATAAATTATCTTGAAAATGTAAATTGCCATGTTATCTATAGCAAGTCCTAGGTGAAAACTGTATATTTTTCAATTAAAATACAGTTAGACTAAGATCCTGGAGCTCTATTCTGTAACTGTTTCGAATTTGATTTGTATAAGACCTAATGGGAATTTATTTTGATCTAAAATCACGAAAATCTTTTACTGTGCTTATTAAAGAACCATCTACTAAATATCTTTTCTAACAAAAACTCTTTGAACCAATGCAATAAATCTTTTATTGTTGTAACCATGGTTACTGAGTTTTTAAACAAATGCAACATTAAATAAACAAATAAAAATGGCACTGATTGAATAAGCAAAGTGTTTAAATATGCGGGTTAGCTCCGCTCTTATCCAAGTTGTAATATTGTAACCTAGCCGCAGTGGCTTCTGTCGACCAGGCATTGTGAATGTGTGTGGTTGGCGGCTCGTGACGTATAAAACATTTTTGCGCAATAGTTTTATATTTGAATTTTAAATGCATAGCTCTGTTATGAAATTTCGTATAAAAACAAATTTGACAAAGGAGTTATTTAGGTATAGGAGTTATTTTTAGCCAACAAAAAAATTGCTTGTGTCTTTGTTTTCATGTGCTAGGTTAAATTGGTATTCTTGAGCAGCACATGTGTAATTTTTTAATATTTACACCTTTAGCAAGAATCTTTATAAAAGTGGATGTTTATACTCACATAAACAAATAAAATTTACCAAAACATGTTCAGGAATGAGAAGTTTATTTACATGAAACATAAACCGGTTAATCCAATTTCACTGAACTTTTAATATCCTCTATTTTTGGTGTCGCCGTGTTGCATTTGCATTTCTTGGCATCTACAATTGTAATAATATGATACAGGTTCAAACAATAAACCCAAATTCCTTTCAGAATTATATTTAGTTTTTGTGGGTTTTTTGATTTTATAAATTTGATATACCTTTGATATAAGATATAATAGAAGCACTACTTTTTATATATACCTTTGATATAATAGAAGCACTACTTAAATTTTCAGCCTTGGCAACACTTAGTATTGCCAAGAGCTACCTGACGTTTCCAATAAATAGTCATTTTTACCATAAAACATTTTGTTCTTTGCGCACGATTTGTGTCGTTTACAGTCGCTTGAAATTTTTTTTTAAACGAAACAATGGAATTACCTCGTGAATCTCGTGAAGTTATTGTTCGGTGATTTATTTCGACTTTTGATGTAAATTATCAAGACAAAAGTGCATCAATCAACTAACTTTCTACTTTCCCTTTTAACGATAAAGCCCATCCTTTTCACTGTCATGTCAGAAAACATTGCAGAAACAAATAATGCAGATCTTTATGTGACATACTATGAAACTGAACAACCGTTGGCGTTAATTTCACCAAAAAAAAAAAAAAAAAAATATAATATATAATAATATAATAATATATAATATATATATATATATATATATATATATATATATATATATATATATATATATATATATATATATATATATATATATATATATATATATATATAATATATATAATCCAGTCGGATTATTTTTCAGCAAGAAAATTACATTTCGTTTGACAACCGATTGTTTAGGCACTGAAAAAATCGAATTATTGGGTTGTCCGCCATACAATCCTAATTTGGTACCAGGTGACCTCTTTTTATTCCCGAACCCCAGCCCGAACGTCAAGAATAAAAAAATTATGTACACAGAAGAAGGAATGAAAAAGGTGCTTTGATAAGTGCTTCGAACGCATGCAAAAGTGTATAAAGGGGAATGAATATCTTTATTATTAGGTTGAAAGTATAAATAGCACTTTTCGTACTTAAGTGAGAATATCAAACAGTTGTAGATATTATTATCATATAAAGGATAACAAAAATGTTTACAATTTTATGATCAAAAATAAAATTGGATTAACTTGCAGACCTATTTATATTGCGTTTACGATTCCAGTTTCTATAGGCAATAACAATGTAATAAAATGTCTACAAACAATAAGTAAAAGTATATAACAAGGAAGCTCGTATATGCTTCGTGCATTTGTGTTATCAAAGCAACTTTTCTAGCCTTTATTTCACAAACAATGCGCTTTTTAAAAATGTATCTTTGTTACATACGGAATTTTAGCCTTGAGACATTCAGACTGGCACCTTATTTGCACATACTAATACCGAAATTAGATTGGACTTTGTACTTTGCAAATATAAAAGTTAAAAAATGGTTCCTGTAGCCTCAAGCGACGAACAGTTAAAATGTAAATTTGCTAAGTGGTTTTACTTCTCTAATAGACGTAATCAAATATTTTCTCTTTACCTAAAACATCTTAGACATTTTTTTAAATCTTTAAAACAGCATATCAAAGCTTGCATAAAACCTAAATATTAAGTACTGTTTTTGCCAGTTTTTTTTTTTAATTTTCGTACAGTCCACGAAGGCTAAAGGCCTAGAAATATGACCGTGTACACGATTTTTTTAACACACTGTATAAAATAGCTCACATTAAAATGTTAGATACAATAAGTATTACTCTGTTCCTCGTTATTTTTGCCTCCATGACATAATCATAAACTTTAGACCGAAATGCATTTCACATTTACAGTAAGTGCACAAGAAAAACAACAATAATTATAGCAATTTTCTCGAGAGTACGGCAGGGATTCCAACGGTGCTTCCAAGTGGGCGGAACGGTTCAAAGTCCGCAAATACAACTTAGTCACATTTTGTCAACGAGGTTCTAAATTTAGAACTAGCCTTATAACCTAAAATATTCAATTTGAACTATTTTTTTTACTCTACCTAATTTCTATTATAACAATTTTGTGAGTTTTTTAAGATATAATTTGCTCTGTAAATATTTTAATTATACTTTTTAACGGATTTTTATACGGGTTTTCGGTAATTTAAATCCTAAAAAGATCTCAAAACATAACTTTCAAGAAAATCAAATGCATCTACATAGTTGTATTTTGCTTATTGCTTATTATAAATTATATAATATTTCATGAATTAAATCTAAGTGTAACAAAGAAAAGAATGCCAATATATGCATTAAATATGAAAACCAGTAAATAAAACATGTCTTATATTTTGCTCTGGCTTGGGGTAAAAGAAAGAAATTACGATTTTTGTAAAGCTTAGGTTGTCTTTTGCTATTTTAGACCTTTATTTCCAATTGTAAGTTGAAACATAAAAACTAACCTAAACTTGCATTTTGTTATAATTCTACATTTTCGAACTCGTTGGAAGGAGAATACGTGACGGCCTTCGCGACTCCGAATCGGCCGGAATAAATAGCGACAAGATGAAGTAATAGGTCCAAAGTCCAATGATTTAGAATAAGGTTGTTTTTACGGTAGATTAACTGCTTATATTAATAATAACTTTCCCAATTTATTATAAGGTGTATTTTGACAAATAATTAATACTTTATATTTTGTGTAAATGTTAATATTTAAAACTTTTTTATATTTTATTAAGTTCTTTATACTGGTCAAAATTTTGGAATCTATAAATATTAGGGTCTGTGAAGCATTTGAGATGTATTTAGAGCTTGCATAATCCACATGTAAGGTTATTGAGAAGTGATATTATATATCTCTATCAAAAAACTAAATGTGGGAATTGTCAAAGGGGGACCACTAAATACAGCAGATCAATTTGGCAAAAGACTGTTATTTTACTGTTAGTTTTGGCGCGAGCAGTGGGCAATTTTCAACTCTCTACCTATATCAGGCTTAGCAAGAGGCTGGGCGACCCTTTAGCATTATTTACACCCTAACCATCCTTAAGTTCGGAGGTGGTTGGTTAAAGCTTTGAAACTAATTTTAGTTTCGGTTAAAAAAATGTATGTGGTGATTAGGTGATTAAAGGTAATGCTGAACGAAGTTCAGATTAAAGGGGAGCCCATAGGTACGTCGTGGAGTAATTCTTACAAGATTAAATGATTTTTTGTTCTACAGAACTTGCACAGCCACAAGTGATGTTCTTGCTTTCATATTTTATGCTAATCAGCTAATTATTTTTACTCGTATTTAAATTTAATGTAACCAAAGTCCAAAATTTAAAGGTAGGTGTAGATATTTATTAGATATAATCTGTGTGTGGTAGTTTATAATTTTTTTATACAGATTGTAGGATTGTTACTATGTAACACTCCTAAGTTGGACTTTGGATTACCCATGATTAGTATGCATTTTTATTAGAATTGCTTTTTTCCTTTTGTATTCGTATGTACATTCCGTATGTCAAGGTTTTTTTAGCGATTATTAAGTTCTAAATTGCTCGGAAAATTTATTTTATTGTTTAAACGGAAAAAACATACTTGGCCAGTGTAGTACAGATCCCCGGCCAAAGTACACTTCAGGAGATCTCTCGCAGTGTGCATAATGCGTGACGGGACAATTAATTTTGTTTATCATCTGTTACAATCTATTATTTTTCCAAGTATAGAGTTTTAGCAGTCAACTTCAAAAAAAGCAGCATAAAAAAGCGTAAATTTTAGTCCGAACAACTTACTGTAAAGTGAATTCTGTATTTAGATTTTTGCTGAAAAACCTTTAGAAAAATGTATATACCAAAAATTGAGATATGCATCCTCTCATTAAGATCTAAAAAAATTGTTAAATCAAAAAAATGTGAAAAAAATCGCAATCGCAACACTTTTATTTTAAAGGAGGTGGGTAAAAATCGATCTTTTTTCGCCCATTATATCAGTGAAAATTTAAAGTTTTAATTTAGGCCATTTTATTATATACCAAATTTGGTATACGGGGGTTTTTTGGGGCGCTGATTACAAATCTGAAAAAATATTTTTTGAAAATCAAACTAACCTTATTTACACTATTCCTCCTTCTTTTTGTACAGAATTCTTGATTTTTACACCAAATTGGCACATACTAATTCACAAACACCTTTTAAAAACTTGTTTTTATATTTATTTTACAACTTTTTTCCATTTAATTGCAAACCTCCACTTTCACACGCCGCAACGTAGCCGCAACCATAAATACACTAGGTATTTAATCAACAAATATGACTAAAGCATTTGAACTTGAAAGTTTGTAATTAATGAAAGGAAATATAAATACAGGTTTAAATGAAAATTTATTGGAATTATGTAAGAATGGTATGTAAAAATTATTATTTAAGATAAGAATATTAAAGACTTCAAAAAATTTTTTCAATCTAATAATGAAAATGTCCTTAAATAAACTTTGAGAAAATTTCATTTCAAAATTCGAATTAGTCTCACAATTAAGCAATAGACAAATTTTCAAAAGCAAAATTTTCGCCTTTTAGCTTCTATAAACAATGTTAGATTTTTTTAAAGCTCTTTTGAAAAAATCCGAAAATGATTTAAGCACTATGGTGATTATAAGCAGAAATATTGTTTCAAAGTACTCGAAAAGGTGCTTCTTTTGATATGTAAAAGTTGTATCGGTAATTGTTACCAAGATACAGGCATTAAGGCATATATATATATATATATATATATATATATATATATATATATAATATATATATATATATATATATATATATATATATATATATATATATATATATATATATATATATATATATATATATATATATATATATATATATATATATATATATATTTGATTTTTTATTTTATATTGGTATTTAAAGATATTGAAAATTTCATGGATTGCCCCTTTTTTTCTGTAATATGTAATATGTATTAAAATGGGTGGAAGCGTGAGAGCAGTTCGCAATACATAGTGAAGAATTAAAAGAAATACAGGGCATAGGTTGATATCAAAAATAATAATAATAATAATAATTAAACCTCACCAATTTTTAGTATTTGGACATAATCTTGTAATCCTTAGTTGTTTCTTGATAAATCAGTATTTTAGAGAAGGTAAGGAAAGTTTGATGCTTCAACGTTAAATTTACATGACTATGCAAAGAGTCCCCATATGGTTGGCACACACACGCAAAAGCGGGAGACACGCTTTCAAGTCGTGTGCCTCAAACCAGTCGTACTGCATTACCGTGGTGCCCCAGCCATTGGACTTTGGACTCTTTCTAGCTAACCGGTGTTTCCTAATGAGGTAATCGTGCACTGTCTGTGCTCGTGATTGTAATATCAAACAGAAAACGAATAAAGGCTGGTAAAAAACAAGCAAATAATGGATGTCAACGCATAAAATACAATTGCGTCTCTTTTCCGGTCCGGTTCATGGTAAAAACATTGATTCCTGAATTACGAGAAAAAAAAACAATTTCAGATAGAATAACACATATTTTATCAAAACACAATACACCTTAGAAATTGTACTATTTGTCAGTCCTCTTATCTTTAAATAAATACAATTCAAATTTTGCTAGGCACTTTTTAGAATCAAGTCATTTTTGTTCCCAGATGTTGATAATTTGAAAATTTTATATACCGCACTAAAAACTAAAAAACTAAACATCTAGGTTACTGACTAAATAAGTTTTTTTAATGAAAATACAGTGATAGAGAACAAATTAATTTATTTCATTCATACCTTTAATAATTCTACACATATTTGATTTGTTGTCACAATAAATTTTTACATACATTTTTTTTGTAAAGTAGTACATTCATTATTTTTTTATTTGACTTTATAGTTATTGCAAATCCACTCACGACTTGGACTTTGAACTGTTTCTTGTGTGTGTGTGTGTGTTTTTCCTTCTATGCATTCTTGAGAGGAACTATTACCATAACACAGCTTGAATAAAAATTATTAATAATAAACAAATAGTCTGCAAGTTAAAGTAAAAAAAGTTTATGCTTAATGCTTATGATACCATTAGCTTTTCTACTGATGAGAATTTTTGATGTCAAAAGTGCAGAAGAATCACAAAAAAATCCATTCTAGTCCAGTAAATGAAGGGACAAAGCTGTAAATTGTGGCGAAATTCTTGGATCTTCGGGGATGGTTTCGAATGAAAAAAGTTTATCAACATTAACAGGTGGAAAAGGGCTGAAAGTGGCCCCTTAAAGCCTGAAAAATGGGTTTCCCGCTAATATCTGCCAAAATATGCAAATTGGAAAATTTTTGTGTAGACAAAAAATGAAGATCGCGTTGTAGTCTACAAAAATGGTCTTTATAATTTTTTTCGAAAAATCGATAGTTTTCGAGATAACGGGACCCAAAAGTCCCCCCATTTCAGCTACCGCTCTACCGCTAGAATGCTGCTATCTTCATGGATTCACTTATAAACGCGGGAACGAATTGTTCCATTACTCAGGCAATAATGTACGTTTTTAAATCATTCAAAGTTTATCGGAATGGGAAAACCCATAACTATCATTGCATATGAGTTTAAGTCCATTCTGATTTTTCTAGAATATTTAAAAAAGCGGTCAAAGTTTTTTTTACAATATTTTGAGTGTATCTCATTAATTTATTGATATTTTTTGAAAAAATTGTTTGTTATTAACATTTCTTTTTTATAATGAGACCTTAGCAAGTGTTCAATGATCCCAGAAAATTTCCTTCACCATCTTTCTTGCGTTTTGATAAAAAAATGTTTTATCCATCTTTAGCCGTCTAGCCACATCTATCCAGTGTGAAATCTTATGGATTTTTCGACGGCCGCTTTTGCGAAAAATATTGGTGTTGCGAAAAAAATGGTAAGAATAATTTTTGTAGATTTTGAGGTGATCTTTTTTGTCTGAACAAGAATTCTTTAATTCGCATATTTTGGCAGATAGACAAAATGGAAAGTTCTGGGCCTTTCAAGTTGGACTGTAAAGGAATGCATAGGGGCGGTACTATGTGTTGCTTTGGTGGAGATCTACCAGAGGAGGAGGAGCCAATTCCTCGGGGAAAAATCCATGAAAATACCTATAAAAGAGTGACAGATACCCTACAGCCCCTCGGTGGGCATAAGAAGGAAACTTTCCCCTCTTTCAATGAAATCAAGAATGTTAAAAGAACAATATTCTAAGGAGGATCTGATTTGGGATAACCCAAGCTTTATGAATCTGTTGAGGCTATAAATTTAATGTGTTTGTAATGTTATTTTATGCGAGTTTTTTACAACGGAGATAGCCACTAATGGAACTCTATTTATTCCTTTTTTAATGATTAAAACTAAATTATAACATCTCAATAGAAACCACTAACATGTTTAAAAAAGTCGTACCTTTTTAATGGTAATTTATTTTCTATCTTGTAATTACCCTTTTGGACTTATTAACTTACTAACCAGTTTCACAATATCTAAATGTACTTGCTAATTACCAAGATTGCAAGATGGACATCACGAACACCTAACAATTTTCACAAGCCAATATGTTATTATAAGTATTTATGTGTCAATAAATTGCATTAAAGATTTAATAATAGACTTTGAAGATATATTTAAAGATAAATGTTGTTTTAATAATTAAAAAAGAAAATATAATGTATAAAAAGAATAAATATCTTTTGTAAAATCACATTACTAGAGAAATTTGAAAGTTTAAAAAGTGTTTTTTTTTTTAATTTTTAGATTAAACTTTCTACCATTTTATCTGCTAATTTGTTTTATATATAGAAAATAAAGAGAATGATTTTAATAAAACCAGGCATTAATTCTAGAGCCTTTCCCTCAAGATTTTTAAACAATTTTTTTAAGTTTATATTTTTTAAGCTTTATTGCATTACATATTATTTGTTTTATATATATACATATATATATTATATATATATATATATATATATATATATATATATATATATATATATATATATATAATATATCTGTGGAGGTCATAATAAAACTACTTACTGTTTACCGGAAGTACTGCGAAAATTAACTTTTCTAATAATGTTACTTCAAAAATGTTGACGCTACATCCTGTATATTTTTTAAAATTTGGATTCTACGGCTTATTCCTAATATAGAATCTATATTATATCATATCATATACCTATCTTTGTAAGTTTTTGAGAAAATTGTTTTCCCGCATAATATGCGGTCGTTTAAACATTTCAATCGCCCTTTTCTCAAAAACTAACAAAGATAGATATAGGATATAATAGAGATTTTATATCAGGAATGACTTGTAGAATCCAAATTTTAAAAAATATACAGGGTGTTGCATTAACATTTTTGAAGTAACATTATTAGAAAAGTTAATTTTTGCAGTACTTCCGGTAAAGCCGGAAGTATTTTTATTATGACCTCCAGATAGAGTCTTCAGGAAGAATTAAATTAAACATAATAAATTTTTATAACATTTATTTGTTTTCCCATAAAACTGCATAATGTGCGGTAGTTTAGACATCTTTAATCGCCATTTTCTCAAAAACAAGTAGAGATAGGTATAGGATATAATATAGATTTTATATCAGAAATGATCCGTAGAATCCAAATTCCAAAAAATACAGGGTGTTCCATTGAAAAAATAAAAATTGATGTCGTTTCCGGTTAAACCGGAAGTGATAGACACATGTTATAGTATCCAAAATCAGCATCTTATGATATAATATATTATCTCAAAATTTGAAAGCCATATGTTTTCATTTAAGAAAATAAAGGGCTAGGTAGTGATTTCGTGTTCTATAGTTATAGAACAACAACGTAATAACTATATTAGGGAAAAAACCAACTATAGCAACACCCAAATGTAACAAAAGTTTTATGTATAAAAAGCTCCTAAAGTGAAATAATTTAAATTAACTAGCAAATCATAACACACCAGAATCCAGAAGCTTTGCAGGATTCCCCTTTATTGTATCCTTGAGGATTACCTACTTATAGAATTTGAAATTTAAATTAATTTAAACTCTATTTGGCTTTGGTAACGCTATCTTTTTAATTGTTATATATGCTTAGGTAGGAAAAATTCGCTTTTTTCTTTTGGAAGTGTGGTCCAACCTGTTTTTGGATATAAAAATGGAAGACTCTATTTTTGAACTAACCAGAACTAACAAACAACAACTTTCAAACAGTTACCTCTGGTTAGTTTAAAAATAGGGTGGATCTTTTTCTGGTTACATTGTAAATTTTCATAAAATTATTTTTTTTTAATGAAACAAATATTTATTGGTTACTTTTTGACACGTTTTAATAAAATGCTTTTTGTATTTATTTTGAGTAACAACATATTTTTGCATTGAAAGTAGAAATAAACACATTTTGCTAATAATACCTAACTTTAAGTATCTTTTCTCGTTTTGTGAAACAGTCTCATTTCATAAGGTTCAGTTCTAGCGTATTTCCGCAAATAGTTATTTTCGTAAACATAAATCTCAGACACTTTTAAGACTTTAATATATCATTATGTAGAGTGCTGCAGACAGTTCTGGGTCTTTTCATCTACTCAAAATTTACCATTACAAAACAATTCCTGCTTTTAAGGTATTTTTAGATAAGTAACCACTTGAACTTTTGACTATATTCATTTTTATCTGACACATTTTTTCGACGTAAATTTACGGAGACCAAAAATATTATTTATTAATTATTAATACCTGTTTTCCTCATTACAAACAAATTGTTAGTGTGTTTAAAGTCCATTTTTTAAGAACTTTGGAACGAGCCATCAATAAATAATTTATACTCGTAAATTTTTACTGGCCATTAAAAAAAATAAGTAAATTCCTGTAATAAATAAAACAAAAGAAATATTGCTAATAACGATTTAAATAATAATGTTTTTCTTAAAAACAACGAAGATATCATTTTTATAGATTCTTTACTTTTGCGGGTATTTATTTTAAATCCTAACTACATAACTTTTGGCTTGATATTTTATAGACTTTCGATAATTTAATCAGTTACTACCTTCGAGCATATATCCTATAGGCTATAGAGGCAGCCTTGTCGCTCGGCAGTGCAAAGACGCTACATCTTAAGTCCTCTATTTGATCTTTTACATCCTGCATGCGTGGAACTTTATTTACTTAATAGGTTAATTTGTTATTTTTATTTTAATATACAGAAAATATTATTTTCTCAATATTATGTTTATATTAAAATGGTGTTGTACTCATTAATTTAAACGTTATCATCTAGGCCAAGGTCTTGACATTATAGATGTTACCTCTTTTGGATAATAAATATTTTCGAAAACAGAACAAGGATACTACAAATGTAACCTTTTTAATATCTTCTAATAAAAAGAAGCATAAATGTCGCGGCTTGGGGTGTGGAACGTGGCAGAATGTCAGTCAAGAAGTTACTGGCAACTCCCCCTCGAGAAAGGAGGCCCCGGGGACCCCCCGGGTAATACTGAATTAACATTTGTTTTATTTAAAGCCGTATTTTTTCGTTGAATGACATTTTTTAAAAAGATAAGGGTTCTTAAGTATATCATAAAAGTTTTAACAACTGCCCATATTAAATTTTACAATAAGCATTGCACTTAACGTTTCAACTGTAAGTGATGACGTTTTCTATGTCCATAAGGCAATTATCAACGAAATCGTTCTGTAGAATGCGCTTTATCCATAAAATAATTAATCTTACCGATATGCGGGACGCAAGAGATGAATTGCAGGACAATTTTATTAAATATTGCAATGCGGGATTTCAACCTCCAATACGGGACCGTCCCGCAGAATGCGGGACTCGTTGGTCGCCTTACCATTTGTGATCTGAAAGCTCATTTTTAGGTTCCTTGAAATAAATAGAGAAGTTAAATGATGATTAAACCAAAATTTCCTTGTAAATAACCATTTAAAACAAAGTGTTTTAAACGTATTTTTGTTTTAAATCGATAATACGATTGCAAAAATTGTTTGTTTAAAATTTAAATGTAAAAGTGGTTTTATTCTAATTTTATTTGAGTACTTGTATGTATTAAAAATATTATGTACGACGCAAAAGCTTACTCATTAAAAGTGTGCTAGATATAGGTAAAAAAAAACTAAAATACACATAAAAATTGAAACATTTTTTTGTAGTACGTGATAAAATGCCCGTACACTTAAAAAGGTCATTGATTATTATTTTCCTCATTTAGAACATTCGTTCATGTATTTTATTTTGTTACAGATATGTTGCTACCTGGGAATATCCAACGAATCAGACTACTTTGGGCTAAAATACGAAAACACCAAAGGTGAAGAACTATGGCTCAATTTAAGGAACCCCATCGATAGACAAGTCAATTGCCACGGCCACACTTCGCCCTTAAGGTTGGCCCTTAGGGTGAAATTCTGGGTTCCTCCACACTTGTTACTGCAAGAAAATACAAGGTACCGTATTATTCCTTTATTTACTGCACTCCTGATGAGAGCAATGCCGGCGTAGAGGCGTATTTACGCTGTTTTTAGCAAATTTTAACAAGCGCAAATATGCAAAGTGACAACGTAACGTCAAAATAAAAACAAATCAATCAGATTTTAGAATTTTGACAGTTACGCTCATTTGTTATTATTGTTGCTACGTTGATCATATTATGAATAATATCGAACGAAACGATGAGAACATCTATTTCTTTTGTTACAGGCATCAATTCTACTTACATGCCCGTTCAGACCTAATAGGAAAAACTCTTTTAGCTAATGATTGGGACGGAGTGTCAAGAATTATTGCACTGATCGCCCAAGCTGAATCTGATGATTATGATTCTTTACATCCTCCACATAATCTCTATATGCAGGTTAGTTTTTATGCCTAAGTACTGTATAAGCTTTATAACTTGATTAATAATGGCCAAGTTCTTATCTAAAAATCTCGGCCTCTTAAAGTACTGAGATTTCAGGTTATAGTCCAGTAACTGAAGACAAGACCTAAAAGTAGCCAAAACTGTAAATAAATCTGTACAGGGTGGCCAAATTGGGCACTTTTAAAGGGAAACTCCCATTTTTAAAGGAGATAGATGAAAACTAATGTCGGTGTCTGGAGCTCAATTTTCGTCAATAACATAATGGTAAAAACCGCACATCGATATCTGTTACCATTTCTGAGTTACAGGGTGTTTTTCAAAAAAGTGCATTTTTTAAAATCGCTGTAACTTTTTTGCTATGGAAAATTTTGAGTTTTTGTAAAAACATTTCCTAAGCAATTTTTTACGTAGAATTTAATGGTGTAAATATATTCTTTTACAATCAATAGTTTAATAGTTATTAACAGAAAAATCGATGTTTTATATGGGACACCCTGTATATTGTTGAATAATTGAAAATAACTTTAAATTACCTTTCCAAAAAGATAGCACACTTAATATTTTGCTCGAGTTCTCTTCGAAATAAAGAGTTTTTAATAGTTGCCCAAGTTAGACGCGCGGGCCTGATAAGAAACAAATGCTAGTGTATTGTCAATTATGATTTGCTGTAAACACGCCGTAATTTAGTAAATCTTTCAAATAAATTTGAAAATTATGAAAAATGGGATATGATAGTTTGTTTTATACAACAGAATCCAGAAGCAGCAAGCAATTTATACCACAACCAATATCCAGATAGAAAACATATTTTTGGAAGATTGCGACAGAACCTTATTAATTGTGGCCAGTTTGAGAAAAAGAAGGTCAAATAGGGATAAGGAGTTAGAAGAGATAGTAGTTTAGGAGCCGTTCAAAATAATCCTAAAACGTCAACACGAAAACTGAAAACGTTACCAGGACTGGCAAGAACTAATGTTAGACGAACTTTAAAGAAATACAAATATAAACCATACAGGACCAGAAAAGTGCATCATCTTAGACCTGGAGATTTTGAACGGCGCATAGATTTTTGTCGGTGGTTTCTGGAAAAATGTAACCGTGTGCGCGATTTCC
Source organism: Listronotus oregonensis (assembly GCA_019359885.1). Lineage (NCBI taxonomy): Eukaryota > Metazoa > Arthropoda > Insecta > Coleoptera > Curculionidae > Listronotus > Listronotus oregonensis. Next base: position 109,814 of record JAHBCN010000595.1, read on the forward strand.
CACTGAATTGTATTTGGACTGACGAAGCGTATATAAGCAGTGTCGGTATTTTTAACCGCTATAACTCGTATACTTGGGCGCAACAAAACCCTCATTCAGTAGTCGAGCTAAGAAACCAAGGATAATTTGGGTTTAGTGTCTGGGCAGGTATTTTTAGAGGTAGGATTATTGGCCCGTTAATTTATGATGGTACCCTCACCTCTCAACGATATTTGCAAATTTTAAGGCAACAAATAGAACCTTCATTGATGATCTACCTCTAATGGAACTCGGAAACATATTTTTCCAGCAAGACGGGGCACCCCTCACAACGCTGAAATTATTAGTAATTTTCTAGCAGATAACTTTGACAATAATTGGATAGTACCAGGTCCATCCGTTGGCCAGCGAGGTCACCGGACTTAACGCCCATGATTTTTATCTTTGGGGAAGACTGAAGGACCTTATTTTTAAATTACCTATACTTTCTAGACGAGAATTAGAAGTAGCGGTTGTGTAGGTTTGCATCTCACCCTCTTGAATTGATGAATTCTGCAAGAAATGTCCGGAAACGGTGCCGTTTGTGCATAAGAGAGACCGGTCGACAATTCGAACATCTCCTGTAGCTAAATCTCTTGCGCTGGTTTCTTACTTTTTATTGTTGTTTTTTATATTTTATTTGTTAATCTTATTCTAAATACAGTTTACATTGTTATAAAATTCGACATCATTCATTGTAAATATAAGTTTCATTTTATAAAATATTAAGTGTGCTATATTTTTAGAAAGGTAATTTAAAGTTATTTTTAATTATTCAAAAATATACAGGGTGTCCCATATAAAACATCGATTTTTCTGTTTATAACTATTAAACTATTGAGTGTAAAAAAATATATTTACACCATTAAATTCTACGTAAAAAGTTGCTTTGGAAATGTTTTACAGAAACTCAAAATTTCCCATAGCAAAAAAGTTACAGCGATTTTTAAAAAATGCACTTTTTTGAAAAACACCCTGTAACTCAGAAATGGTAACAGATATCGATGTGCGGTTTTTACCATTATGTTATTGACGAAAATTGAGCTTCATACACCGACATTAATTTTCATCTATCTCCTTTAAAAATGCTAGTTTCCCTTTAAAAGTGCCCAATTTGGCCCACCCTGTACAGAATTCATTTGTGGTGCAATTCTTAGGTCTTCGCGGATGCTTTCGAGCGAGAAAAAGTTTATCACGATTTCGACGTGGGAACCGGCTGAAAATGGTCCCCCAAAGTCCCAAAATGAGTTTCCCTCGAATGTTTGCCAATATATGCGAATTAGAGAATTTTTGTTCGGACAAAAAATGAAGATCACCTCGAAATCTACAAAAATGGTCCTTACCGTTTTTTTCGCAACACCAATATTTTTCGCAAAAACGGCCGTCGAAAAATCCATAACATTCCACACTTGATAGATGTGGTAGTAGTAGTTTCTTACTAAAACATGCAGATGGGCAAAACAATTTTTTATCAAAACGCAAGAAAGATGGTGAAGGAAATTTTCTGGGATCATTGAACACTTGCTAAGGTCTCATTATAAAAAAGAAATGTTAATAACAAACCATTTTTTCAAAAAATATCAATAAATTAATGAGATACTCTCAAAATATCATGAAAAAAAAACTTGCTCTTGTTTTTTTAATATTCTAGAAAAATCAGAATGGATCCAAACTCATATGCAATAATAGGTACGGGTTTTCCCATCCCGATGAATGATTAAAAAATGTACATTATTGCCCGAGTGATGGAACAATTCGTCCGCCCGCTTATAAGTGAATCCATTAAGATAACGGCATTCTAGCGGTAGAGCGGCAGCTGAAATGAGGGGACTTTTGTGTCCCGTTATCTCGAAAACTATCGATTTTTCGAAAAAAATATAAGGACCATTTTTGTAAACTACAAGGCGATCTTTATTTTTTGTCTAAACAAAAATTCTCCAATTCGCATATTTTGGCAGATATTAACGGAAAACCCATTTTTCGGGCCTCGAGGGGCCATTTTAAACCCTTTTCCACCTGTTAATGTTGATAAACTTTTTTTCGCTTGAAAGCATCCCGAAAACCTAAAAATTGCGTCACAAGGGAAAACTGTACAGATTTATTTACAGCTTTGTCTCTTCATTTACTGGACTGTTAGACCCAGTTCTTTTTTGACATAGCAAGTTTTTTACTAATTTGCCTGTACTAATGAATGCTCTTTTTTCATTAGTACAGATTTTTTATTAGGCCGTAAGTAATGTATTTTTTATTAGGATAAAGCAAATTCATGTTTTTTTTTTTTTTTTACAGGCTTCTACAGTTAGTACGTCCGACAAGTCCCCAAAACCCAACGATCTCCTCCAAAAAATTATTACAGAACATAAGAAGCTCAAAGGAATGAAGAGATGCACTGCTGAATATTGGCTGTTAAAGGAAATTTCGGAATTTGAGTCTTTTGGAGAGGAAGTGTTCAATAAAATTCAGGGAAACATTTCGATAGGAGTCGGACCTCATGGTAAGCAATATTTAAAATATAATTTAAAATAAAATCACTAATAAATAGATTTTCTTTGTTGTTTTTTGCCCTTGATAAATTCAAAAAAATGCATAACGACGCAAAATTGTCAATATTTCTTCTATCTTGTGTAAATATTTCTGTGCTTACAGATCTAATTTATTTTAACATTGAATGTAAAAATATACTGTAATACTGTAAATATTTAAAGTGTGGATTTTAATTTACTGCAAAAATATTGATAAATGGTTTATTTTTATTAGGTGCTAATATAGACAACTTAATTTGAGATAACGTCCTTGACGATTGACATGTACTCGTACTACAACTTACATCAATTTTTTTTTCTAATTCCAAAAGTGTTAAAAGGTTATTTCTGAAGATATGAAAAATAGTTTTTTACATAACAGGGGAGGAAAGTGCCTCTTTTTCTTCCGCGGATAATTTGATAAACGACGCGAAGCGAAGGGCATTAAAATCCAAGGGAGGAATTTATGTAATTTTTTCTACTACTTTTTATTCAAATTTTCAAAATAAATCTTTGAATGTTGTATTCTATTAATAAATCGTGGTTTTGATTGTTTGGGTTAACCCCTGTATTAAAAACTTGTCAAATTATAACGTTAGATTTAAAATCACTTAAGACATCATAGAACTTGTTTACAACATAATGATTGGCGTTTTTTAAAAAATTGTCAAAATTATTTTTTTATGTGAAAGAGAACACAAATTTAGACACTTATTTAAAAAAATGGACTGCATTCTGCAGGATATTTTAGAATATTTTAAGTTAATATCATTAAATCTTTTGCCAAATAAATCTCGTCAAAGATACGAGAAATGAATTGGCATGCTCGGCTGAAACAGGGAGGTAAAAGTTTTACCCCCCTAAGGGAGGTAAAGTGCTCTTTTCTACCCTTATTCAGAGGTTGAAAACGGTATTTTCTAAAAGGTATTAGAAAGAAGTTTGGTTATTGTCTTGAAAGTTACCTCCTCTCCGATTTTGACCAAAATTGGTATACAGGGGTTTTTTAGAGCGCTGATTACAAACCAAAAAAAAAAATATTTTTTCGGCAACGTTTCGTTTGCGAGATATTCATCATCAAAGTTGAAAATCAAACTAACCTTATTTTCACTATATTTCCCCTTCTTTTTGTGCACAATTTTTGATTTTTACACTAAAGTGGCACACAATATTTTATAAACACCTTTTAAAACCTTATATTTTTATTTATTTTACACTTTTTTCCATTAAATTGCGAACTTTCAAGTTCAAAGGCAGCGGCGATATTTGTTTATAAAATCCGTAGTGTATACATGGTTGCGGCCACGTTGCGACGTGTAAAAGTTTTTAAAAGGTATTTGTGAAATATTGTGTGCTAATTTAGTGTAAAAATCAAGAATTCTGTGCAAAAAGAGGGAGGACTAGTGTAAATAATGTTAGTTTGATTTTCAACTTTGATGATGAATGTCTCAAAAACGAAACGTTGCCGAAAAAATATTTTTTCAAATTCGTAATCACCGCCTCAAAAAACCCCCTTATACCAAATTTGGTCAAAATCGGAGAGGAGGCAACTTTCGAGACAATTACCAAAAGTTTTTCTAATGTAATTTTTATAAGATAACTTTGATTTTTTGTCCATTTTTTGCACAGTTGTAAAATAAGACTCAACGTAACCTACTTAAAACTTTTTACATGCAGAGTTTGTTTGTTTTTGACCATACTTTAATATTAAGAAAAAAGTTTTATTAAAAAGAATGAAATTATCTAATAAAAAAAACATAAATAATAATAATAATCAAACAGGTTTAATTTTATACGTCTGTGGTTTCTGCATTAAAAAAGAATTCCTTTCTTAGAACTAGACTTAATCAGCTAAAAGTATCATCCATTTTTATTATTATAAGTTTTCTTTCTTGCAGGAATAACAATCTACGAGAAAAACTGCAACGAAAAACAACTCATTTCCTTTACTAATATCGTAAGTGCATCGTCCCATCGAAGAACGTTTAAGTTGGAATATTTTTCCTGCGAGGACAAGGAAACCGTTTTAGAAGTTAAACTGGACTCTAGTCATAATGCCAGCAGTTTATACAGGGCAATAACCGAAAAACATGCTTTTTATAGGTAAGTTTCCTGCAATGACAATTATGTATTTATACCGGGTTATTTAGAAGGAAAAAAGTTTTTTTTTGGCTTAAGGCTATTTTGCCATTTAGCCAGTCACAATGTGTTAGTTTATTAACTATGGGAAAAAAAGTTATACAAATTTTGACAAATTATTTGTAAAAGTTAAACATATAATTAAATTAATTCTGTTGTTACTAAAAATGAATACGAAATCCTTTTATATTTACATGTTTTCATGAAAAAAGTAACGTACAGTGGCGGCCATTAAATCTTGGACAAAAATTTTGTCTAATTTCGACTTTTCTGCCAATTTTTGTAAATCGCTCTTTTTTACCTTGTTTTACTTTTAATTACTATAAATAAAGCAAAAGGTTAATGAAAATATTTATATTTTATAAAAACTAACAAATTAATAGAATTAATTAACATTATTTAAAAATTTGAAATTCAAACAAACTTAAGACAATACCTTCAGAAAAGGACAAACCCCGGCATAGTCCGGATATCCTCGTAACTCATTTCACGCCTCTAAAATTTTATCCTTAAGTTCGTTTACATTTTGCGACTCAAACTCATTTTCCCTATTTATTTTATTAACTAATAAACCCCAAACATTTCCAAAACATTTAAATCCGGACTACGTGCGGGCCACGGAAAAAAACTGATACCTTCTGTCCATCATTCATCGACTTGCCGAGCGGATGAACGAGGACACTTATCTTGCTGAACGATAAAGATTTCTGTCCGGAAATCGTCTCAGTACCGAAGAAGCATGATATCATTCTGTAGTAGATCTATATATACCTCCGCATTGAACCTTACTTCGATAAAATAACATACACCAAGTCCTTGTGCACTCAGCCACCCCCAAACATTTACCGAAAATCGCCCACTACTTCTGTCCTTTTGGATATATTTTTCATCAAATCGTGTTCCTTAAGGCCTGTATACCTTAAGTGTCCCATTGTAGCATGACTGAAACACTTTTTCATCGGTGAATATTATATTTTCCCAAAAAATCGCAGGGTTGGGGTTTTTAGAAAATTACTGGAGCACCAATCAATGCGTTGTTCTTTATTTTTGTTTGTTAAACAGAAATGGTTTTAAAACTTACCGGATGTGGCAGCGAATTGTTTCAAAGCCTATTTTACGAAGGAAAAAGAATTGCTCAAGTTTCAATGGCCGTTACTTTACATGTTTTTTTTTTAATTCTAGAAAATTCAAATTAACTTGCTTTTAAATTAAAACTTTATTTAATGTCATATTTATGTTTATAATGTCTTAATACATGTTGAGAAAATTCAGGTGGTGTCTAGAAATTTTGGCTTCAGTTTGCTACACGCTGCCACCGCATGGTTTACAAATATAAGTATTCAGTTGCCAAGCCATTAATTTTTGCTGCTCCGTTTTAGATTTTCTAAGAATATAAAAATCATTTTCCGATTGTGTGATTGCGAAACCTAGAAAATTTATTCAAAAGGCCATTTAGAATATAAACACATAAATATTTTTTAGAAACATCTAAATCAGTCCGCCAAAAAAACATTTACATAGGTTCAAACAATAATAATCTGTTTAAATAATGCTCAGAGCCGTTTAAAATACACGAAATTTTATTATCTCCAAAATTTGAATGAAAATCACTTAAGAAAATTGTTCGAATTGAAACAAGGTGGATACAACCAAGGAAGTTTGAAGGTATATGGAAGGCCAATACTGTAGAACAAAATTGTCAGCGTGCAGGGCAGGAATAGGGGAATTGGCCCCGCGGAGTTTGCGCAATAAATAGTAGGTCAGATCCGGACTTCCATAATTATTTGTTACTATCTATAAAGTTGACATCATCAAATGTCAAATTCAAGCATTCACTGTTTTTTTTTATTATTTGCAGAAAATTGTTGGTTATTACGATACTACCATAGAATATTTAAAATTATTGTGTAATATTGGATTTTATATCATTTGATATAATGGAAAGAACCTCTCTATTAAATGGATCGATATTTTTGTGAGTTTGTATTTATACCAAAAATCTTTGTAAATAAATAAAAACACAGATTTTTAAAATAAATTTCAAACATTGTATGATAGTTTCATGTCCATCACCAATTTTGTGTGATAAAAGAAGGGCAAGATAGTGTAAATGAGTTTAATCTAATCCTAAGATTCTGGTTGTAATAAAAAAGTGAAAATTTTATACTGCTTTAGGCATATACTTTTCACTAATAACAAACATTCATGAAACAGAATAACAGTGGTTAAAAATGTTTAGTAACCTTTGGTACCTAGGATCATTGTAACAGTATCCATTAAATATTATGTGTCTACAGTATGTCGAGCTTAAAAGTTGATAATGTAAGTTTAAAAACCAAAAATCTAATTTGTTTTTTAACAAATACAGAAAAGCAAAAGAGAACTTTAACATAAAATTGTACTTTCTTTCATTCAATTAGAGGGACCTGTATATATTAAAATTTGCCTGGTCTGCCCAGTAATTAATAATTTTGATCCTTAAAAAAATGTCTAATTATTAAATGAAATAAAAGTATCATGTAAACCTTTTTAATATTTACGAAATACCACATTTGAAATATCTAAAAGATAGTTAAGATTGCCTTACTTTCTCACTGCTATTTTCTATAAAATTTTCATTATTCTATTATTCATAATTGATATATTATTATTTTTCGTTACCTAACGTTACTCTCTGAAGCACCTAATTTAAATATAAGAAATACTTACCTAAAGTAAAAAATGCCGTGTATGTTGCCCTTGGATTTGCAAGACAAGACAAGTAGACAGTAACAAACAATAAACACAAAATTATAGTCACAATTTTTAAAAAACACTAACCACTCAAAAAAAGGGTTTTTATCAAACCAAAATTTTGGAACCCCAAAATATAAGGGACTCACAAAACAAAAAAAATCCGAAACTAAAACCCCAAAGGGGACAAACCACAACGAAAATGACGAATGATGAGACGACGACGGTTGACGGTACAAGCCCCGGGGAATGGGGGTTTTTTACGCGCCGCCGCCTTGCCCAAAAACCCTTGGCCCAAAAAAGTTCCCGGCTCTTAAAAACTATAACTTTTTTTCCCCTTTTCCACCGTTATCGGGGTGTAGTAGGGAATTTTATTTTTGACTTGACAGTTATTTTTTAAACTGGGCTTTTGGTTTTTTGATCAATGGGCCATAGCATTTGGGGTTCCATCACCTTTAAAATTCCCTTGAATTTAAAAAATAAATTAACATTTATAACTTTTTTATTCTTTTTAAAAAACATCTCCTTTTTCATTATGTTTAAAAAAAGTTTTCTTCATTTTAAAAATAACAATAAAAATTAATTAATTAATTATATTGTTCAGCTTAGAAGTTCTGTTTCGTAACAATCAGTTTATCGAGACTAAAAGGAACATGGGATCATCTTCAGAGAAATCACCCCCCAGGAGCGTTTTTGCCCTTAGGGACGTGTGGAAGTCTATAAAGCAAAGCCCATCTATCCAAAAGGGAAAATCAAGCTAGTTAAAAACTGAGCTGAAAAAAAGTGGATCAGGGGTGTGATGGAGATCACTGCAATAAATAAAATTTCAGTTACTTTTTCTGAAAATTTCCAAAAAAAAGTTTTTAAATCTCTAGAATCCCAATTTGGGAAAAACCCAAAAATATTATGAGGGGGCATAAACTTTTCTAAGCCCCTTTCTGGAGATCAGAACCCTATCGAGATTAAAATTTTTTTTAATAACTTTTTTTTCATTTTTATATTTGCCAAAATAGGAGGTCAATTCTGTTTTTGAGGAAATGGTGAAAGAAAAAAATGTGTTTTCACTAAAAACTCTGTTACATAGTACATTTATGTCAAATTTTATTAAAATTTTTAAAATTAATTATTACAGATATTAATAATAAATGATTTATTTTGAAAATTTTACCTATATACATCTTAAAACTAAGTCTAGTTTGAACCTGCAGTTCAGCTAAAGTTTTCTTCTTAAAATGGACCAAAAAATTGGCCACTTAATATTAATTACAATTAGAAAGCAACTTGTATCAAATAATAAAAAAGAATTCACCCAACCATGATATTTTATTTCTTGTAAACGGTTGATTTATCGATGTCAAATCAAGAATACCATGATTTAAGGTTAAAGCGTAAAAATAATATTGTTGAGAGTTCTAAATCTGCAGGGTGTTAAAAGTGTGCTATTATTGTGTCAGAGCTAGTCTGTCCCTGGCAAACTAAATAAGCCAAATATGATTTAATGGGTTCATTTTAAGAAGATTATCTAGTAACCATCATATTAAAAAATATATTAAATTAAGCCTAATATTTTAAAAGTTATTTAAACAAAAACGATTTCCAGAGGCGTCCGTTATATTACCTATCTCCAGTCATAGGAAAAAAGTATTCTCTTTGTGCCAATACTTTACTAAGTACATTTTTTCCAGGACTCCGAAGAAAAACTGACCAGGTTTATCGAAGCTATGACCTGCAAAATTTGCATGGACAACCGATTGGACTCGGTGTTTATGCCATGTGCTCATGTCGTTGGCGCCGCTGTGCATCCGTATTGACAGATGTTGTGTCGGTCTGAAATTACTCAGCCCAAAACTGTTTATGCCTACTTGGTAGTTCATTTTAGTGAATATCAAAAGTGGAAAATTTGGGCACATTATTTTTAAAAGTGGTTGAATTTTGAGAAAAATATGAATACTGACTGACAAACTATGGCCAGAAAAGACCTATGTGGTTGTAGGTGACGTGTAATTTTAATGTTTGTTTTGATTTTGCCATTTAATTTTCTTGACCTAAATCCTTTCTAAAACTTTCACTACTTTTTAAAGTCCTATTCAAAGCTATGTTTGGTAATCAGATTTTGATCTGAAGAGTACTATATACCAATTAGAAGTATTAGTGATCACCATACACTGAAAACTTAGTTGTTTTTGAAGACGTCTAGATCAATACATCAATTTTGAGTTTATTTTTGGTTTAACTAATTTTTCTGTATTTTCTTATTGTATTATTAATTTTTAGTCTTGGGCGGTTAAGTGAGTTTGTAGTAACCATAAGGTGCTTAAATATCTTTAAATATTTAAAACTTTTCTAAAAATATATGTAGAATTTGTGATCCTAATTTACCTTACTTTTAGTCCCACATTGGGACCCTATATATTCACACTATGTAAAACCAGAACTGTACTGGCTCCTTCATTCTTTTCCCAGTTTTTTGGGTTGCGAAAAAGATTTCTTTGTATTTTCTAAAAACTATTTTATTTAAGCCCAGAAGAGCAAAACTATTTGACAATATAGATACTTAATATCTAATATTACAATTTATGAATTTAGTCATTATAATATTAAATATATGTTAAATGTCATGGAGTATTGGGGTGTTGTATAAACATAGGTTGTAATATATTGCCTTAATAATTGAAATATGTATGTTTAGTACTTGTATACCCATGAGGAAGCGTAGTGGTGCAACACAAGTTTTAATTTTATTTTATAATTGACTCGATCTTTCAGTTAATTGACATAAAAATATTTTCTTGAAGGTGTTAGACAGTGTTATGGTTTCAAATAACACTAAAATCTTGGACTTTCTTTTTTGTATATTAATTGGACAAAATGTTCAGTTAATATGTATATCTCATGATTTTGGTGATTTTAAAAACTAATCTTGGCTAGCTTTAAAGTTTGTATGCCCAGATTTTGTAATTAAAAGAAACTTGTGATGCATTATTGGATTTCTTCTGCAGACTGTGTTAGTAAGGTTTAACTTTATTTGTGATACTAAATGCATTCTTTTTGGGTTCATGTCAAATCCATATAAATGTTAAATTACCAAAAATTTATTTTATACTGATACTAGTTTGAAAAAAATCCTGATTATGTTGTGTATTATAAATATTCACTTTTAATGATGTTTTTAGATGTACCATAAAATACAACTAGAAATGTGGTTTCAACACGATATGTAGTATATTTATTGCGTTTATGTTATCATTATTTTGACGTTGATTATATACACTTTTTGTCAATACAACTATTTATTAAATATCGTTGTCTTATTTAATGAGTTACCTATAATCTTTCCTATCTTGGTATTAGTAATATGTATCAAACTACAAGAATCGTGCCATGATATTTTGTCTGTCTGTAGAAAGACCACAAAGACTTAAGCTGGATTTAGTGCTGGACTGAGGGTCAGCGCGACGCCGTCAAACGTAGCTATATCAGCGAAAATGTATGCCATACCCACGTAGCATCGTCAAAAAGAAGTGATTTCTGGTTTTTAGTTATGATACGTTAGAGCTAGCAATAATGGAAATTAGGCAACGACCCAAAAATCTTTTAAGAAGGTTAAAAGTAAACGAAAATACCTAGATACCGAATTTGTACGTGTTGGCTTTGGCGGTTTTGGAGATAATTAACGTTACTGTATTTTTTTACTGAAAAAGAGGATTTTGTCATACATCGTGGCGCTTCAGTGGGAACAAATTTTTTGAAAATTTGGAATCATACTATATTTGGCACATCCAGGCCCATCTTTTCCACTGGGCACTCCGCATGGAGCAGAAGTTCTCACTCAGATTCCCCTGTCATGGAGCTCCTGGTTCTGTCAGATCACCAACGTATAACCAATAATACAGATGATAGAGATATGTTTTTTTAATGATAGAAGATCCACTTTAATGCACGCTTTTAGGTGTAAGTTACCTAAAATTATAATAAAAATAAATGTGTGCTTGATTTAATTAATACAATTAGCAACAAAATAAAACTAAGCTTAAAAACATGAAACTATTTTGTAGGGAGTGTATTATTTATAGTTATTCAATTTAAAAAAGAAATAGTTAATTAACAAAATATTCAATATAATATATTACAAAATTTTATCCTATAACAATACCCCCAAAGGATTCTAAGCCCCTAAAAAATTTTCTACAAATTTTCCCCTTAATAAATTCGAAAAAAAAGCCCAAGAGTAACTAAAACTGTGCTATATAATCACGTGATCGTCTACTGTAGTTATAGAAAATTATTGTTAATTTGCCTCTTTTGAGGTAGCTAAAGAATATTATTTGTTATGGTCTTGCCCATCTACCTTTGGATGAACAAACTAATAATTAAAAACAGATTTCTGTATCTATAATATTTATTTAAAACATACTATATGAAAAGCAGTATTGATAATCTATGAATCTTAGTCTGTCTTTATTTTTCTTCACGTCATAATGTTTCTGTTTCATTAAAATATTTTCCTTGTTTTCAGTACTGTCGTGTATAAAAAACCAAAACATCGCATATAGCGGCATATATAATATTAAAAAGCTGGTTTTAAAAATTCTTCCTAAAAATTCAAGGAAATGGTCTGAAAATATATACTTTATTAAAAACGCATTAACAGTGTGACACAAAGGATATTTACAGCGGCACCGTTTTTAACTACTGGTTGATAGCAGTTCTTTCCCCCACCATTCTAACCAGTATTTAACCCGCCTATCCTCATAAAAACGGAAACGGTTTACGTATGTCAACTTACATACTAATCGTTTAATACACTTTTAAGTTAGGGTAAATGAAAGGTCTTTGGAGAGTTAAGAAATAAGTCGAATAGATAATATATAAACCACATTTTCATTTAATAAGATATTAAAGCTGTTTCCAAGTCAACTATAACAAGTACATTTTCCTTTATGAATTAAATATGTTAAAATTGTAATTCATACATTTAGGAGATGTTAACTAGTAAACCGAAAAAATCTGCAATCCAAATAGTTGTTAAACCATAGCAAAAAAACATCACAAGAACCAAAACAATAGAAAAGCCGCGAATCCTCCATTATTTTAAATTTAAATTTGACATAGCTTCATTATTAACGCTCCTCCTGACCAGTGGCAGTGGCAGTAGATGGGTACAAAAGTAATGGCATGAATGCGATGTCAGAACACCTTCCCAAAGGGTAGTAAACTTAACAAAGGAGTGCTCAGGTTTTACTCATTGTCCGCAGATATAGGTTATGTTTGGATACCGTTTGCCCATTTTGCCCAGAAGGCAGATTTATTTTTATTAATTTTTGTTAAATATTCAACTTTTAAAAACTATTTGCAGATAATATACCTTATTAGAACTGTAATGTATATAAATATTTTTAAAAAATTAAGACTTTATATTACTTGTAAACAAAACAAAAAGAACAGCAGTTACGTCATAAATGAATTGACATTTAAATTTATATGGGGCTTAAATGGGATCGAGCACTCCTTGTTAGGTTTATTACCCTTGACCTTCCCCCTACAGTTACTTCTCATGAAAATAAACCAGGTATGTTAACTGTCCTAACAATGTTCAACATAGGGTATGTCGTGAAAATTTGATGACAATGATCTTTTTGATTTTTTATTTCTACTTCACCGAGTATCTCGACTCAGCTGCTATACACAGTCGCACAAATAATTTATGTAGCCTTGGTAAAAAAATATATTTTTTACTGAGTCATAAAAATAAGTTTCAATTAAAACCGTCATAATCAAATCACCTGAATTCTCACTAATGGGTTATGGAAGATGATATGATATATTAGGAATTCACGCAGACAAGGCAGCCAGTCAGTCTCCTTCCTGAGTTCTAGGGGATCGGTATAATACGAGAATTAGAATTAAATAAGGTATAATAACATTAGGGCGCGGGTTCTTTTTGACACCCTGTGCGTGGTTTTCATAACTTGCCAAGTAATTCCTTCCACCAGTGCATAATAAAATATCATTTACTTTACTGTCATGTTTTTATGTAATTTATATAACGGACAACCAGGCTCATATCGTCACGATTGTGCATTTAAAAAATAAGATATTCTTTAAAGTTTTGAGCACTATTTAAATACAGTATATTTATTTTCAGTTTTTGTTTGCAACAACGTAATTCTGTTACTAAAGATAAAGTAATTGTTATTCATTTAGTAAACATTTCATTTTCACTTACCAAAAACATACAAAATGCCACCAGAAGTTGTGATTATTTACAATAATGGTCAGTGCCAGGTTCGTCATGATAGTCTAGTATAGTATAAAAAATGTTGTTGTCTTGCTGAAGGGTGATTTGAAATATTGTTTGTTATCAAGTCTCTGCACCATCTGGCGTCGGATGGTTCAACTATCAGGTGAAAACAGATTTCTGTATCTATAATGTGTATGTCAAGGATAAAAAGCGGATAAGTGATAATCTATGAATTTTAGAGTAGAGATAAGGAGGACCATCTTATGGCTGTTTGACTCAAAAAGTGGCTCTCTTTGTTTGAAATTAATAACTACCATAACAAAACCAATGTGCACCACTGTACTCTATGATTCAAAAACACACCACCAATTAGAGTAGATAGACTGCTTGCGTTTTTGGTTCAAAATTTAAGCTTTTAAATTTAACCGTGGTATGAAGTATGTAAAGTATAATGACATGAGCCCGTTATAAACTCTGGGTGGGGACTTGAAGATATTTAGCGCGGGAACGAACTTTTTGTGATCTTTTGCTAGATGGTTTAAAACCCAGCTACCTTAACAAAATAAATTATACACCCAGTACAAAAATTTTCCTAACTAATAAAAAATGTCGTGAAGATTACTTATCTATTGTTAAATAAACTAAAATGATTTACATTATTTTGCAAATAAAAAACTTTTATGTTAATTTGACACAAGCCGTTTGTCGTCCTGTAATCGGACCGTTTGCTTAGGTGATAAGTAAAAACAATTGAAAAATATTTTTCATTAGTCATTTTTCCGTACCACTATGAATACAGACTTTTTGAACCAAAGCGATTGGTGGTACATAGTTTTGAAGTGGTTTTTGCATTGTCACCATAAAATTAAAATGGCCCATTAGGAAGTACTATCTTAACAAGTTTGTATCTTTACCATTGTAATCATTTTATTATCTGCATAAAGTCTAGAGGCGTTGGCTTTTTGGAAACGAGGGGTTAAGATAGATCTTAAATAAATTTTCGCCGTTTAAGCAAGAAGAAACTCTCACCTTGAAAATATTTGTGGTTGGTGTAGATAGAAACAATGCGTTCGACTAAATGTTTGCAAATTTTTGTTTGCGTGGGACGAAGATGCACTTTTCAATGATCCAAGTCCCGGTTTTTGCCAAAATTCTTTCAGGAGAAAGGTGGTATTAAAAATGTATGTATGAACCATCAGTCTCTAAATCATTAAATTTCTGATTTTTCAGAAAAGGGTTTTTTTTGGTGTAAGGGTTGATGTTGACAATTCACTTATTTTGGTCAAAAAGAAAACTTTTCATTCAACCTGTTGTAGGCCTTTTTCTATATTTCTTATTCGCATATGAGTCTGAGGACAAGAATTGGGTTAACCTAATACAGTATACAGAGCAAAATAGAAGCAGTTTTGGTAAATAAAATTGCAGCAAACCACCAGTACCATCTTTTAAAGAAAGGGTGCATAGAACCTCAAAAACCGAAATTCGTACAAAAGTTTTTTACTGTTTTTTGTATGAAAAATTGTCAAAAATAGCTATTTTTTTTCTTTTAAAGTCAGAGTACAATATGTTGTAATTTAATCTTAATGATGTCAATAGGGACTTTATTAAAGAAGCAAAAACAAGCTCAAAATGGTTTTTTCAAACCCTATTGATGCATTTTTGCAGGGAAAAGTCGGAAAAACCTCCTAAATATTTAAACTGCGATTGTGAAAAAAAAACACATAAGGTGGGTACAGCCCATAGAAAATAAACTTTTTGTGACAAATTAATAAAAAGTCGTAGTTGTTGCTATACGATAACAAATTCCCCTCTACTCACACTAATGAGCTAATTAAAATCTCTCGCTGTTATTTTGTCAATAGACGATTTCTTGCATTTGACGGAGTTACTTTGGTTGGTCAAAGTGGTGATGGGATAATTCGAATTAAAAAATAATTGATAATCCGATTATTGAAAAAACCGCTATCATGCGATTATTCAGATTTAATTTGAATTACGAAAATAATTCGTCAAAAAAGTTGAAAATCTGAATAATGCATGATAGCGGTTATTTCAATAATCGGATTATCGATTATTTTTAATTCAATTATCCGTCATATTTACTAAATAACAAGTACTCACAAACAATAAAAAATCAATCAATATCTGACACCACAGTTTTGCCGGCAGTAATCAGTGCACAGTCATTACCGCCTTTGCCTGAAAAACTGTTCAATAAATAAACTGTATTATTTTCTTTATATTTTTCTCTAGGAAATGGTATCTCTGAGAATTTTGCTTATAATTTTCAAGAAAAACTTTATTTTCTTGTTGGATGGTTCAAACTGCAAACAGAAGTGATTCCTGGGAAAGCTGCCCAGCAAGAGACCAATCAAAAAAATCTTATAATAGACTTTGCTGGGGCACAATGGCTATATAAGACATCTAGGATTCCCAGAAAATATTAAAATTCAATTTAGAAGCGTAGAGCTAGATATTTTTGACTGTCACAACGTTACTTTAAGTTAAACAGGTCTAGTTATAACATTTTATTTGACACTTTACATTCACTTACAAGGTGGTTGGCAGAAATAATAAAACTAAATTTAATAAATAATGATTAACTCTGCAATAAAAAATGTTTTGCTCAAAGTTACATAAGGGTTACTTAATAATTTGTTTGTTTTATTTATCCAGTAAATTAAAGAATACTAACTATTTATTTGTTATGGATGGCCTTCCATGGTTCATTTATTGAATAGCGTCCACCTTCAGCCCATTTAAACAACATATTATAAGTAATAATTTTTCGAAAATCAGCTTTTTAATTTTAAAATGGTCAAGTTATGAATTTTTTAAAAAAGTTGTAATAACGGTTTAATTACAATTAAATTAAATTTTTCACTCTAAAACAAAAATTCTATATTTGACAGTTTTTTTTTAAAGCAGAGAAAATATTGTCTGTGTTCTGTTAATTTTTAATAACTATAACAGTGCTAACCTGAATGTATCTTTGGTGAAACCGTCTCTTTAGGGACTGTTACCAGTATTAAACTAATGTCAGCAAATATTTAAATTTTTTCGAAATAAATAATACTTCATTTTTTTACTTTTAATATGGGTTTTAAACATTTAATCACACAAAATTGTGCCCACAAGGGGTAACAGGTGCAAAATCAACCACGCCATAATTTCAGATACCTTCCCATTTGACTCACCACCGACCAATCTCGTGGAACGGGAGAATAATTATATCTTATTTTTTTTTTTTTCTCGCACGCTTTTCCACCCCCAAGTGAGGACAAGGCTGCTTCTGTAGGTTTTGTCCCCCAAAGGGTTTTTGCTAATTTAAATGATTTTTTGTATTTTTACGATATAAGCTGGCCATTTAAGGTTATTTTCTTAAAAATCACAATTTTAAATTTCAAAAATAAAATTAAAAAAATGATTTTTTGAACCTATTATCTCTTTTTTTTTTTGGCTGCCTGAAATATTTTTTGTCCTAATATATTTGATATACTAGCCACTGTTAGTGAAACGATGGGTAAATAGTAATGTTATACCCGCCCTTCTTTTTTTAAAAGGTAAAGGATTTTTAAATAAAAGTAAAGTTACTTTTTAAAATGAAATGATCTGGTTCTAAAAAAAGTCTTTAAAAATTACATCAAAAAAATACTATTAACTAGAGGCCAGTTATGTATTTCATATTTACTGCTTACTAAAAGGTAAAAAATAACAAGATATACTATTTTTTAAAAAGGGTTTTTAAAGTTTCTCAGAGTTAGTGGCTAAGTTCTTTTTAGGGGAATTAGTTGCTCTTTTGTTTGGTTTTGGTTTTTGGCAGCTACACTGGCGCATTGCATTTTTGGAAAATTCTTCCAAGATGGCTGTTCACAGTGAGCGAGTATAATTAACGATGTTTAAAATAATTTTTTTCCTTTAATTTTCTAAATTTTTCTTTGCCGTTAAAGAACTATTGTTATTTTTATCCTTTACAGACGCATCTTAATTTCTTGCCGATTGTGCTTTTAAAAAGGCCTAAAAGTGCAATGTAGTATTTAGGTATTTACATAGTGGCAGAGTTTAGCTTTTATGTATGTTTTCGGCAAAAGTGCAAAAGGGAAACTCGGGGGTTTTTGTGCAAATACCCTTGTGAAAGCTGGGTGGGAACTATTACATTTTTAATTTGGGTTGTTGTTTTTAAAACCCCCCACCCCTTTGTCCTTTCTCAACTGCGTCCATGGCGCACTCGGATTATTTCGAAATAAAAGCTGAAAAATTTCACTGTTGCCCCAAAGGCCCCTTTTCGAAATTTAACCATTTTTCAAAAAAAACAGTCTTTAACCTTGCCCATTTTCCCTGAAAGATGCAGCTCTTTTGGCTGTTTAATTTTACCCGTTTCCGGCATTAAATTAAAAAAACAGCTGTTCGTTTTTTTCCCTTTGCTGGGCGACTTCGCTTTTTAAACGTTTTCTTGCCAACACGGGTAAAAATCACGTAAAAACCCTTCGGTGGTGTGCAGTGGCTAATATGATAATGAATTTAAATTTTGAGGGGGTTTATCAGAGAAATTTTTTTGGCTAACAACAAAATGATCTCTCATAATGAAAAAATGGGTCATTTGGGCATTTTTTATGGGGAAAAAAGTAGGTAATTCTGTGCGGAAGAAAACTATTTTTGACATTAACAAATAATTGGATACCTATACCAAGTTTTTTTGCTTTTTAGTGTGTTTAAAAGGTTATATAAACTCAGGGGTTTCCAGATTCTTTTTAAATTTTAAAACAACTCTTTGTTATGTAAAAATATACCTCTTGGTAGGGGTGTGTCTTGTATCATAGCGTAATTCTCAAAAAACAAACAAGCTATTTATTAAGTGTTTTCGGTTTCTAAAATAAAGATTATCTATCTTTTAATTGGGGCTTTAAAATTTGAAATATCTATGGTAATTATTTTTAAATTTTCCACTGATTATTTTAAAAATTTAGTATACCAAAGATTTTTAAAATGTGGCCAAAAAAACAAAAATTTAAAGAATATTGTACATTTTTTGAGGTTAGGGTTTTAGTGGGAATCCATAAAAACAAAAAATTGGTTTTGATTCGTCATCAGGGCCCCAAAAACCCTAGTTTACCAAGATATATTAAAATAGACAATGAGTCCGGTATGTAAAATTAATTTAACTGTTTTTATTGTAGGTACCTTTATGCAATTCACGAAAAATTTAAATCTTGTTTAATTAAGTAATTTAAGGAAATTTTTGAAGGTCATCTGGGATGTATAATTTTGAAACCCAAACCCCCTCTGCATTTCACAAAAAATAGGGTATTTTTTATTGCTATATTGTTGGGCTTTTTGGTTTTTTTATCATGAAAAAGCGTAAAAAAAAAATAAGCCCCAATCTGACATACCGTGTCTTTAAAGAATGTAAGATTTAGTTTATTACCAAAGTTAAGAACATGTGGCCTGAAGATTTAAAAGGCAGAAATACCTCTGCAGGCAGCAGAAAACAATGGTAGGCTTGTCAGTAAAAGGGTTGATGGGTTTTGTAATTTTTAAAGTTTGGGATCAGGAGTAGTCGTCAAAAACCTAAGGGTTTACAATTTAAATCATTATTTTAAGTAAAATAAATGTCTTATTCAAAATTTCTTTTGCCTTTCTTATATTTCTGCACAGGTATTTATAACAATTAATGTAAACAGATATGGGAAAGTATTCATCATGTTGCAACCACACTACCAACTACATTTTTATACAATTATTTTAAATTTTCTTTTAAAATCACTTTATAGTTCCTTTTCACTTGCGTTATGTTTAATTCTGGTTTGGGTCACTCGATATGTCTATCAATAAGTTTGTCTTCTAAACTGAATTTTCCAAGACTTATAAACTAAAATACATTTTTAACACCAAATTCATTTTTAGATTTTTACTCTAAATAAAAATACAATTGCACTCCACACTAATTAACACTAAAAGTAAGGAATTTCCACTTAACAGCATCATTATATATATAAGAATATTATTTAGACGTTTTTACAGTTTGATTTTTTTGCTACAATTTTATGCTGCAATTTTTTTAACAATAAGGCCTACAAACTTATAAAATTTGTATTTTTTTTTAATGGTGCCTATACAAAAAGTATTTACACAAGTAAGTAAAAAAACATAATATAAATAAAAATTAAAAAATGTGGCTTTACAAAGAGACATATTACAAAAAAAACGTATTAAAAATTCATAAAAACATCAACTACATTTTAGCAAAGACAAAGACAAACAACTGTTTAAAACAAAATTCAAAAATTCTTTGTAATCGTAGAAGGCCTGACTGATAAGAAATCTTATTTCCTTCTTGTACTCTTGCCGGGTAGATTTTTAGCTGGACAGGCAGTTCATTATAAATAGAATGGCCAGATATCCTGGACCATCCTGACATCTCTTCAAACGCCAAATAGCTGGCACCAAACTCTGCCAACTACGCATATTGTGGAGTGTACTTCTTCATGTCAGATATTCCTCAAGATGCTGTTTGATAAAGAAGATTTTCTAGTATGAAACGTGATGGTAACGTTAGTATCTTGAGTTTACAAAAGCACTCCTACAATTAGCCCAATATGGTAAGCCAAGAACAATCTGAATAGCCCTCCTTTATCTGAAAAACCTCTGCAATACCAGAGCTATCCCCCCACAAAATGGCAACAGCGAAAAATAGTCCTGCCTCTCGCTCTCCTCAAATATAATATGTATTTATATTTAATATTTTAATATTTTGTATTATACCTTAAATGCATACACAAATTAATTTTTTAGTTGTTATGTATATTATAAATATATACTTAGTTGGTACCTTAAAAGTCACTAAAATATTTACAGCAGCAGCAAGAAAAATAGCGTCTGCTGCATTGTTTATCAGGAAGAAAAATTGCATCAATTTTGAGATGGGATCTGCCCGGATTTCAAAGTGTTGCAAGAAAATTTTCACACAAGAAATCTTTCAAACTGTAAAATACCTTTAGGTCTTGGTCTTAGTAAAATGGGGATTGTTGCTAAAGTTTACAGGACTAGAATCAGTTTTTGCCATTTCATACAAAAATGCCAACACATAATCTTACCGGAATCAAGAGGACTTGCGGATAAGTTCAACTTTATGTATTGGTGACAATATAAAATATCGTCTCTAGAACTAATATAATTTGGGTTATGTTATTAATTATAACAAATTAACTCTTGGCAACTTAAACCTATTTGCTCTAGTAAATCCTGGTTCCATAATTTAAAATTTGGGATTTTGGTTTTGGTAACTCAAAACTAGGTAATTGATCGCTGGGAACCACAAAATACTTGATAAGAACAGACAAACGATGAATAGATTGTTAAAATACAAATGACACAAAATGACATTTACATAGATGTGTCATAATTCCTCTGATTGGTGTTTAGCTTGTCATGGTGGAGATCAAATCTATTTTATAGTTTTATTTCATGAAAAATGAATTCTAATATTTTTATAGTGTAAACATAAAAGGGTTTTTGTAATCCATAAATTATATTTCACATAATAAATACAAAATATTAGTAATTTTTGGGTATGGTCATCATGCCTATTTTAAGGCAGGCTTGTATAATATGTTTAATTATAAACACCATTTGACATTTTATGTTTAAAAATAATTATTGTGATTTCCAAGAAGAACCAGAATATAATGTAAAATTACAAACATGTGTAGTTGGTGTTGGTATAGTAGATACTGGTTTTTAAATTGTTGTTCGGTTTATTATGAATTTAATTGATTTTTAAAAATATTTGTTTAATTGGAATAATGCTAATATATTTTACAAATAAGTAGTTAAAAAAAAAAAAGAACTTACACTTGCTACATTTTAAAGATATGTAAGTGATTACACCTACAAATAAGTTTAATTCAATAGGTTTTATATGTGAATTTAAATATAAACTGAATTTTACTGTAATTTTTGTTTTAAGTGTTCCTAGTAAATATATGATTTTTATATTATTTTTTCCATTTCATTGCTCTATGTTTTTTTCTGACTAACAGTGGAGAAAGGCAGTATTTACCAAAAAGTCCAAAATTGTTTTTTTGGTATCTTTGCATACCTAGGAGAGTTTTACACTTATTTACTTTAAAAAATTAGGATATTTACGTCTAAATTAAAATAAAAAAATAAAAATGCATAAATTTTTTAAATATCAATGCTTAAAAACAAAATGTTTATGCCATTCTGTAGTAATTTTGTTTTTAAATGATATTCGCGATAACTAGACTTTATTTTTATAAATAAGGATAGTAGTGAATACAAAAAGGTTTTGCAGTTTTCCTACAAAACTGAAAACATGCATATACTGCTTTTCTTCATGGTTGGACAGTTAAGTCATAATGCCATCCAGCATCATCATCATCTTGAAAATTTGAGCCTCCCAATTCTTCTGTCATCCTACCAAAATGATGAAAATGTTATAATCGACACAAGAACCTCCCAATGCATTTTTCAGGATATATATTTTTTAATAATTAGTGGCTTATCGTTTTTAAACGAAATGCCGAATTAACTATTTAGTAAGGAAGTTAGACCAATAAGGACATTAATGGTACGTCGTTCTTTTAAAAAATCGACCAAGAGAACACCCTGGCCTTCCCAAAAGGTGTGAGTGGCATACTCTATACTTGATCCCCAACGCTGTCAAAACTAATTTGTATTGTTTATGACATTTTAAGGAGGAAGAAATTTTTCTCTTTCTATTTTGTTTGTTTTGCGCAGGTTCTAGACGCCTCTCCTTAAACTTACTCCAATTAAACACCTAAGTTTTGGTAGGTAAGTTTAAAGTGAGTGGACTTTTGCACCCTCCACTGCGGACCCGTCGGTCTATTTGGCTCACACTCTTTAAATTTCTCCCAACAGGATCGGACTCAGATGATCGCAGATTGGGGAGAGAGTTCTTACATCTCCTCTTACTCGTGTCGCTACCGGACATGAGCACAATGTTTCTGATGTGTTCTGGTGTCCCTGTCTCCTGGAGAGTATGACGAGCAGACGATATAAATCCATCATGCCCTCCTCTCCCGGTCTAGTGACGTGGGTAGCTACCAGGTCCTTGTTACAGGAACCAGATGTTCTTTCTGAGGCCGCATCTCCGGCCTTATCCTTGAAAACGGTCCTATCCGCTTTCTGTTTAAAGCCAGGAACCCTTTTTCCTCTAAAGGCGGTTCTGTCCGCTTTCTGTTTGGATTCAGGGAACCCTTCCTAAGCACCTGTTTGTTCGGGATGGATTAGCCCTTCCCCCGGAAACGGCCGGGTGGCTTTCAGGGCACCTTACGAAACGGATTCACCCGTTTCGGTCGGCGCACCTTTGTCTGCTTTGACTTTGAGTGGCACCTCTCGAAACGGATTTATCTGTTTCGGTCAGGGCACCTATGTCACTTTTTTTTCTGTGAGAAGCGGTTCTTTTGGAACTAGAATAGTCTACCACGGCAGGCTCCGCATTACCGCAGTAAGGCTAGATACTATGAGAGGTCGCCCTGTATCTCAGAGGCACCGTTGGGGACACCTGTTTAAGGCCTGGGATTCATTCACTAATCAGCACGGTATGCTAACACCTTGAGTTAAGCCTTGTGTTCATCTTAGCTTCGGATCCCGTTCCATACGGTGGCAACAGGAGTTGACAATAACCAGCAACTCTAGCGCATGTTCCAAAAGATCCTACTGGGCCCAACCACAACGACTATGTGTGAACACAGCGGTTGGGAGGATTTTGGTAAGGTGCGTACTCCAAATTTCATTATATTGCCAAAAGGAAGTGCTATTCGAAACCAAGCAAAAATATCTGGACAAATCTGAGCACTTAGGTATTTTTTTTCTTGGGACATTCCACAAAGAAATCCTCGGAGAAGAAGATGGCATAATATCTATAAAAGAGCTACTGATCCCCTATACCCTGTCGGTGCGCAAGAGAAGAAAACATTCCTGCAAGTGCAGGATCTTTTAATTTTTTGAGTTTGTCTCCAGGGTGAAGTTATAACAAAAGTGTAGGATCATTAATAAGACAAACAGCACTATAAATGGAATCAAGAATGTATGTGTTGCAGGAAACGTCATACCCCAGATATAAGAACAATTTTCTGAAGAGGGGGATACATACAGATTAGAAGAAAAATACTTTCTGGCTTAAAAGGGGAATTCAAGCTGCTGACGCTATTAATGTGATGTTTTTATGCCAGTTGGTATGTTATTACCTGTGATAAATAGTGATGGAACAGACGTCCGGTTCAAGTACCAATCCGGCAGGTCCGGCCACTTCACCGGACTTCCGGTCCGGCCGGATTTTCAAAAAATCCGGCTGTCCGCCGGAAATTTCTTAATGTTATTTAAGGAAATATAATTTAATAAGTCATTGGAAATAAAAATAGAGGGAAATAAAAATCTTGGGTAAAAAAAGCAGCTTACATTTATTAACTGATTACAGGTAATCTCTAATTCTCTTACAAAAAGGAAAAACTCTGTTAATAATCAAAATGTATCTTTTTCAAATTATGATGAATAAATAAAAGTTTTTCAGCATTTTGACTGGTTAATCCAGAACGCTTTTCTTCATAAATGTTGCCAATTTCTGAAAAAGACCTTTCTAAATACACACTACTTGCTGGGGCGCTTAAATATCGTTTAGCAACTTGGGCTCCATTTGGAAACTCATCCTTGTGCTCTTTCCACCAGTGTATTGGATCAGCTTTCTCTCCTGTAGGGGCTTATTAAGATAATTTTCAAACTGGTCTGCTATTTTTTCTCGTGGGTCTACACTTACATTACCGATTGGAAAAGGAGTAGCAATTTTTTCAAAACATGTCCAAACTGACGGCACTTCTTGATGTTTCATGATTTTGGTTCTTCATCACTATTACTATCACTGTCATGTACTGCTGTTAAGTTTAAATTTTCAGTGCTTTCAGTGCTATTAGTGGTAATCTCCTTGAACTTTGTTATCTCGTTTAAAACACACTGCTTCACGAGCAAAATATTTTCTGGTGGAAAAAATGCTAATTTATACCTAGGGTCCAATACAGTAGCAATGACATAATTGGGATTCTGGTAAATTAGTTGAAATCTTTGTCAATGTTTTCTAGTAGGGCATCCTAGTTGCCCATGTATGGGTTGAGTCAGCAGAAAGAAACCCCTGTAAGTTATAATGAATAACATCTGAAATTACTGTTCTTAGAGCTAACTGTTTTTGTCACTTCTTCAAAGGGTCTCAAAAGTCTTACAGGGAGTTTAGTAATTCCCACTGGTAGCTGGTTAAACTGTTAAAGCCAAGATTTTCTTGTTTAGCACAATAAATGATGATGGATCTTTTCAACTCTTGCAATCTTTTCAGCATATAGAATGTAGAGTTCCATCTAGTTGGTACATCTTGCATAACTTTTTTGACTGAAAAACCATGCTCCTCTTGAATTTTTTTCAACTTGTCGCAAGCTAGAGAAGAATGTCCAAAGTGGGTAGCTATTCGTTTTGCAACTGCAATCAAATCTGATACAGCCCGTGACTTTTAATGCTATCCATGACTACTATTGCAAAGTATATATGAAGCAACTTTCACTACCTATATTGGCATCTTTACAGCCCTTAATCATATTGGCACCACTGTCTCGTAGCATTAAATGAATATTTTCTATCTTTATGTCCCAAGGGTTTATAACCTTAAAATTTTGTCGCAATCGCTACTCCTTTGTGACTACCTGGAAATGAATCACAATTCAATATAACATTTTCCTTTTTCCAATCGTCACCGAGTCCAGTGTCCCGTTAAGCTGATAAAACTAACATTAGTATTTGTGCAGGTCCAAATATCAGATGTCAGAGATAGCCATAAATCTTTTTCTTTTGTTTGAAGATTTGTTTTAATTTTCTCACATATTTTTTTATATATGTCAGAAAAAAATTGCGAGATGTCATTTTAAGAATCTTGAAGGCTATATAATAAACTATTCTACAAAATTGTTTATGATTTTTAAAATTTATAAAATTCCATTATAAATTAACGAACTTTTGGTGATTTTTATAACTTTTTTTTAGAATTTTTAAGTGTGGTTTTTAAATAAGAGTTGCCATAATATATGACGAGTATTACTCTAGCTAAATACTTTGCCTGTCAATTGTCTTTGTAAGAAAACTCTTAGTTTACAATATTTCCTTGGTACTATATTATCTTTTATTGACATTTTAAATGTAAGTAGCACCAATTAATATTTTATTTTTATTTTTTGATGAAAAAATACAGAGTTCGGCGCCGGACTTCCGGCATCCGGTTCTGGGCGGCCGGAAGTCCGGAGTTCGGTAGTCCGGTGAAACATGAGTCCGTTCCATCACTATGATAAATATTCCTTGGAGCCACTTACAACTACAACAAGGGCATTTTTCTACTACATTTTATGCTAAAGTAAACAAATAATCATCCTTTGATGATGAATCACCTTTCAAGGTGTGGTAGGCTAACAAAAAATTAAAAGTGTTCGGCAGGATATACGAGGCTAAAAGAAATAGAGTAAATGCAGATAAAGCTGAAATGTTAGTTTTTGTACATTATATTACTAATAAAGAAATGTCAAGTATTAAAGTATGATTTTGATAACATAATAAAAAAAATATTTTGGACTTTCAGCGTCTTTTTATATTTATTACTGATAGTTTGTTTTACCAAAAAAAATTGTTGTGCTATTGTGCTATTTTATTTTGTTTGTTTACGTATATATAGTCCAAAATTCTTTTTCATTTGTCGATACCTACGATACCGATAATTGGCAACAGCTAAATATATTGATATCCGTATTGGTATCAGTCCATCCCTACTTTTTATCTTAGTATGCTTTTGCTGATTTCTCTAAATGTCTATTCTCTCCAATATCCAAAAGTTTCAAAATAGTAAATTAATTTCACGTAAATAGCGTAATCAACACGAAAAACATTATGGAAACTTCCACATTGACATGTATCCAATAAATATATAAGAAGCTTCTAATAAAAGAATCGAGCGATAAAGAGGGGTCGATAGATCGCGATCTTTTTCACTGACCCGCGATTTGTTTTAAAACAATTCTATAAACATAAATAATGGTGATAAAAATATTGTTTTCAAGTTCGAGTTGACCCCAGTGGCAAATAAGTTATATATACATTATATATGAGTGTGAAAAATTAGGAGATGTTCCATTTAGTTATACAGGATATTACTTAATGATATGCGAATATTTAAGGGTGTAATTCTTAATGGAAAATTAATATATACTTGAATTTTTTCGGATATGCAGTTATGTCAAAAAGCCCAAAAAAACGTATTTCTTAGCTGTTAACAATTAACATACCAAAGGTGCGTTCGATTTGTATATTCAATTTGCGCATTTGTTCACACCATAAGAACTTTTCGCTCCGAACCCGTTGGAGATGGATCTGACAAATGCTTTTATAATCTGCAAAGGCTCTATTTTCCATACTCTTAAGAAAAACTAAAAGTTTTTTAACAATATAAAATCTGATTTATTTATAAAAAAGTGTACAAAAAATGCTTTCTTAACAATACTTTTAAATGCAAACAGCTCATCATTCTAAATTTATTGGCGTCTTTGAGCTAGAGAAACAACAAGAAGCTGCAGGAATTGCCTTGAACCTTTAATATTTGGTGGAAAGGACAGCTGCCCCAACGAAAGTAAGTGAAGGAGCGATATTTAATTTTTAAAAAATGGACTAAAATGGGACAAAAGCTTTAAAGAAGTATTATCAACAAGGGCAAAAGGATATTCCAAAAGATGTTGATTGCAATACAATGAAATATAAACCAATGGTAACAGTAGGAAACTTAATGTGTGGCTTTAAATAAATAAATAAAACAATTTTCAAATAAAATATTACATGATATAAATCAAAGATCGTCAAGGTCAGATAACAGATCGTCGCTCTCATCTTCGTCATCCGAATTAGTCACTATGACGGGGTTTATATCTGAAGCATCGCATATTCTGATTACTTCCCAAGCTTCTAGGATCTCTTTTTGGGCGTGCCGAATGTAGTTCTGCCAATGCTAAGCGGTTATTTCGCCAAGTACCTTTTCCCACGTTGCCAACACTTTAGAAGAGGTCCCTTTTAAGGCAGAAATATATTGGTCATATTTTCTTTTGCACTCTGACCAAACCATTTCGATTGGATTATATTGACAATGGTACGGTGGGAGGCGAAGAACTTTATGACCAAAAGGTTTCACATATTCGTCAAGGATATATTTCTTTTCTAAACTTCGGTTTTTTTCTACCAAATCCCAGAGTTGGTCTTTCATAGCTGTCTCAGGAAAGGCAATATTTTCTTCGGAAAGCCACAGAATTAATCTTTTTTGGTCCAAGATTTGCGGGGTATGTAATCTACCAGGCCGGAGTGGTAGCTAGCGTTGTCCATAATAATTAATAATTTGGGCGGCAAATTTGGAACAAGTTGATATTTAAACCATTTTTCGAAATTTTGACGGTTCATGCTATCATGGTAGTCGCCACCTCTTTGTACCACTTGAAAGACTAAACTAGCTTCCTTGATAAATCTGTTTTCATTGCCGGCGTTGACGACGGTATATCTATAACCTAAAAAAATTAACGGTTTTAACATCTGCGCAAAAGGAAAAAAATGTTTTTATAGTATTAATTTAGATGTCTAGTGTAATTAAAAACATATATTCACTTCATCCCATCACGAATCCAAATCCCAAGGCAATTCTTAAATCCAACCCTAGCACATTAATCAAAACGGAAAAATGTGAGGCATGTGTAAAAGTATTGGAATTGATTCCCCTACCAATGGTTTCTTTTTGAATAAAGCAATTTTTACTTACCTTCACTGCTTTTTGAAGAGCTTGTGGCTTTGGTATCATCCTGCCAGGTATTTCTACAAGATCCTTTACTGAATATCCATGTTTCATCAAGAAATACTGGAGTAAGACCGTTTTAAAGTAGACTCATATTTTTTGTGTATTCTCTCAAAAATTTAATTCTTTTATTAAAAACATCTGGTAAATCCATGAGATACTTTCGGTTGTTACTTTTTTTCCACTGAAAGCCAATTTCTTTTACCCATTTTCGCAAAAAACTAATGGAGAAGTTAAAATGATTGCTTTTTTCATCATTTAATTTTTAATGGAGAGATTTTATAGTAATATGCTCTTTAAGTGCATACATGCGATAAATGGTATCCTGGATCTTGCTTTTTAAGTAGTCAGTAATTTTGATATGCTCTTTATTTCTTGTTGGTGATACTTATTTAAAACTTTTGTCCGATTTTTGTCCATATTTTTTTAAATTAAATATCGCTCTTTCACTTACTTTCGTTGGGGCAGCTGTCCTTTCCACCAAATTTTGAAAGTTCAAAGCAATACCTGCTAATAGGTTCTTGTTGCTTCTCTAGCTCAAACAACGCCAATAAGTTTAGAATAATGAGCTGGCTTTGCTCGTTTAGTCGCTTATTTCCTATTTTTTTCGGCATTTTTACTTTTGTCGCACGCAGATAATTTTCTTTGACAATGCGAAATTTTAAACTTGGGAATTTGTCATTAATGTGACAAGTAACAGTTGAAATAAGAAAACACATGACTTTTTTTGGTAAATTTATTGTTTTTCTTTGCAAAAGTGTATCAGTTAAGGATGCCAAAAAATGTCGGAACTGCATATCCGAAAAAATTCAACTTTAGTTTTCTTTTTAAACTAGGGATCGCCCGTACCGATATCGGTATCGGTATATCGGCCGATATATAAAGTGCAATATCGGCCTATATCGGTATCAGCCTAATAAAAATATTAATAATAGGTAGTTTAAATGATAATTTTTTTAAAACTTAATACAAAACTACTTAATACAAAACTACTACAAAACAAGCTCTTCCTGGGCTTAGATCATTTCTTGCGCTTTCATATAAGTTCCTAGCTAAAGGGAGTAGCTGTTCACTAGCCACACTACTTGGTGGGTGTGCTAAATATAATACTATACATTTATATAAAAATGGAAAAATGTCTTTATTTGCCCACCAAGGAAACGGATCTTCATTTTTTGATATTTTGGCTAATTCAATGTACATTTTTATGTTCCTCTTGAATTTTATTAATTAAATCATTGTCTTCGTTTACTTCTTTTAATTTCTTGGCAATTATTGCTTGAGGAGCATCATCATCGTCACTTACATCGGAGCTATTTACTTTCTACCAGGTTTATTGTATTGGGGTATTGTCTTCATTTTTTAAATCTGTATAGGTTTTTTGCGATAAAGCTTTGTCGAAAAAACATGTTTAAAACCTTGATATAATAAAGTAGTTTTTGCACCTTTAATTAAAAAAAAAAATAGCTTATTTTTAGTAGCCTATGTGTCTTAAGTAATGGTATTACTTCTGATTTGTTCTTAGTAAAAAACTTCGTAATCTCTTCAAAGGGCTTTAAAAGATTTAATACGTTTTTTGCTAGTTTATACTGGTGATATACTAGTGTCATATCTTTTAAAACTAGATCATTCATTATAATATTTAAATCATTTTTCGTTCTACCAAGCGTTCCAACATATAAAAACTTGAGTTCCATCTTGTAGGTACATCCAGAATAAAGATTTTTCCGACATATTAAGAGTCCTTTGAATATTCTTCAGTCTATCACCAGCCAAAGAGGAGTGATTAAAATGAGTTGCATGAATCCTCGCTTTTGCCAATAAATCTATGATTTAGCGTTGATTTTGAATTGTATTGGCTATTTTTTTGGCCAAAAATAAAAAAATATTGAATATCTCGGCAATTTTAAATAAATTTTCATGAAAATAGGTACCGGGGGGTTTTTTGGGCCACTGATTACGATTTTAATGTTAGAAATTTTTGAAACATCCTTAAAACAGTAAAACCACCCTTTTTTAAGGGTTTTTTTGAAATATTTTGGAAGTAAAGCTCAGATTATCAAATAAATGCCATTTTTTCAAAATAAGTAAGATTTTTTTTTGTTATGTACTGAAATTGAGATACAAGGGCTTATAATAGGGGGTTAAAACTATCCCCATGATAAGAAAGAATACAGAAAACATGACCTCAGATTGTTCTTGTTGTTTTTTAATCAATTTTTTAAAAATATTTGATCGTATTTTGACTATTATGATATTCTTCCTCCCCCCAGGGGTGAAAAAGTAACCCTAAATTAAAAATAAAAAACTTTATTAATTTTTTTTGCACTTTTGTTTTAGAACCGACAAATTAACAATATTTTTAGTAAAAAGAAATAATTAACCTCCTCCCATCCCCGGAAAACCCCAAATTAAATAAACAAAAAAATTTTTGAATTGCGGAAAAAAAAATTTTGCCTACTTTTTGGCTAATAATAAGATATACAATGAACTATTTTAAAGCGTAGGTTATCTCCAAAATGTTAAGTGATGGCAAATTTCAATTGAAATGACCATTTTTTTTATAATTTCACCCGAAAAAAAACATTAACCGTTGCAAACATAAAATATGCACTTTTAAACGCCCAAATCTCCTTATAGATGAAAGATTGATAAAAAAAATAAAATAAAAACAACTCTGAATAAATGGTTTACAAAGTTTGGCTGTTTAAAATCAATACTTTTCACGCTACTGGCCAAAAACTGATAATGTCTTACAAAAAACAAGATTTGATCCACATTTATTAGTCCAAAACATAAAAAATAATTATTCGATAGGGCTGAAAATGACTGGACATATTTAGGGACATGTGTTCTGACTTTTCACTAAAGGATTATATTTTTCAAGCAACACAGTCCAGATGGCGCTAAAAAATTAGCAAAAAGTTTATTTTGCCCATAACTTTTTTTCTGCTTATTTTAAACGGTTCTGGTTGGTCTCATAATTTTCCCAATTTTGTCTTCTTGCAAAGTAATAGTAATTTTTTTTTTTGGAGTAATATTTTTCCAGAT
This sequence comes from Listronotus oregonensis, assembly GCA_019359885.1. Lineage (NCBI taxonomy): Eukaryota > Metazoa > Arthropoda > Insecta > Coleoptera > Curculionidae > Listronotus > Listronotus oregonensis. The sequence goes on from JAHBCN010000595.1 coordinate 141,405, forward strand.
ATTTACGCCAGAACGATCCGGTCTCTTTATATATCTTTTCATACTTATCGTACAAAAAATTTTAAAAAATCGTTTTATTTGTCAACTAAAATACTTCGTATTAGTAATATATAATTTTTTTGTAATACTACCACATTTTCGGTTAAATTAAAAAAACTTTAAACAATGTAACATTTTTTGGGCAAAAATCACAATTTTCCTTGCGCTTTTACTTGGAAGGGGTTCATTTTTGTGAAAAGTTCTATTTCATGTTTTTATGATAAAAAACGATAATTTTATCGATTGGGTAAGTAATTTTTGTTTCATCCCTCCCCCCATTAAATGACCCCCGCCGCCAACCTTTTTCCCAGTATCGAAAGTTGTTTAATGCAATACTGGGCACCTTTCTTAGCATAATACAAAGTTACTTCAAGTACCTGCTTTTTGCCCGAAATTTGCGTTTCGTGATTTTACCTCATTTACTGTATTATGCTGGTTTTGAGATAACGACCTATAATTGTGGTATTATCTGATTTACTCATGTAATAATTATAAACGATTAAAGAATCAAAACAATAAACATAACATACTATAGTAATTAAACTGCTGACGGTTTTTTAGTACTATTTTTTGTCATAATTATTTTAAAATAATTTTTTTAGTATAAAAAAATTAGTTACTAAATTATCTCAAAAACCAGCAATAATTAACGTACATTGATTTGACATTTTTGATTTAAAATTGAATGTAGAGTTAAAATTTGGCAAAATATACAGGGCGTTCCATTTAAAAAAAAAGTACTTAATGAAAACTCTGTTTTTGAGACACCCTATATATTTACCAATAGTATTACCAAACACAAATTTTTTATCTTAAGTTTTTTCTGTATAAAATATAGGGGCAAAGATATTTAGTGTAAAAAGAAAGTTGGGACACCCTGTATGTAAAAAAATTGAAATGCTCAAATCATATTTTTTTAATTAAATGAGATTGCAAAAGTATTTTACAATTAAATATATAGAAGCAATTTTAACAAAATTTGACATGATGAAAAAAGGGTTAAAATTCCCGGGGCCCAAATTTTTTAAAACCCCGTAGAAATCGTCCAAAAAAAATATTTTTTTAAAAAATTTTTCTTTTTTGGTTTTTTTAAAATAATCCTTTTTTTGCTTTTTGGGAAAATTTTTAAAACTTTCTCTTCCTCCCCGTTTTTCCCCAGACCAATATTTTAAAAAAAAAGTTTAAAGGGGCGGGGAAAAAGGGGGGTTGGCCCCGGGGGTTTTCCCCAAAGAAAAGTAGGTCGGGCCCCGGGCTTTCATAATTCTTTGTTATTTTCCCCCAAAAAAATTTTTCAAAATTAAACGTTTTTTTTTTTTTTTTTGCACAAAATTTTTTTGGTTATTAAATGGCCCCTATAGAATTTTGGGTTTTTGGGGTGAAAAAATTGGATTTATATCATCAAAATATAGTAGGGAAAAAAATAGATGGCGCCCCTTTCCCCTTCCCTTTAGATGCTCGATTTTTGGGGATTTTTTTTTTTTTCCAAAAAAAATCTTTGTAAATAAAAAAAACACGTTTTTAAAAAAAATTTAAAACATTGTATGATAGTTTCATGCCTTTTCCAATTTTGGGAAAAAAAAAAGGAAAGGGGAAGTGTAAATGGGTTTAATCTAACCCAAAAAGTTCGGTTTTTGTACATTAAAAAGTAAAATTTTTTTTATAACTTTTTTTTACTCATATACTTTTCACTAATAAAAAAAATTCGGGGAACAGAATAACAGGGTTTAAAAAATTTTTTAGTAACCTTTGGCCCCTAATTACCCTTTTTAACAGTATCCGTTAAATATTATTGTCTACAGTATGTGAGCTTAAAAAGTTGATAATATAAGAAAAAACCAAAAATCAATTTATTGTTAAACAATAACAAAAAGCAAAAATAAATTTTTAACCCCAAAAATTGTACTTTTTTCCCCTTTCCAGGGGGCCCCTGTATATTTAAAAATTTTTCCCCTTTCCCCCAGAATTTAAAATTAATTTTGACCTTTTAAAAAAACAATGTACTAAATTATTAAATGAAATAAAAGTACCTAAATTAAACCATTTTTTTTTTTAAAAAACCCAAAAAGAAATACAAAACATTGGGGAAATCATCTTTATAAAATATTAAATTGCCTTACTTTTCTCCCTATTTTTTTTGAAATTTTCATTTCTATTTATTTAAATTGATATATTATTATTTATTGGGTTATAAAAACGTTACGCCTCTAAAGCCCAATTTAAAAAAAAAAAATTTACCTAAAGTAAAAAATCCGGTTGTTATCCTTGGTTTAAACAAAACCATACAACTTAGTTTTTTTGTTCCCAAAAATTAAGTCAAAAACAAAAATTATATCACAATTTAAAAACCCCTTTAATCTTTTAAATTTAAAAAAGGGGGTTTTTATAAACCCCAAAAGGTATTTTCCCTCTAAAAAAAGTATAATGTTTTTCCTTTACACCGTTTAAAAATTTTAAATGGCTGGGCTAATTTTTTTGGGGAAATTTTTTGTTTTAGAATCGGGGGAAACTCTAAAAAGATATTTTCAATACTGGCCCCGGACTTTTTTGATAAAGGGGGGCCCCTTGTTGGGCTTCCATACCCTTTAAAAAAACTTTTATTAAAGTTAAAAAAGCAGCTAAATAAAAAAATTGCAGTTTTTTACATTTTTTTTTTATTTTTTCCGACCTTTTTTAAAAAGGGGGCATATCTCGATATTTGTTATTTAAAAACTTTCTAAGGGTTTTTGGGAAAACAAACCGCCCCCTTCGTTTTCCCAAAAACCGATAATTTGGGGTTTAAAAACCCAAAATTAAAAAATCCAAAACTCCCCTAAATTTATTAAAAATATTTTTAAAAATTTTTTCCCCTTTTAGCAAGTTCTCTCAATGCAAAAAGGGAAAACCCCCCCAAAAAGGGGGCCCAGCAAAAAAGATTTTCCCCATTTTTTATAGGCAGTAAAAAAGGGTCAAATTGACGGCCCCCCCTAAAGGGGGGGGTTAAACCCAAGAACCCCCCGCCCCGAAATTTGTTTTGTTTGTGGTAACAGGGGCCATTCCAGATCCCCTTAAACCCAAAACCCGGGGGGGTCGGGGCCCAAAGTCCATATTTTTCTTTTTTGGGTAGTCATAACCCCCCTCCCGGGGGAAGGTTGGGGGGGGAAAAAAATTGATCTCTGGAATTACCAAAATTTTACTAAAAGTAGAAAAAATTTTGTGGGGATTTTTGACTTTTTTTTTTTTTTAATTTAAACAAATTTCTTGTATAAATTAAATTAATTATGTTGTTTAAAAAATTTTAAAATGAAATCCTTTAGGAAAAATTTTAAAAAAAAATAAATAAATAAAGAAATAAAAAAGGCGCTTTTAAAAACAAACACCAATAAATAAGGTTCAATTTAAAAAAAAAACATTATTCCAAGGGAAAAAAATACACAAGATGGCCATTTCATTTTCGTCGTCGTTGCATGACCTTATATACAGAAAAAAACGCCCTCTGCAAAAATAGGGGGGCTCTTGGGTGATTTTGGATGTCCCCCAATTTTAAAAAAACCAATTTTTTTTTTGGGCATTTCAATTTCTGTCTTTTTCCCCTGGCTCTTTTTTTTGGGTTGGGGCTGGTGGGGGTAAAGGTGATAAATTCGGAAGAGTTATCTTTCATTTAAAATTTTTCTACTTTTTTTTTTTTAGTAAAATATGCAGTGTTTATAGGCAAGTAGCAGGTGCTAGCTAGCATCAACCGTTTAAAAACGGTTTCTTATAAAATAAATTTTAAAAAAAAAAAGTTTTTCAGGAAAAAAACCTTTTGCTTTTTTTAAAGAACCAAATTTTTTCCTAATAAAAAAAAAAGAATTTTCTCAAATAAATAATGGGGCTTGAAAATTTAAAAAAAAATTTAAAAATTGCTTCCCCTAAAAAAAAAAAAAAAATTTTTTTGGGTTATAAAATGCTCAAATATACCCCTTTCCCCTGAAAAAAAAAAACCAAAAGGTTGTCATAAAAAAGCCTTTTGACATTTGCTAGAATGTTGGATAATAACCCAAAAAAAAATTCTCAAATTTTAATTTTTCAATTCTTGTAGTTATTAGCCCTTTCCCCCGGAAACCCAAAAATTTGTGTTTCCCCCGCCCCCAGAAAAAAATCTTGGGGGGTGAGACCCAAAGCCAATATTTTGTATAAAATTTTCATTGTTTTTTTTTTTTTTTCCATTCGGTTTTCCCCTTGGTTAAAATTCAAAAATGGTAATGGGGGAAAATTTTTGGTTTTTTTCTTACTTTGTAGGAGGGGTTCCCCCTTTTTTCAGGATTTCCACGGTGATACCATTTAAAATTTTTTTAAATTTTTTTTTTCAGTTCAAGGGGAACATCCATTATAAATAATTATTATTTTTTTAAAAAAAAAAAACGTTTTAGTCGCAAATAATCGACACCCTTTCAACTATAGCTGTGGGGGGCGGGGTAAAAAGAATTATTTCGGGAAAAAAACGTATTGAATTGAAAAACTTGGCCGGCCGACGGGGTCTTTTATTGTTTGCCAAATTTTTGGATCGATGGGGAACGTGCGGTTTTTTTAGGTACCCCCAAAAATCCCCCAGGTTCCCTTTTCCATGTTGCCTACTTTGTTATTTTGGCAATCACTCTCTAATAAGACACTAGTTTTTTTGGAAAAAAGAAAAATTAAAAATTTCCCCTTTAAATTTTTTTTTCACCGGGGAAAACCCCATTGCACCCAAATTTTTTGTGCTATCAACTGCTAACCCCAGAAAGGGGAAAAATTAGGAACCCCAACCCCCGTCCTCACGCCGAGCGCCCTTTACTGGTTAAAAGGGATCGACAATGGGCCATACACTGGGGCCGATATGGGTATGCAGGGAGAATAGCCCAATTTTTTGGGGCTGAATCTGAAGGGTTGCGCCATTTCCCCGGGGGGCCCCAAAGTACCGCCGGGGAAGATGCGCATAGAACACGCCCCTGAAGGTTCGGCACCAGAAATTTTGAAATTTAATGTTTCTCAATAAGTTTTTTAAAAGGGGTTTTATTTTTTTTTTGACACCCACTTGCTTTTTTTTTAAATGGAACACCCTTTATATTTTTTAAAGGGGAAAAAGGGCCCCATCCTCGGGGTCAATCTAGCCCGGGGGGTCTCCAAACTCGGGGCCACATCCCCAAACCCCTTTTAAAAAACCCCCTTTTAAAAACAAAAATTTTTTGGAAAAATTTTTAAATTTTTTTCTAAGTTTCAATTTTTTATGTTAATAATTATTAATATGACATCTATTTTTAATATGGTCGGGGACTATCCCTAACTCTTAACATTCTTGGGGGCTTATTGTTATTGTTTTTGTGATGAGTTGGAAAAAAAACGAATTTAATGAGTAAAAAAAAATTTTTCAAAAAATTTCTTCAGTATATTAATAACTAACAAATTATTGAAATGAACCCCTTTTAAAATTTTATACTTTTTTTAAAAATCAAACTTAAACCCCAAAAAAATGACATATAAATACAAAAAGAATTTTTGTAATTGAGATTTCCCACTCTCAATAGTTTGTGGGTTTTGGCAAAATTTGTTTTAAATTTTAAAAAGGGGAAGATCTCATCAGTTTTTCGATTTTGAAAAATTTTTTGTACTTCTTTTTTGGGGAAAGGTTTTCTCACCCCAAATAAGAAAATCCAAAAAAAAGAAAACAGACCACGAGCAAATTTATGCAAATTATAAAAGTGTCAGGGGAAACTTTTTAAAAAATTTAAAAAAAGAGAGTTTTGATATTTTTTCTTAATTATATCACTGCATTGTAGATCAATCATTTCCATTTGAAGTTCGGGGCTAGGGGGTTTCCCTGTCAGTATCAAAAAAGGTTCTGAAAAATCCCCAATTTGATTAATTGGGGAAAACCCCGAAACGGATTAAAATTTATCTTCAAAGCACTCAAAGGGGTTTGGTGCTAAATGATAGGAAACTCAGGGCTCAGTAGTGTGGCTGAATATTTACATTTTTAAAAAATGAAAAACATTTACTTCGTAGTTGTGATTAAAATCTCCCCAAATTTTTCCCCGGGAAGATTTGATTTAATTATAAATCAGGAAATTGGGGTTTTCCCTTTTTTCCCAAATTCATTTCGTTCCATGTTTTTTTAAATCAACATAAAATGCCAAAATTTCCCCAGCCATCGTTGTTTTGTAATTCGGGGAAAGGGGGGTGCCCTTTTTTTTTAAAAAAAAATTTGAATCACCGCCAAAATTCAAAAAAGGGTGGGGGTTTTCCCCCCAAATTAAGCCAGCGTCACAGCGGTATGATGGGGAATCAGTTTCCCAATCTCTTAAAAATTTCGGAATTGTCGGTGATTTAAAAAAAGATCTGATAAAATTAACAGTTGATATGACTGGTTTTCCCGAACTCGCCCCTTAAAAAATTTTTTCCCCTTAAAAAACTGTTAAAAAAAGAAAAAAGGAAATTTTTGGTTTAACCCCCCTCATTTTTTACATTTTCAGCAAAAGGGCCCACCCCCCCTTTTTCTTTCCTCATTTTTTTCGTCCATCAGTTGTAATCTTTTCCCCAATTTTCCCCTGGGGGTTTTTTTGATTAAGGGCCCCTTTCTTTTAAAAATATCTGTACCAGTATTTTTTTAAAGAATCTTACATATCAAAAGTTTTTGGGATTTCCCCTCCCCATCTACTACTCGAATATAAATCAACACCTGAGCAGTCTCTGACACATCCGTTGACTCACCCCAAAGGCCAAAAAAAACCAAAAAGCCCCTTTTTGTCAAAGGTTGAGGGGGTATTTTTTTAAACGATGTTTTCCCCTTAAACCGTGTTTTGATTTTGGGAATTTTTTAAAAATTTACCTTTTCAGGGACATTTCTTGGCTACCCCCTTATGCATTCTTTGATCATTTCCCCTTTTGGGAATGGTTTCCACTTTTTAATTTCAAGAGCCCCCCAAACGGGCCCCGGTTCAGCCTCTTGTTCAGTTTTGAGTTTTTTAAAAAAAGATTGCTGCGATTTCAACCCGGCCCCGCATAGCTTCGAATTTTTCTGCCCCAAAAAAATTCCTGTATATTTTGAGTTTTTTAAAATGTTTTGTTTCATAATGACGTTTAATTTTTAAAAAATTTTTTAAAAAAAACCTATGCTTTCTTTTAAAAACAAACATAGCGCCTTGTTAGGGGGCTCTTTTCAAAACTGAATTTTTTACTGATTTTTTTAATTTTCTGCATTCACTATCAATTTTCGCTTCTTTTCCATACTACTAATTCACACAAAAAACAACAATTCAAATCAAAATACTGTTTTAAAGATGTCAAATTTAAAAAGCAAAAACGTTTTAAGGAGGTTAAAAATTTTTTTTTAACAACAGTGTCAGGGGAATGACTTGGGGTTTTTCCCAAAAAAACCCTTATATTTTCCCCAATTCTGCCATCTAGAAGTGGTGGAAACACCAAAAACTTTTTAAACCCAAACGAGATTTTTCTGTACGTACTTTTAAAACGCCATCTTTCCACCTTTTTCCCCTTTTGTCCACCAGATGTGGGGCACGTTACTCCCGGGGGTCGTACTCTACGATAACCCAGAAATTACAGATAATGACCGGAAAATTAAAAAAGCAGTGTTGCCGTTTTGGGGGGGCTTTAGTACAATTTTCACCCTTTTTTTTAAAAATTTGTGTACTTTTTCGGACTTTTTTCATCAGTGGACTATTTTTTTTTTAAACCGGAACAATGATAATATTTTTTTGGCCCCCCGGAAAATTACGGGAAATAATCCTAAAAGGAAATTTTTTGGAACCCCCGGTCTGGAAAATCAAAGGTATGGGTTTTACTTTTTTTAAAAAGGTAAAATTGTTTAAAAAAAATTAAAAAAACTTTTTAAAAAATTTTAATTCGGGTAGGGAAAAAAAAAAATTAATCGAGGTCAAAATAAAAATGGGTTTTTCCCGCGATATTTTAAAAAAATTTTATATTAAAATTCGAAAAAAAAATTTTTTTAAAACATAAAATTTTAAATTTTAAAAAAAACAAAATTTTTTTTGCAATTTTCTGGGGGTATCGATTCAGATTTTTAAAAACATCTTTCCCATTTTTTTTGGGAAAAAAATTTTAAAGCGTTATCAAAAATTTTAATTTTAGCAAAAATACCCCCTTCAAATTTGTTTATAGCCCCAATTAAAAATTTGGTTTACCCCTTTACGTTAATCAGCTGTTTGGCCTTTTTCCAAACCCCAAAATTTTTAAAATTTCCCTTTCCCCAATTTTTAAATTTTTGACCTAAAATGAAAAGAACTTTTTTATGTTTTTAAAAGAGGGGGAAAAAATTTAGCCATTTTTTTTTTTTTTTAAAATTTTTACCAATTTCTTTTGTGAAAGAAAAAAAGAAAATTTTCCCCAAAACCCAAAAAAGGGCAGCTTTATTAAAAAAAAATTGATCTTTAATGCCCCTCTCACTCATTTGCCAATGAACTTCTAACAAAAATACCCCCAAAAAATTTTTTTTTAATTTTTCCCCCTGGGTTTTAAAGTTGTTGGATAAAAGAGAAGAAACCACTTATGGGGGACAATTATTTTTTTTTAAAAGGGAAAAAGAAGAGTTTGTAAAAATGTTTTCGCATGAAAAAGCCACCTTTAATTTTGCCCCGGGGAAATTTATGATGAACGGAACCCCCACCCGAATGCCATTATAAAAAAAACCCCTTTTTTTTTAAATTCCTCTACGATTTGAAATATCAGTATTAATTTTTTCAGTTTTTTTTCCAGCATGTTTACAATTACGATCTGGCATTATCCAAAAGAAAATGAGTTTGATTTCTGTCCAAAAATTTTTCTTTTCTTTTTTCCTTTTTTAAATTACTAAACGCTGTTTTAAATAATTTTTAAACCTTAAAAGTATTTTAAAAGGAAAAAAAAAAAACAGGGGTTTTTAAAAAATTTAAAAAGTAAAAATTTTAGAAAAAAGAAATTTGTTTTAAAAAAATGCGTATTGGCGTTTAAAGACGGTTAAATCCCTTTTAAACCGAATAATAAAATATTTAATGTGGTTTTTAATTGATTTTTTTTTTAAAAAATTTTTTGGGGTTTTTTGATTTTTTTAAAAAATTGTATTTCTTTAATGTGCATTAAAAGAACTGGGGGAAACTAGGTAATTGTAAAACATAAAAATGTAAATATAAACCTTGGCTTAAATAAAAAAAATATTTTTCTATTTTTGATTCACTTACCCTTTTTAAAAATATAATAAATTTATCATCAACGAAATTCGCTTTGTCCTTTGTATTTCGGGGCTCTTAAAAAAATACTTGCTTAGATAAATTCGATATGCATGTTTTGTTAAAAACATTCTAAATAAAAAACAAAAAATTGGCCTTTTTCCCCAACCTCAGTTCTGCTCATCAAACTTTTTCGGGGTTTTACCAAGGTTAAAAGTGTTTTGGATGGTTATCAACAGCCCAAAAAGATTGGGGTTGAAGTTGATCGATAATACATTGAACCCAAAATTGGGGTTTACTTTAAAGGGAAAAAATGTAAACAAAAATTTTTAAATCTTTAAAGGGGGGGGGGCCCCAAATGGGTTAAAAAATTAAATGTTTTGTTGTCTGGCATAAATTTTTAAACCCCGGGGTTCGTTTGATCCGACAAAAGACATGCGATACATCGCTTTTTTTCCAAACCCTTAAAACCCCGGATGAAGAATAAAAAAAAATCAAAAAAGAACAACAAAAAGAAAAATATTTAATATTAGGGAAAGGGAAATTTTTTTTATTTTTTTTTTAATTTCCTCGCTTTTATAAATTTCCCAAACCCCCTTCGAATATCTGTTTTTTATGCAATAGTTTTCAATTAAACAAAACATAACAGACCTATAAAAAAGGCCTCCCAAATTTGTTAAAAAAAAAAATCCAAAAACAATCCCTTTTAGGAGGGGAAAAGGGAAAGTGGGGCCAATGCCTTTAAAAATTTTTTAATCTTTATCTCAGGAATGGTAAAAAAAAAATTATACCTTTTTTATAGATAATTTTATGATCTAAATTTTTTCTGCAATTTTCCCTAAAAAACCCTTTTTTTTTTAATCTCAAGTAAAATTTTTTCCTATTTGTTTAAAGTTTTTTAACTCGGTATCTTAAGGAAATAGGTTTTGGATGAAACGCCTTAATGTCCCGATAAAAACCCTTTTGGGTTGTTCTATTTTGTGGGGTTCTTCACAAATAAAATTTATTTTAAAAACCAAAAAATATAAACCTCCTAAGGCAAAAAATTTGGGAAAATAAATTTTACTAATAAAAACCATTCCGTTTTTGGTTTTCGTCAATCGAAGTTAAGAAAAAAACATTTTCTAGTGCGGAGAAAATGGTGGAAGTTATTAAAAATTTAATTTTTTTAAAAGGTTATTAAACTCATAATAAATTATTTGTTTTCAGGGCAATGTTTACTTTTCTATCATTAAATCTTTAATTATTAAACATAATTTTTTTTTGAAAACGGCTGAACGAAATGCCAGCAAACCACATATATTTTTAAATAGGATGAATAGACTTTTCATTCTTAATAAAAATATACAGGATGTTCTGGTTAAACTGTAAAAAAAGTTAACTTATTCATTTTTCTTAACTTTTTGATGTTTATTGTTTCTTTCTCCATGCTCTTAGCCCGGAAGATATCCATGTTTTATCAAACGACGTATCTCGAGATCGTCGTTTTTGTAAAAATAAGGTTTTTTATTGTCCCAATGAAGGGTTTTATCAAAATTACGCCATCTTAATTAATTACGCTAATAATATTGATAAACTATTTCGTATAAAAGAAATAAAAAAAAAATATATGTTTCACTTTTAAAAAATAAAAAAAATAATAATAATAAAATAGAGATAATACGTTTTGTCTTAATAGTTAAATTATTTATCAAAATGAACATTAGTTTGTTACAATGAAAAGACTATCTTAATTAGTGATCAACAATATTCGCATTCGCAATCGCGGATATTCGCATATTCGCAAAAATTTCTGCGATGTTTTGTGAATATGAATAACAAAAAAAATCAATTTAAAGATAATAGTAGGTTAATAAAATTAAAATCCATTTATTTCTTTTTTTTATTACAAGAAAAAGTTACTTAACCTCATAATCACATTATCAGTCTTCACTTTATCATTTGGTATTGTTTATTTATTTACTTTACTTTGGGTAATGAAGTTTAACAATTACATTTTCATTAGAACTTAGGACAAAAGTTTTATAATGCAATGTAAACAAACGAAAACAAATTCTTCTATGAACAAAAACTGAATATTTGCATTCGCATTCGCGAATGTTCAAAAAATGACATTCGTTACATCACTAATCTCGAATTACAGTGTTTTGTCATAAGAAAATTGATTTGTTCACTAAATGGAACTCAAATTCTGTTGAAACTTTACACGCTATTTTCTCGAAATTATAATTTTCGAAATACGTCGTTTTGCCATGACAGGGCAGACCGTTAAATAAGCTTTATGAACATACAGTTGTAAGTTATGTCTTATTTACACTGTGTGCAAAATAACTAGGTTTTTAGGTGCCTATCGAGTTTTCCAGTCCAGGCATTAAAATTTTATTTACCGGTAATTTTCTTTTGCAAAAATATAGAGATAAATGTTTTCTGATGAGTTGACTGGATTCAGTCGCAACCTTTACCAAGTTGGTAAAATCCATTCCATTGGTTGGTGTCAGGAAGACCTACTAGCAAGGGCAAGATACATATTAGTAATAAAAATATAAAAAAACAATATTTTTAACTCTTAAAATTAGATAGAAATTTAGCTTTTAATATTTTTTTTAACATGATTTTTACAAAATATATCCCATTTTAAAATCCAGTGATTTGTTAAATAACCAAAGCTTTACGAGTTGAAATAAAACTGTACAACATTGTAAACGTATTAATTCCTTTTGATGACTTTAAAATATTTCCGTCATTATGTTATCAAAAACAAATCTTTACTACCATTTAAAATAGATCAGTAACTAAAATGTATTAACCAGATTTTTGTGAAATGTTACAATGAATATTAAAAATTTAATGAAAGTTTGGAAATATTTTTTGTTGTTGCAACACTAGAAAAATATTTTTTTTCTAGTGTTGCACATAGCAAGCTCTTTTTGTAACAAAACAAGAGTTGTTGGATGTATGAGGTGGCAAGCATGTTTTTGCTGAAAACCCTTCAGAAAGATGTATTTAACAAGAATCGGGGTGTGCTCCCTCTCAGAGAGGTGTGGAACACTTGTTAAATATACGAAGTGTAAAAAAAATTAAAAAACAGTAAATTTTTATTTCTTAAATCGTCCATAAATTGATGGGAGATAAATTATTTGTAACTAAATTTCCTTCAAGATAGGATTAGTTAGAAATTGCAAAACAGCCATAAATAAAAAAATAACAAGGCAAAAAAATAGTTTTTTGTATGGATTTTTTGGACTTTTAATTTTTCTGAGGACTTCTATATTCGCCTAGTTAAAACTTCATGCTACTGTGAAATATCGTGCCAAATGTCGTTGAAATCTGTTTATAGTTTTTGCACAATAATTTTGCAATCCAGTTTCGTTCGAAAAAGTTGACAGTTTTGCAAATTGGATAGAGTCTAAAATATTGAACCCAGACATTTAATTTTTATTTTACGTATATTGGAGATTTTAAAGTTTTAAACGTTTTTTTAAAAATTAAAATCGGATCATTTGAACGCTCCAGCAATTGTTTTAAGGTATAAAACAAATACAAAAGGAAATTTCTTTGCTCTAAAATCATCCTTTTTATTAAAATATAAGTAAAAATAAGACAATAGTTTTATGTGCAAGAAGTTGATATTGATTATTGTTTATAGATTCGCCGGTCAACTATGGCATCATGTATCTTGGCAGATAATCGATCAATTGGCGATCTCGATTTTCAATAAAATTTTTCATCAGAAATTCGTGTAAATAGTCAATTTGTTTATAAGCAAAATTTTTTTTAATTTTTAAACAATTGCTGAGGACACCCAAATGATCCAGTTTTTAGTTTTAAAAAACATTTGAAAGCTTGAGGTCTTTAGTATGTGTAAAAAAATGTAATGTGTAAAATTAATATTTTGGACTTTTCTTAACTTGCGAAGCTTTTTTTTAACGAAAATGTAGATAGGGTCATCTGATTCAATTATTTGTAAGAAACAGGCTCTTGTAAATTACTGGAATTGTTGCATCACATTATTTTCTAGACTAGAGAAACCTCCTTTATATCTTTCGTAATATCCTTAGATGCTTGAAAGACCAATAAAGTGGGACATTCGTTTTATTCCTATTTATTTAATTTCAAAAAAGTTCAAGATATGCTTATTGTGATCATAAGTCCCGTAAGTATATTTTATGGATCACTGGTCACTGTTTGGTATGGAATTTTCTTGTATGTTGAGGTCTGTTCACGGTACGGTTTAAAACAAAACGCGAATACGTAAGCAAAACGACAGACGACGAGGACATTTTTTTCAAGTTGTAGATAGTGTTAGCGGTATTACTGTGATGAAGTATTTGAATCTCTGACCAAAATCTATTTAATATGTAGGAAGTCTCAGGATCTTTTTGGTATCTATGGTGAAATAAATATGTACTACTTCCAAAAAATTGAAATTTGGCTATAATCCCTTAACCATTCACTCTGAGATTTTGGAATCTATTCGAAAAACAACAATAAGATAATGCAGTTATCTTTACATGGCCCTTAATTATTGTTAGATTGGGGCACCAAGAATATTTTCTACCTTTCACTTGGGTTTGAGTTCAAAAAAAGGATCGTTTGCCCTAATTATTACCTTATTCTTTTAAACTAGCTTCCTTCTCTTGCCAACCGAAGAGCTGTAGGGGACCTCTCTTTGTTATAGGTACTTTCACTGCTTTTTCGAGAAGTTAACCAGTTTAATTTTTCCCCCAGCATATCCTAATAGAGCAACAAGGACTGCCTCTCTTATTCATCCCCATACAGTCTATCCGGTAAAATCCCAGGCTTTCCACGTTATTCGTTCCTACATTTCTAGAGCATCTAGATCTGCCTGCTACCTGCAGAGGTTTGTTTTTTCTCTCAAAAGCTCAAAATCTTGTGTTAATAAATTGCCGCCACTTTATCTTCTGACGTTTTGTTTTGAGGTTAACTGGTTGTTTTAAAATATCTTTTGATGATGAAGAAATGCTTAAAGTTACAATTTTTGTATAGTCGTACCCAAATTTCAAAAATGAATTAGAAATACTTACTTGATATTAAAAATTGTACACTCATGCGAAGGATATTTTTTTTACAATTTTGGCAAACCTAAAAAACTAGGTTAACGAGACTGCACAAATGCACAAAATATCACGCAAGACAGTCAAAAACCTATTAGTTTTTACAAAAATATAATCCGATAACAAGATTAAAACACATCACATCCCCGTTTACAAAACTAAATCTATAGCTATGCTACGAAAAAAAATAGCATTGTTTACTTTTAATCCAGGAGGCCACCGCAATTTTTTTTTAGTATTACTATTAACTTTAGTCAATTCAAAGCCGTACTGGTGCCTTAGCTCAGCGGGTTCAAATTACGTTTTGCAATTGCAATAGACATACGTAAATCTGAGACAGGTGGAACCGTCTGCTTTTTTAAAATCTGAAATAACTCTTTGAAAAATCATGAAACTGCCAACATTTGTATTTTATTTTAATCTAGACTAAGACTAGAATCCAACAAATTTAATATGAGATTATGATAGCTACAAAAAAATGGGCCTCAAACAAAAAGAGGTAAAAAATAATTCCAGAGCCACTTCAAAAAAAAAAAAAAATTGAATGATCGAGTATTTCTAATTAGTCAAAAATATTTCACCATGCCCTTTGAGTATGTAACCACAATTTGCTTAAAAACAGCAAGAGTATTTGTCAACTTTATCAAAGGAGAATTTGGTACAAAAATGCCCACCCTGATAAAGTCGACTTGCTGTTTTTAAGCAAATTGTGGTTATTGCGTATCGTTCGAAAGGGCATGAATTAAAGACGTTTTTGACTAATTAGAAATACTCGATCATTTCTAGTTTTTATTTAATGCAATGCAAAGTTGGCTTGGAATTATTTTTACTCTTTTGTGTTTGAACTGTATTTTCTTTGTAGCTGTCATGGGGCACAATTATTAAATATTCTACTATTAGTCTAGATTAAAACAAAACAAAAATGTTGTCAGTTTGATGATTTTTTAAAAAGTTATTTGAAACTTGAAAATTGTAATTTTTTTTATTCTAAAAAAATATTTTTAGGGCCCAGGTTAAAATATCTAGGTGGACCGCATAGCAGACGGCCCCACCTATCTCAGATTAACGTTTGTTTACTTATGTGCCCAACACCCTGTATACACATGTTTAATAAAATAAGCAATAACGGAGATATAAGCAAAAAAGTGATTTTGGCCAAAAATTTCGCTAATAACAATATAACCAACCAACCAACAATATACCCACTGCGATCCATCTAAAAATTGATTCAATATGTTCTATTCATTAAATGAATCAAAGTAATACATATGTGCCTCGAGAAAATAGGGGATAACATGGTGGCACGGATATATTATTTAATTTTTTTTTGTCCAATAACTGTACCCATTCCGATCCACTTAAAACTTTAACTAAAAGAACATTTATATTTATATTATTTATATATATATATATATATATATATATATATATATATATATATATATATATATATATATATATATATATATATATATATATATATATATATAAATTTCTTGGGTAGGCAGGAGGGGCTTGGCCCATTTCCTTCTTTATGGTCCTATGGCTTGCCTATTTTTATTTGATATTAAAATTGGCAAACCGTGGCGGGCAATGACAACGAACAAAATTTTTTTTTCTGACGGCGGGCAAAAAAAAAAAAAAAATTTTAAATCATGCTTCAAAGCCATGGGAAAGAAGTAAGATTACTTATTATATTTATTTATTTTTCGTAAATTAGTATATATAAACCTGTTCAGCACTGTAAAAGTGAAGTACAATATCAATGGTGAATAAACAATTTTAAAGCTTAGAAAGTAAGTATAAAAAGTTCTTGGAGTTTTGTAGAATCGAACTCGGATCTTCTCGGAATAAGGTTATCCCGTGAAATCAATCAAACAGTTAAATAACATTACAAATGTCAGTATAAAAAATAAACAAAATATATTTAAAAAAGTAACATATTAAACAGGTTTTTTTTTAATTGATGAATAGTTTTTTTTATTAACCTTAGACAAAAATCGGCAATTGGTCCGATAAGTGAAAAATCACCTGACAAACTTACGAGTTTAGGGCTTTTTCAATATACTTAACACTAATATACACTTTACTTACTTGAAGGCTTTATAGCCATTTTTTCTATTTACAATCACAGGAGATTACACAGACTATACTTAGTCTATTAAAAATAATCTTTTTTTTCAAACTCGCAAATCATTATAAAAAACTTCAGGAAAAGGCAGGAGGAACAAACGGTACACGGCAAGAAACGATAAGTTTTTCTTCTTGTTACGTCAAATTTGAAAGTTCGCTTAACCTCCAAACCCGAACGTCATTCGGCTATTTACTTTTTTTTTAACTGCATTTATCCATTTTGACCTTTTTTTCTAATTTCCAAGTAGCAGTTGAAATGCAAATTGCAATAACTGTTTCTGCCAGTATTCTGACATTTTAGCACACAAAAACTATTATGCACCATTTTTATTATTTTTATCTAATAGTTAACATTTGAATCAAGCATGATTTATCGAAAAATTTGACCACAGCGAGCGCTGCAATCGATTCAGCTGTCCGCAACATATACTTCGCACCTTGCCAATAGAAGAAATGTTTTAAAAGTTTAACGCTTACTATAAAAAAATTAATGGTTAAAATTTAATGTTAAAATTTTTCTCCAGATCATTCTGAACGAGTAACTCTTTATAAATTATTAATATTAATATTAAATTTGATAATAAAAATATTTAAACGATAAGCTATACACATAGTAGCATAGGAGATCGAAAAATGTTAAGCATCCTGCCAGGTATATAACACCCAGATAGAGAAAACACTTATTTTTTTTAATAAAATAGAGTTTATGTTTTTTTTTAGTTAAAGTTTTAAGTGGATCGTAATGGGTACAGTTATGGGACCAAAAAAAACTATTAGCATATTTGTACAACCTTCGACACATACATATTTTTGCATCACTATAATCCAATAGAATACTTCAGATTTTTAGAAAATTGGTCATTTTCGCCTGCTGCTTAAAAACTTTGGTTACTAAACGTCTCAGATGTTTTGCTCCCCGTATACTATCAATGTTTATCAGCAAACAAACAAAAACATCAGTCGACTTGAGCGTCAGTGCGCGTTATCATTTGTTTCAGTTCCACGAGGGTACTTTCATTATTTGTCTTTAGTCCGACAGTCGCACAACCAACGCCGACTTTGATCGTCTAGTTTTTCTCGGTTTCGTTGCCAAAACAGTTGAGCAAAAGGATCCGTGATTTCGCCATTGTTGTTCTGTGAACTTCTTGGTTTTGGCCGTTGTGACGTCATTGTAGTGTGTTGCGTGTCGGTCCTCAGGTACTAGTGGCGACGTTGCCAAGATGTGAAATTTTAATAATAAAAATGTCTTAAGTAAAAAATAAACAATTTAGTTTTGTGAGAAACTGGTTAAAATTATTTTTGGATTGTGGTTTTTTGGATTATTTTCGATTGTAAATGGTAAGCTTCAGGTGGTATGAAAAAAGATTTTGATATACTGTTATGGTTTGTAATAGAATAAATGTAGATTTATTGAAATCGGCCATTTTAAAATGGAAAATTTTATCATCTGCAAAGCAAGATATTAACAATTAAATTGTGCATAATTAACATTGTCGATACCAGTATTCCATGTGTTTCTTTCGGATCCATTCCCTGGTTTGCCCTCGTGCTGCAGTTTTGGTCACTCCAAGGGCAGGTTCTGGTCCAAAGTATGGTGTGTATGATCCCTATCTCACTAGCTCATTCGCTTCTCCGTTGTCTTCTATTCCTGAATGTCTTGGTACCAACAGGAGAGTTAACCTGTTGCGTTCTCCCAGGACTTCCGGTTCTCTTTGGCATTTCCGACCGTTTTGTTAAAAAGATATTGATTTTTTTAAAGTTTACTAGGCCTGCTTGTTATTAAGAAATAGTGTACAACTTTTTATTCCTTTTTTTACGTAATCGCTCTTATGGAAGGTGTATTTTAGGACTAGGTGGGTCCAAAAAGTGTAAAATAGTGTGAATAACGAACAGACCATGTGTTGTGTGTACAGTCTTTTACAAAAATAATATTTTCAAGCATTGAGAACCTCTAACTTCGGGTAAAGCATATTCGATCTTATTGGATCGGCGCTAAATTTGGGGTCCATTCAAAATACTGCATCACAAATTTAACTAAAATAGGAAAAATATAATGATCCTTCATGGTACTAACCCTGGCTCGTTCAACGATCAATAGACAGGGATGGCCTAGATTGGCGCGGATGGCATGGAAAAGACGAAGATATAAGATGTCCGTCCGAGATTATCGTATTAAATTGCGGACGGGCAGGGATTTACTTACTGTAAGGTGATAATTTTATGTACGACAGCCCCGAGTGAACTGCCTTAAGCTATAAACACGTCATCGTGGTTGGGCCCAGTAGGATCTTTTGGAACATACGCTAGAGTTGCTGGTTATCGGCAACTCTTTTGGCTAGCGTATGGAACAGGATCCGAAGCTAAGATGAACACAAGGCTTAACTCAAGGTGTTAGCATAACGTGCTGATGAGTGTAGGTCATCCTGTGCCTTAAACAGGTGTCTCCAACGGTGCCTCTGAGATACAGGGCGACCTCTCAGAGTATCTAGCCTTACTGCGGTAATGCAATGGCTCTGCCGTGGTGGACTATTACTTCCCTAGCTCCAAACAGAAAGCGGACAGAACCGCTTTCATAGGAAAAAAGTGACAAAGGTGCGCTGACCGAAACGGATAGATCTGTTTCGAGAGGTGCCCCTGAAGTCACCGGCGCCTGTTTCACGGGGAAGGGCTAATCCATCCCGAACAAACGGGTGCTTAGGAAGGGTTCCCTGGCTTTAAACAGAAAGCGGATAGGACCGTTTTCATAGGGTAATGCCGGAGATGCGGTCTTAGAAAGAACATTGGTTCCTGTAACAAGGACCTGGTAGCTACCCACGTCACTAAACCAGGAGAGGAGGCATGAAGGATCTAATCGTCTGCTTGTCATATACTCTCCAGAAGACAGGGACACCAGAACACATCAGAACACATTGTGCTCGGGTCCGGTAGCGACACGAGTAAGGGGAGAAATATAAAAAGGTGTGAGCCACAATAGACCGAGCGGTCGCAGTGGAGGGAGTAAAAAGTCCACTCAGTTTAAACCTACCTACCTACCTAAGCTATAAACACAAAATAAATACACATACTCTGGTCAAACTGACTTAACAGTGACGTAAGAAAAAAACGTTATTTTTAAGTTAATTCGGCTACAATATGTATAATTAAAATATGTCACATTTGTACGTTAATTAAACACAAATACACATGATACTTTCGGGGTTAGTAACCCTGAAGAGTAGGATTATAGTACCAGGGACGCAACATTGTAGCACATTTAAAAACATTGTAGTAGATTAGAAAAAAGAATCGTTTATGCTATTCTTGGGCCACTTTTTGATCTAAACAGCCATAAAGGCGGGTTTATACCAAAGTTGACAACTAAAAGTTGACAAAAGATTGTTTGTAGAAAACTAAAAGTTGTCAACCAAAAGTTGCATTTCTCAAATTAGAGCAACAAGTGGAAGATTTTTTGTAAAGCGCGTAGCAACAAATTTTCCACTTTAGTTTAGGGAGACCAAAATTTACTGTCTCTCCACAAGTGGAAGAGAGAAAAAGTTGCTGTACTTTGTAGAAAAAGCAACAAATTGCCGCAACTTGTAGAAAACTTAGTGGAAGACTTTAGTGTAAACGCGGCTTAAGAGATGTTGCTCCTTACCCTCCATATTTTATTTGGAGTGTTTAGAAGTTTACAGGTGTTTAACCGCATCAATTAAAGTAATTGATGTGTTGTACGCTAGGGGCGCTATATTGAAATAAACTCTACTCTCTACTGTATAATATCAACAGTCATTGCGGCGCCAAATGACAAACATCTTGAAATTAATAACGAAAAATTTGTTTTTTTCGGTCTAAAAATATGGTTTATTAAAATTATAGTAGATTTAAAGATTATAGTACAGGCATAATAGTACATTTTACAAAGGAGTATAATAATAGTATGTCTACTATAATTATAGTACAGTCGCCAACCTTGGATGGTTTATCATTTTTGCCATTGAAAACGGAAAAACTCTAAATTCAGTATATTTTTCTTCTTCGTAGGGCTTTGTTCTCTATTGCAATTCCTATTTATAAAACGTACACGCACTAAAGAACATGCAAAATATGTTTATTTGTTTAGTGCAAAAAAAAATCAAAGAAAGTGTAGGCATTATTAAATTGAATTTATTAAACCTGTTTCGAACGTGACATTATACTATTTAATGCCAGAGATCTATTTTATTTGTGTTTAGTTTAGTTCTATTAATTATTGAAACTATTCCTGTAAAATAATTCTCCAGAGAGAATATTTAAACAGGCAGTAATTATTAGGCCCGATTTGTAAATCCGGAGTAGGATAATGCTGATATACCCTTGACAGGATGAATTAACTATTTTAAGCTTAATTACATTAAAATTATTAAGTGCAGTGGCGTCTCTGGGGACACCTTATCGTAAAAAAAATGTACGCTACTAACTTTTTTGCAATATTTGTAGTTTATAATTTAGAGAAACTAAAAATACAACTTTTTTGTCTTTTGATATTTTTTCCTATCTTGCTTTGTTTTCGAAAAAAAAATTAAAACCAAGTCATCGCAAGACCCTAAACCACTATAATAAGTAACTCAGTTGCAAATTGAAATTTATTTTTTTTAAGTTTTTTTTTCTAATGGGGTTCAGAGATTTGCAATTAATTGGGTTTCACTTTTTTTCTCGAAAAACGAAGCAAGATAGAAAAAATATCAGGAGACAAAAAAGTTGTATTTTTAGTTGCTTAATCAAAAAAATATTGCTAAAAAGTCAGGGGCACATTTTTTACAAATATTTTTTATAGTGTCCCCTGAGACGCAACTGAACTTAATAATTTTAATTTAATGCAGCCTAAATTAGGCGTTTGTTACTGGAAATAACAATAACAAATTTCAAAAAAAACTTTTTTTTTTAAGTTTAACACCATGTATCTTAGAAATTATGCATTTTTGGAGCATATAACATGCTGTGACGTAATTGTTTATGTTTCTTTAATGTTTTCAAACTATTTTATATTTTTGTGCTGCTAAAATTACTCTTAATAAATAATATTTTAATTTTTTTTTGTTTCGTTATTCATGTACTGTGACAATTTTTTTATTTTTTTTATCTTTACCAGCTAACAAAATATTTGTTTTACATATTTTAAGAATACTTAGTACGCTATTTTGTAGAGCTTTAAAAAAAATTGAAAATTGTCTGTATATTTATAGTTTTTAAAATAAAACGGGCTTGTTTTGAGCATAATGTTGGCTATAGTAAACATCAAAATTATTAAAATTAGTTTGTTACTCAAGTTAATATTAAAAATATTTTTTCTACTACCTTCTTAGAAAATACCGTTTTCAACCCCTGAATGTCTTAAGTGATTTCAAATCTTATGTTATACTTTGACAAGTTTTTAATAAAGGGGTTTATCCAAACAATCAAAACCACAATTTAATAATAGAACACAAAATTCAAAGATATTTTTTAAAAATTTGAATGAAAAGTAGTAAAATAAATTATATACATTCCTCTAGAGCAGCTATTCTCAACCTTGGACTTTGATAGAGTATTGACGTTTTGTGTTTTGGC
The DNA here is from genome assembly GCA_019359885.1 of Listronotus oregonensis. Classification (NCBI taxonomy): domain Eukaryota; kingdom Metazoa; phylum Arthropoda; class Insecta; order Coleoptera; family Curculionidae; genus Listronotus; species Listronotus oregonensis. Next base: position 163,393 of record JAHBCN010000595.1, read on the forward strand.
ATTTCAGGTTTTTATTGTTACCTTTGTCGTCAATTTTTCATATGAATTAAATTAATTCTGTTTTGCAACATTTTTTATTGAAAAGATTTGAAAACATATGAAGCTTTTAAGACCAAATTTTATCTCGTCTCTTGTTTTTTTTTCATTTAAATCATTTTCTTAAGCACTCATTCAGATTCTACAAAAAAAAAACTACATAAGAAAGCAATTGTATTTTTTTAATAAGAGAAGAGCCGAAAATATGGCTCTGTTCAGTCCTGTTGTACCCTGCACAAAAGTAATAAAAAGTAAATACCTTCTAAACATGATAATTAAGTAGATTAAAAGCTGATTGATATAGCAGGAATCGACAATCTTGCCAAATCTTAATTCTAAGAAAAATGTCGATTTAAATGTGGCAACGCCAGTTAAAATTAACGGTACCAGTACGTGGTTCCACTTCGCCGAAATTTCGGTGCTTTAAGTGAGAGAGTAGGTCACCGAAAGATTTTTTGGAGTTTGGGGGTGTGTCGGTCGAGTGAGATTTGTAGTGTGTCAAAAGTAGGTTGTGGTCGTGATGTCACCGAAAAAATTTGGGGTCACGTTAGATTCAAAAATTGTAAGTCATGGTATTTAGTAGTTGCGTACTTGATATATGTCTTTTAAAATGTAGATTTAAAGCTTTTAAAAATGTTTCAAATTGTTTTTTTTTTGCACCTAAGAAGGGTAGGCGGAGGCGTTTCAGATCATACCGTACAAAAATCGGAAAAATGCTCGTTGCTTGCAACACTTTTAATTGGACTAAAAGTGACGTCTTTAGTCCTAGATTAAAAAAAAAAAAAGATTTTTGAATAACTTTTTAAATTTTGACTTGGTTGGAAAAAAGTATATACATACGGACTAAAAATGCTTATTTTTACTAATTTTGTATTGTCGGCTGCGCTGCGCTTCGCCTGCAAGGCAAACATTGCACTTTAAACCTTATAAAGGCCCCGAGACTACGGTTATTTTCATCCATTCGTATCGCGCGATTTCGAAAGGCTGTTGAATCGCCGAATTGTTTATCAACATTAACAGGTAATTTGTCGTTTTTTTGTGTGTCCTACAGATATCGTCATGAATGGGAAGTATTTAATAAATTAAAAATAATTGTCCGCTGTTCCTTTGTACTCCTTTCATGCAAAAAACAGTCAATTTTGAATAAAATTCCCACAACTACAGTAGAAACGCCACTAGTCGAACCGTCGTTCCAAAATCAAGCACCAGCAGAAATTTTTACTGACGATGGACGAAGTTTTGCACTAACATCGGTTTTTGGCATATTTTACACGCCGTTCTGGAATCGCGGCGATACGAATGGATGAAAAAATAACCGTAATCTGTGGGAGCCTTAATATAGTATTATCGCCACCTGAAAAATCGACGCGTTTTGACATTATCACAAAAATACCTAGTTTTGAAACTTACTTTACAAAAAACCTACATATACAAACAGGAGCTAAATATAATAGTTCTTAACTTTATAATTAAGTAATTGTTTTTTTATTTTTGCACAACAAAATTAAAAACAAAATCAAAATAGACCTATTACAAATCTATTTTTACTATACATTTCTGGCCTATGAGAAATTAAACGAATATGAGCAATAAATTTAACATTTGTACTCGTAACGATTTTAATATGCAAAACAGTAGTAAGTCCCAAACAAAAAAATAAAACCATATCGTATTTCAATGACAATTCAAAGAATTTTTTTATATTGTTATAATTGTTTTTATTTGTTTACTTATAAAATCTCTTGGGAATGTATTACATTATAAATGAAACTTCCAGACCATTTATTAAACGGTAGAATATACTACAAACACGCATTTCCACATTAAAATTTTGTGAAGATTGGAGCAAAGAAAAGTTCTGCAAAAAAAAACTGAGAATAAAGGAAGTTTTAAATATTTAATTAAAGATAACTACGTAGCGTTTAAGTTTGTAACATTATGACGTAAATTTTTAAAAAATGCTTTTAGAATGCCTGTATTTTTGATATTTTTTTATTTTTATGTTTTAAAAACGGTTACCAATTCGTCACCGAAACGTTGATAGTTTTTTAATGTTATAAAAAAATAAATTTGTCGATTTTCCATCTGGCGAAAAAATCCAGAATCATTTTAAGATCACTTTATCACTTTTTGGTCAGTCTGCCTGTCAGAGGTTTTTTCAAAACATCTTTATCATGCGCAATTTTTTAAGAAATATTGATCGTTTTTCAAATATCGGCTTGTCTTTTGTTTAACAAGAACGGGCTGCTCTTTTATTTTGACAATTACTAAATATAAACAACTGAAGTAACTATGATACAAGCAGCTATTTCATAATATCTTAGTAATGAAAATTGATTTTGAGAATTTAGAAATACTTAACACTATCCTCTCGGTCAAATCGAGTCTATATTTATTTTATATCCTTTACGTTACTAATTTCTAAGCGTATTTAACCAAAGTCTTACTTTTGCTGTCGTCATACGATTGTTATAAATAATTTCGGGTATTATATAACTTTATTTCATTTTTGTTTCTTAATTAATGATAATGGAATAGTAAATACATTGAAAACCTAAAAGTTCTATATATGTCTACTGCTTATATCATTATACAAATTTATTCTGTTTGAACATATTTTTTGGAAACTCGAAATATACGTTTAAAATTATTTTTAAATCCAACTTGTAGAAAATTTTAAATAATAAATCTTTTTATCAAAAACTGTCATATTATACGTCTATTATAGATCTAAATTTAGACGAATAAAGTTACCCATAACTCATTAGTGAGATAAAGTAATGAGTTATATATTTTATCTCACTAGTGAATTATGAAGTTTACTAGCCCGATGCCCTAAAATCAGTCCAATACATAGTGCTTTTAACATTGCTTTATTACAAAAAATCATATAAAACCGGCTCCAAAACAACATGTCAAACAAATTCAATATTACAATCAAAACAACATTAGTTTTTGCTACTACTACACTATACTATTATTAAACTTATGTGCTACTGCTTATTGTTAATACTAATGTTTACATTAATTGTGAAATTACCGTTAAGATTAGCATCAGCACCGGTAACACTTTTTTAGGGAACATTCACAGAAATTATGATTTTCCCTGCATTATCGGCAATCCCAAGAATTTTGCCACAGCATTTGATATTTTAGAAATTTTATTTATACCAACACACTGAAAATGCACTTCCCTTTCTGATAATTAAATAAAAAATCTGTTTGGTGGGTACATTTTTGGTTGTAATTTTAAACACTGCCTTACTAACTCAATAGGGTTTACCGTTCCTTCGTTTACAATGGTAAAGCATCTTGATTTATTGGTTTTTGTTTCAGGGATTTGAATAACAAGGTATTGTCCTTTGTCCTCGATTTTTTCTATCAGCAACTTTGTCAATTCGTCGCATCAACAGGCACCAGAAACGCCTAGTATTACCACCTGAAATCGAAAAATTATAAAATTATATATTATACAGAAAACCTGAATTACAGTAAACGTAAAAAATATGAAAATGTTCCAGGACCATAAAAAGATTAAAGCGTAAAAGGCAACTAACAAGGAAAACAAAATGTCTACCTTGGTTAAGAGATAATATTCATTAGAAGCTTTTTGCAAAAATGGCTCGATTTCAGCTCTTCCTAAAACTTTGGCCTTCGTAGACGTATAATTTCTGGATTTTGATTTAAGGAACGCTACAATTTTTCCATATCTGGAGATATCGATGTTTTTATACATATTAAGGGTTGTTTTTACCATGGAATATTTCGTCCATAATGACGAAGGGGCAAGTTTCTCACTTAAATATAAAAAATATGCCAGAAAAACTTCTTCGTTTACCAATTGAATGCCTTTATTTTTCATCCACACTTCCAATTTACGAAATTCCTTATTGTAAAACTGTCTTGATTTCTCTGGGATCAGGTTGGTTATTGCTTTATTAGCTTCTTCCCGAATCCCTTTATAAACTTAAAAGTTTTCCATTCTAGGACTTTTTCAGTTTTTAACAAACATCTTTTTTTTAAATAAACAATCATCTTAGTTACAAAACCACAACCTTCTTCGAAAAATTGCACTGTTGCAAGAAAAATCCACCTGTTATTTACCAACACATAATTTGACAAATTAGAAATATACTACAGGGAATTTTTTTTATTTCAAGGATCTTTTCTATGTATCTTACTTCAACTTTATATTATAATAATATGACAGTTTTGGATA
>JAHBCN010000596.1:0-167421 GCA_019359885.1 Listronotus oregonensis
ATTTTTGGGTTTTTTTTTTTCTCTATGTATTAGACTGTTATTATTCTGGTTATATATTTTTTAAGTAACTATAACCAAGTTACTTTTCAATTACTTTTTTTTTTAATTTACGCGTACTTGCAAAATTTAACTGCCTTTCTATTATTTTAGCTAAGCGCCAAGTTCAGGTTTGTTGCAACAATATTTAACAAAACTCTAAAATTTTGCAAATAATCTTTTTTACAAGGCTAATATTTTACTAACAATATTGTCCACATAAAAAAGTCCCATTTCATAAATACAAAAATTAACATGGACAAAATAGAAGAATACAATTTTCTGACAAATCACAAATAAAAGTTTCCCGTCTGTTACAAACTTAATGCCTTCCACTGTATAATATATTATTTAAGTTTGTCTTAATTAACCACTAAACACAAACCCCAACAACTACAGTTGGTTATAAAAGTGAATAATAACAAAAGTCCCAACTTAGTTCTACGAAAACCAATGTGTCAAGATATTTTAATTAACCAAAAACCCTTTAAAAACCCCCAGTTGGTTTGACAAAATTCCCCAAAACTCAGTGTTCATCTTGATTTTTTTCAAAGTTTACTGACCAGAGTACGTTGTGAAATTTATTTTAGTCTTGGTATCGCATATACTTTTGAAACGCTTACAAATAAATGATAAAAAAGTTCTATCTCTTCATTGGTCCTCACGAAAAAATCACAAAAAAATGCATAAAATCAGACAGTCAAAACAGAGAACCCTTAATAAGTCATAAATAAATAATTATTTTTGTTACATATTTCTATTTTATTGGGTACAAGTTTACTTTCTGTATATGTGCAAAAAATACACTAGGTTTTAGCAAAGATAATACTACTACGGATAAGATGAACCATTCAATGCTATATTTTTGATACCCCTAATGGACTTTGGCTAACGCGAGCCGATGTCCATCGATTTTTGCCTTTTCCTTGAACGAAAAGTTAAACAGTGTTGCCGCGTTTACTATTGGCGTGATGAAACGCGACTAGAAAAAACACAATCCGTTTAGCCGCCCGCTTTCGCTACTTCGTGTTCCGAATAAGGTACAAACGACAGACATTGGCACTGTCGCACGGTTTGTTTCGCTGGGGCAGGGGTTACCGACTTAATTTTATTCGCATTTACGGAAGCATTGATATCTTCGAACTGATTCAAAACCCCCCATTTAAATGAACCATCTATTCGTAGTAGTATTATCTTTGGTTTTAGCAACGAACATTTGTATGTTCGGTGGTTTCAGTACACAATAGAATTTTTAATGTTTAAATCATTTTTGGTTTAGGCCGAAACTAAGAACAAGGTCGAAAACCAGTTTTCGGTTCCGCTAAAAATTCTGTTTCGTTCGGGCACTTTTTTAATGCTACTAATATTAATTCCTGGATCAAATAAGGAAAATAAAATAAGAATGGAGTCATCGCCGGGACTACTTTTTATTCATTCAAGTCTAAATTGTAACATAAAACCCTCCAACATACTTTTATTTACATAAATGCCAGCTTGGGAGCGAACCAAACATAACCAGAATAAATTCTAGTTAGTTCCACTCTCCCCTAGTAATTAACAAAACTCGTAACTACTCATTTTTAATGAAACATTAACAACATGCACATTTCCTTCAAATCAGTTTACTTCACAGTATTTTAATATATATGAAGAAATTGAAATTCAACAGCTTATAAAATTTATTCAGACTGGATATAATTTTGATATAATCAATGCTGCCTGTACATTAATTAGACAAAAAGTAAAAGTTGCCGGTTCTTGTTCTATTATAATAAATGGGTTATTACAATAATTACTGCAAGAATTATTATCTTTAAACTAAATATTTTATACTTCTAAAAAATATATTATTTTTGTACCTTTCTCCTAGTCATAATTATTAATTCCTTAATTTAATAAGATGGAATGGTCTAGATTTAAAAGGCTTAAATAACTGATATAAAATTTGCTACATTTTTAAATAACTTGACATTTGCGAAAAACTGTAAACATTTTCTGTATCAGGGAGGACATTTTTCTGAACACGTCAAACGAAATCTAGAACTACTGTTTTTTTTCTGACGACACACTGTCCAATTTGTTGTTTCTTTTAATGAGGAAAATGCTAATTTACATAAATATGTTAAACCAAAACATGACTGCAATTGTTTAACCAATTTCTTTAAATTTGCCTATTTCTACTTGGATACCAATACCAAAAAATCTAGACGATGATACCCTTGCCTTTAAAAATTGATTGATGAGCAAGACCGGTCTTGGTCTTGCAGCGAGACCAAGACCAAGACCGCCTTTTCACTTGCAAGACCAAGAATGGGGTACGTAAGAATAAGACCAGCACCAAGACCGAGAAGTGCAAGACTATGTAAGACCAAGACCGACCTGCAAGACTCTTGCACTTCTGCGACTTGCATGCCTACATGACAGTTCAACAATTTCCAGCATAATATATGGGTTACGATTTTTTCAATGGATTTTTCGCCATAAATAGAAAATAATTTCATATTTTACACCCTTTTTTCTATAACTTTTGTATGTTCACTTTTTCGCTATCATGAACGCTTTTCGAGATATTGAACTTTGTGCAGAATGTTTATAAAGTATTTGTACAAACTTTGCACTAATTTTAAAAGGAAAAATTCATATAAACTGAAGTTTCTTGAATTACTTTTTTTTTAAATCAGAAACCAGTGTCAATTATGTTTCGAGGAAATTTTACTTCTGGTTGAAATTAGAAGTCTTTATTTTTTTTTCTGCTTACACAGTTTTGTATTTGCTTTAATTTTATATGCTTCTTTAAAAAAAATTTCAATAATTTTTATCACTAAAATTTTCTGTATGCCAATAAATGTATAAAAGCAGGTTGTGTCTCAATTCAACCAAAAATAGAGCGCTATAAATAAATAAACCCCTACATTTAAAATCTGCTTTTTAATCAAATAATTTAAATGTATGTGTAAGGTTAAAATTGGTATACGTTTGAAACTACATTTTATATTTATTTAAAATTTTAAAGCAAAAAATATAGTCTACGCCTACACCTTTATTTATTTTTTAGTATTATATACTAATCAAGACTGCTTAATTTAAATTATTACCACCAAAAAAAAGGAAGACCAGCAAGACTCTTGCAGCAAAACCAGGCTTGCAAGACCCAGACCAAGACCAAGACTAGCCCGGTCTTGATTTTGTTTCACTCATCACTACAAAATATATTGCAGTGAAGAGTAACAAGTTCGTTTTAAAATATCATATGGCCCATTTAAAATAAAACTGCAATTTTTTATATACTAGAACTAATGAATTCAACCAACTTTTGAATTTTTTAAATCATTTTTTTTATTATTATTAGGTATATTAAGCTTATGAATCTCAATCGACGGGTTGGCCACACCTGTTGTTATATTGTTGTCATGGGAAAATTGTATTTATAAGATCCCTTGTAAATGTAATACATTTTTTATACGTGAAACTTCCACATCATTAGCCAAACGCAGAACGCCGGAACATCAAACACATATTAAAAACACAAAATTCCACAAATTAGTAAGCTGTAAACTTCAAGTATGATAATAGCAACAAAATAAACTGGAATGCTTTCAGTATTTTAGTGAAGGCAACTTTTTTAAAGAAGGTGCATTAATATCAGTGGTGGATTTACCAACAGGCTGGGTAGGCTGGGTAGGCTGGAGCCTAGGGCAGCAGATTTTAGGGGCAGCAAATTTGATGTTGGACATTTTGATTTTAAACATAAATAACACCTAAAACAGGGGTGGTCGATCATGACTATCAGCCAGTTGATCGGCAGAAGGTTGAAAGGCAAAATATATAAATACTTAGAACAGGCTGTACTGAACTATGCTGTTTCATTTAAGATTTCAAGAAGTATGTAATTGGTAGATTGTACAGGGTGTCGTCAGTAAACAGTGAGTCTAATCAAGTTGGCCACCCCTGACAATTAGCATCCCATCCAAAAATTAGGGGTGGTTTTCAGGTTGCAATTAAATTTTTGTCCAGGCGGCTGTAGTTAGTGTCACCAAAAACGTTATACAAATTACTACTATATCTAAACCCTCATCCCCCTCCATTACCATCTGGATGTCATCCAAGAGGGAGCTACAATTTAACGAGGATTCCGAAGCTCACCCAATGGTACATGGTGTTCACTGGCGGTCACTAAAGCTAAAAACACTGGTGAAACCTATTTCTTAAAACAAACAAAAATGTTTTTTGGCTTAATCCGCTTGTAATTTGAGAATGATGAAAGGAAAAACCATTAAACCAATTACATTTTAAATAGTTTTGATTCGCTCATATTCTGCAAATGATGACTGACTTGATATCGAAAACTTTTTATTTGTTTTTTGAAACGTTTTTAGAAGTATTTTTCAGGCTTATAACTTATCTAGTGAGAAAATCCAACAAATACTGTTTCAAACTATTATATATACAGGTTGATTCAGAGCTTATCGTTAAAATTTTAAGAGTAAATTTGTCGTGAATAAGACAGTCGATATCAACAAATATAAATTTCAAGATATTAAAAAAACTCAATAAAGTCTTTTTTACAAAGTATAGTAGTCAACTATGATGGATTACTCTACAACTGCTGATCCGCGATATCCTGTACAACATGAAAATGAAATTGAAAAATTACTATTTGCCCAGTATTTAAGCAGTGAATTTGAGTTATAATTTTTTAAAATATTTCTTGTTTCAAACTTATTTGTACTTTGTATTTTGTATTATGTACTGATTTTGTTCATGTGTTTTTTACTTTCTGTTTAATTTTAGGAATTAGTTATAGGTATAGCTTGTTAAAAAAATAATATGACCTCTTTCAAGACAAATGCTTAAATATTTTAGAGCGCTTTATTTTTATTTTATATTTAGATAAGTACTTTGCTTTGTGAATGAGAATTTTACATTATTTACACAATAAAGTTTTATTTGATTTATTTTTTTGTTTACTGGAGGTTTTTTTTTTTTTGATTATGTACTTTTCTGTTTATCAAAATGGAGTATATTTTAAGCAACTAAGAGTTTGTGGACATAATGTAACTTAAACCCATGTGACTTCTATTTTAAGGTTTTTTTAATAGGGTTTCTTACACTAAAGTAGGCACAATTAAAGGATATCAAAATCACCTAAAAATTACTGTTAATGGTTTGTTGAGCACAAAACATACAAGCCAGAGAATAATGTTTTGTTATAAAAAGCAGGTTTGTAGGTACTCTACATTCAATTTACTGGAAAAATCCTTTGCAAAAAAAAACGCTTTGCCTTTTGTCAATTTACAGTTACCCAGTTTTCAGAGGCATGCAAAAAGTATAAATTTATTATATTTTAACACCTTTAAGTATTTTTATGGTTTATTTTATTTTCTTGGACTTTTACAACGGGTTGACAATGTTTTTTGGCTTAGTTTCTAATTTTATTGAACTTTAATAAAAGTAATTATGTTTACATCTACAGAATTACAAAATAAGTCAATGTCATAAAGAATTAAAACTTTTAAAATATATAACTACAATCTACACACTTTTTGTTGTTATTTCAAGAGTTGATTAGCAATTTATAGTAGGTACAGTATCGGACATAAGTATTGCAGCAAATTAATAATTTTAAAAAATGTATGATATTTAATGCATATTCGAGAGCTGGCTCTAAACATCACAACAACTTTAGAGTTTTAATGTCGTTTCCTAGATATATTACACTGTGATAATCAGACAAAAGCTTCTTTAAGGCAACACATTTAGCATCTTTCTCCAATCAGCAGCAGACCAGTTGATATGCTTTCGTGCAAATGCAATTCTAGCAGCTCTTTTTCTTGCAGAAATCAAGGGTTTTTTGCTGGTCTACTACCATATAACCGAGCCTGCACTAATCTTCTTTGAAAGGTTCGACAGGAAATGTCTATATGGGGTGTTTCAGCTTTAATCTGAGACCTGACTTCCATGGGTTGTTTTGAGAAATATTTTTTATCAACCTGTCTGTGTGTACATTTGTTTTTCTTGACCTACCTGACTTGGGAATAGAATCTAAATGATGTCTTTTAATAAAATATGAGATTATGAATGAATAAATATGTGACACTGAACTGGGAATTACCAAAATCTTTTAAGCAACAGCAGCTTGTTTTTCTCCATTCTGGAAAACTCGGGACCTTAAATCTTTGAATATAGCAATCCCTTTTCCCATTTCAAGAAATACTGCTCTGAACTGGAGTTAACAAATTCTAAGATGCAAACTTGGAATAACCCCTCAAACCACTGCACAAACGCTTAAAAAACAGAACCCAAATAAACATTAAAGTCTAAAATCATATATGTTCACGGAATATGGATATTAATACTTTTGTAAGTCCTATTCATGGAAATAAATAAATAAATATGTTTTGTTGTGTCAGGTATGATCATGGCCAACTCGAAAAACAATGTTTTTGTTATGTTTAGAGCAGGCTCTTGAGTATTTATTAAATATTATACAGATTTTGGAATTATCAATTTATTGCAATGCTTATGTCCGATAGTGTATAAAAAAGTGTATTTTTCAAATATTAAACTAATATTTACATTCTGGATTAAAGCAAAATTATTTTATTATACCATTTGGTGTAATTGTGATTCTAGCAGTATATTAGGTACCCCTTTAATTTTCAGATATAAGTTGTGAATCACCCTTATTATGGGGTTGTTAACCCTTTTCGGTTTAGTTTTTCCCCATCCTAGTAGAACAGCTTGACTAGGTAAAATATCAAAAGGCTTACCTGTCTGGTGATGTAATTGGTTTGCCTGGGTAAAATAAAGATGTATTTCTTTTGGTAAAGTCAACTTTATTCACATTCTTTAATTCTCAAACTCTTATACATACATTGAGCAATTAACTTAAAATTATCTTCTTCTCTTGACCTAAAACAAAACAATGATTTTGATTAACCCATTTAAATATATTTTTTTATCAAAGAGCCTAGATCTTTTTTAAATAAATTAAGCCGAAAGAGTGTTGTACCTCTTTGTGTTTTCTTGGATTCATTTCTTTAAAAATCTATTAAATAAATTTAATTTATAAAATTATTTTGTTTACCTGTCAAATTTGTGAATGACAGACGCAGGCCAGAAATGTACTAAAAGTTAATCCTGATTGTACCAAGTAACCCTTTTGGTCCTCATAAAGAATTCAAAAAAATAGAATTAACTTAAGGATCCTTTTTTTAAGGGCCGTGGCATTCTTTCATTCTTTCTTTGATATTGGACCGTGCCTTGGCATCTGACACGGGAAGCGTTTTTATTAAACGGATTTATAAAGAAAAGATAGTTATCCCAAATTAGGCTAGTGCCTACTCTAATTTAGAGGATTTGATTTTGGAAAAAATACATACTATCTTTTTGAGTTATTTTAAAAGAACAAAAAACCAACCCAACATCTTCTTAAGTCGTTCACTTTCTAATTTTATTATACTTTTTATAAAATCTCTTTTCAAACAGTTAATTTTTTTAAAAAAAAATCTAAAATAAGTCCATTTAAGTCACGTAAATCCATAAATATAATAATTATTTAACTTTTAATTCTAATATTGCTTTTAAAATATCAAGAAAATATAAAGTACAACATAAATACTCTTTTTAGGCCTTTTTCTTTTTTACTTTTCCCTTTTACTTCTACGGTACTTACCTCTCGGAGACTGTGCCACTCTCGCCCACTCTGGTCCAGTACTTGTAAAAGCTGTACTTTCCATTCCCGGATTACCCTGGGACCAGTTAACTTCAAGAACGGTACTGCAGGTCTATCACCACCATTCCTGTCAGATGTGCTGAGTCACCCCGCCGAGTCAGGTTTGATTGAAAACTCCACAGGTACTTCTTGCTAATTACTTTTCGGACAGCTGATATAGTTTCTAGGGCTATTCTAGTTTTTACTTGTGCGTATAGTTTTAGAACACTTATATTTTATCACTAATAACCTCTGTTCCGAGGGTATCTTATACAAAAAAATAACTGTTATTTATACCAACTATAAGCACCATTACTCTTCTTAACAATTTAATTATTAATTTATTTGTTACCCTTTCTGATAGTATAAATATTAAATCTGAATCATATTTAACAGTTTTAAGAAATAAAAAAAATCGGGTTAAAGCGACTGTGCGACTGACAGATCAGCTGTTAGTAACCAAGTAGAGCTGGGCATAGGGCCCGACTACATGGGCGATAGTCTTGGGTCCTGGCGAGGCCACATGTGTTTTTTTTGTTGTTAATAATCTATTTTCTTAACAATGTGAATAAAGACTCGTATGGTGCTACGATTAATAGAAGTATCGGTGTTTTATTTTTAGTTTTTGAGATTTCCTGTTTTCGTGTAAGAACAATCGCTTTTCCTAACCTGAGGGCCAAAAACAGGTGGCGCTCTAACCCCCCCCAACAGCTCTGGCTAGCTAGCCTGGGTATTGCCCTGTAGGAGAAGCGATTCATTAGAACAAATAAGCCACCTAATCCACCTCGACCTTTTATTACGGCAACCGCCAACTGGGGTTGCGTAATACCCTTGTAATATAACAAAAGGCATTAAAGATATTATTTAAAACTTGCGATTCTTCAAAAAATTAATGTAGAATTAATAATAAATAAATATTATTGAAGAGGTGAGTTGATGAAGGTATTATGTGGCAGTATTTAAATTTCTAATATTTTTACAAAAAGAAGGTGGTATCTGGCTATTCTAACTTATGTCTTTCTTTCAGGGATTATCGACAGTTACTTAGTAGTAACTAGTAACTATCGAAAAATTCTGAAAGAAAGATATAAGTTATAATAGGCAGATATCACCTTCTTTTAGTATAAATATTAGATATTTAGATGTCACATTACACCGAGCATTACAACTTTATCCATTCACCTCTTATATTTACATTCAAAAATGTATTTATTTTAGTCCCACTTATTCTTACTTTTTACTAATACTGATATGACAGCTAACTATGTAACTATAACTATAGTCCCTAATCTTTTTATGTAATTTTAGTGGTTAAAGTTTTTTAAATTAGCTACGTTTACACCGCGTGGATCTATTTGGTCCATGGACCAAAGCGTGGACTTATTTTTTTTAGTACACAAGTGTTTACAATGAATTATTTTGTGGTATAAATTAGTTCAAGTTTAACTTTAGGATCAAAATTGACATATACAAATTTGAAGAAGTCTCAGTACCTAACCTGTTTTTCTTGTGTTTATTTGTGAACCCCAAAATTCCTTTGAATATTTAAAACGTTTTTCTAAGTATTTTTAATTTATTTTTGGTATTGGCGTTAATATGGATCGTGTTGCGTTAGTAATAATAGTAATCCATTGAATCAAAATTCAAATTGTTTAAAAAAAATACGAAATAATATACTTATATCCAAAACAATTTTAAACAAACAGAATGACAACTTTACAGGTTATCTTCTTCTTTTGTGCAATATGCAAAACGTCAGCAATGTCATTTGATCCACGAATAAATTACGACGTGTTTACACCGAAAAAAAATATATTTGATCTACCCTAGTTGAGACGACCAAATTCAAATGTATCTAATTTTAATACTCGCGTGTTTACATTGGGAAAAGTACACGTGACGCATTTAGTCCTTGGACTAAAAATTTGGTCCGCCGCTGTAAACGTAGCTATTGTCACCTTTACTTTCTTTTAACTATATAATAATTTTAAAGTATTGATACCTTAATTAATACCAAGTACATATATTAGGTTTATTCACAAAAAAGGTATTCTTCTGGAATAATAATAAAGTTTTAAATTAAACTTTTAATTAATTTAACACCAAATAGTTTTGTCCACCTGAATTCTTTACAATTATCTTTAAGACTATTTAAGAAAAACCTGTTTAAAAAGAAGATAATTTTTGCAGGCAAATGATTCTTGACGATTTTTGTTTTAAAAGCAAGAATAAATGGTAGACTTAAAGGTAGATATTAGAAAAATTCGCTTTTTAGTTACTTAATATGACTTTATAATCTGAATAATTTATGTAGCAGAGATAGGGTATAAAGTATCAAATTTGTTGAATAAAAAAAGCATTGGGTAAAACGAAAAATTATTTTTTAATTTTCTTAAACATAGGTACTTTTGAGTGTTTTGAGCACATGTTAACAATATTTTGTTATTTTTGAAATATTTATTGTCAATTTAGATTTAAACAAATAAATAGATTTAAAGAAATCAATGGTGGGAACAGAAAGTAGGTAAATAAGAAATAATTTTGACTTCAAAGTCTACTTTAGCAATATAGCGGTAAATACTTTAGTAATTACCCACATTAGTGTTTCATTTAACCCTTTACAGTACAGATTAAAAGTAAGGTATTTTCGTATACTTTTTTTTAATGCAAAAGTATTTAGTATATCCAACAAAAATAAAGTGGGATACTTTATTATAAAGAATGGTTGGCAACTAATCTAGGTGAGAGTCAGGGAACCTATATTATTATACGAATTGATTTGTATTTGTCTTAAACATATCCCTATGGCAGTAGGCTTAAAAATAGAAATAAACATATAAAATGACGAGTTACTAAAGAAAATAATATACACCTGTCTGTAAGAGACGTTTTGAAATTAAAAAAAAAACAATTCAAAAATATTAAAAACACATCCATGATTAAAGTAAATTAGGTACTTAAGTAAATGTCAAACAAAAACATTTACAATGTAAAAAATTTTAGCAATTTATGCAATATTCTGCAATAACTAAAATATAAATATTTAGTCCAATGCCTGTTACGTATACTTTGCACCATCACCAACTGAGTAGTTCGCCAGGTTTCCTTTTTATCAGACAAATTAAGCCATCAGAATTATATTTAGAACATTAGTAATCCTCCTAATAACACAGACTTGAACCCATTAAACTTTTTACCTAATGAATGGACTATTTGGTCCGGCAAATTCATTGTTTCCTTTAAAAGCACTCACTCACAACACATTCACTAAACTTTCTTTTCACCAAGAATCAGCCATTGTAGTAAATATTTTTCTTTTTTAGCACAAGATTACGAAAATTAACACCTGCCCGAAGTTAGCCTATGGTCAGTTGACTTATGGGAAAACAGTTTTGAGTGTCGAGTGGGCGGTTACCCGGACATGGCTATGCACCATAGAATTAATACATGCATGATCCAGACAAGCGACAAGGTTGCCTCCAGAAGGTATAGTCTCGAAGGTAAAGCGTATACATTTTTCCTCTCGCTCCTCGTGCGTGATTGGTTGGCGAAGAAAAGCATGTGCCCCGACCACTATTCAGCACGCAGAGCGGAGTATATATTCCTCCTTGGCAACCAATTAGGCACGTAGAGTGAGATCCTTTTCTTCTTTCTCTCTCTCGTACGCTTGTTTGCACGACAACGCAGTCTCTATAAGTATATGCTCGAAGCTTTACATATTCTTTTATATACGCAGCACTACCTTCGAGCATAAAACTATAAAGGCAGTCTTGCTCTAGGCCGTGCGGACAAGCGTGCGTGAGAGAAGGAAGAAAGAAAGTATAACCTATTTCTTTTTTACTCCACGTGCTAATTGGTCAATGGGGAAGGACCGACCAATCGGCACGGCATATACCCCTTTTATGGACCAATCAGTACATTAGAAGGAAAGAGAAAGGCTATACTTTTTTCTGTATCTTTTGCACGGCAAGGCTCTACAGGTATATGCTCGAGGAGAAAATATTATTCAAGGCTAACTTCATTTTTAATAAGTAAGGAATATATATTTGGTTGCATAAGTATGACACACAATTTTATTAAAATAAAAACAAAAGTCAGCTGTCTCATGTCATAATAATTTTTTAAAATCCAGAAAATATTAAAATAATTAAGTTTTAACAAAAAAATGCAAGAAATATTTAATTAATCTGCATACTTTGAACCTGAAAATCAGGACATGAATTCCAACGTAACCATTTTAAGTTACAACGAAAGTCTGCTGCGTAAATCTGATGTCGATCTTCTTAAAGGGCCTCACTGGCTGAATGATACAATTATATCTTTTTATTTCGAATATTTAGAGACTGATTTTTTTAAGAATAATAACTCTTTATTGTTTATATCTCCAGAAGTGACACAATGTATAAAAATTTCACCTCAGCGGGAACTGGACATTTTTCTTGATCCATTGCTGGAGGAAAAGGACCCTAACTTTATATTTTTTGCCTTAAATGACAATGAGCAGACAGAATATTCTGGTGGAAGTCATTGGAGTTTGTTGGTTTACTCAGTGTAAGTAAAAATATCATAGTGTCTTATGGAGACCTTTTTATTAAGTGAAAAGGAACATCTAGTATTTTGTTTTTTGGGAATGTCTCGAAAGTTCCTCCTCTCCGATTTTGACCAAATTTGGTATACGGGGTTTTGGGGCGTGATTACGAACTGAAAAAATATTTTTGCGGCAAGTCTTCAGTATATGCTCAAGAATCAACTATTTTCACTAACTTCCTTCTTTTGTAAAATTTGATTTTTATATATGACACACAATTTTATAAAATAAAAACACGCCTTAAAATCTTAAATTTTTATTTATTTACACTATTTTTTCAAATGAAATTTTAATTAAGCTGCAACTTTGAAGCAGGACCATGAATTCCAAGGTAACCATGGTTGAGCCACGAAACGACGTGTAAAATGGAGGTTTCTTAAATGGCCTACTGGCTAATAGATAAAAACTATTTTTTAAAAGATGTTTTTAAAATAATTTTATTTTGATATTAGAAGTAAAAATCAAAAATTTCCCTCAAGAAGGAAGGAATGTGAAAAAGGCTATTTATATTTTGCCTTTGATGACGAGAATATTCTGGTGGAAGCGTTGGAGTTTGTTTAGTTACTCATTAAGTAAAAATATCAGTGTCTTATGGAGACCTTTTTATAAAGTGAAAAGGAACATCTAGTATTTTGTTTTTTTTTACTTTAAAACATAATTTGAATACAAAATGTATCATTTTTTACTACATCCAATTAATATTATTTTTAAGCTGTGAATATGTTTTCATTTACTAACTTAGTCCTAGAAAGGTAAAAGTATATGGGTGTTTTACCAAAAAATCCAAAGTTTATGTAATTAGGTAGTCAACGAGGTCCTTATGCATGTTTTGACTTTTCATATTTTAGACCTGAAAAAGTGATGTTCCACTTTGATTCATCAAGAGGAAGCAATGAAAGTCAAGCTATGGATCTTGCCGAAAAAGTGCTTAAATATTTTGGATTACCCATTCAGGGAAGGTTTGAGGAAATGCCTTGTTTACAGCAAAACAACGGATATGATTGTGGCATCCATGTTCTTTGTAATACAGAACAGTTGGCTAGTTATGCTGGTCATTATGGCAAAATTAAGGGTTGTCCAAAAGTAACTTCTGAGCAAGTGCAAAGTAAACGGTGGGAGATTTTGAAAATTATTGAAAAACTAAGAAGAAACCAAAGGTGATTTTTAATGGAAATGCACAAGTCCTAATCGATAATAAAATTTTATGTGACAGAGATTATACTAATGATTTTTAATAAACTTTTTATTTATTGTAGTTTGTTTATTTTATTTTATTAAAATCCTTGTTATTGACTTTCAGAACTACAGAGGTTAACCGCTGGGTACACATGCTACAACTTGCAGCAAGCAGGGTCATCTAATGGTGAAAAGTGCAATATTAAACTATAGAGAATACTGATTCTTTAAGCTAGTAAAATACAACCAGTAATAAGTAGTGTCACAATGAATCTATGCTGCCAAATGCCTTAATATGGTTGGTTGGTCGATTAAAGCAGTGTTTGTCACGTGTCCATATTTGCACTGCAACCTATTGGCTTATTGTACTCCTCTTTCTTGCTACAGAAATACTCTATGTACATTTCTGAACAGCATATGTCTTCTGTAGGTCAGTCCGTTACAGTTGTTTATTATGTGTGAGGCTTTTTATCCCCCTCCCTGCATAGCATGCATCTTGTGGGTCCATTATGTATGCCCATATTCTGCAAGTGTTTCCTTAGATGAGAATGGTCTTTTTTGATATGTATTGGTTTATTTTCTGCAAAGGCCTTATAAATTCTTTGATTAAGTTGTTGTTGGGTTAAGATGATTTCTTTATTAATTTTTTTTCCAACAGTCCCAAAGAAATAAATCCGGAGATCATGGTGACTACCTTATAGGTCCATGTGTTTCTATCCAACAGTTTTAAAAGTAAGTATTTAAATACTGTTATTCGAAGAGCATAATGAGTAGGGGCTCCATCTTATTGAAAGTAAATCTCTATTACTTTATTTAAAAGAATCAACAATCATATTAAAAATGTTTGATTGGAATATGTCCAGATACCTATCTGTATTTAAATTTTCTTCAAAACCGGTTTGCCACTGGGGATTTATCAATATTTTTTATTATATATTATTATATTCTTTACTTAAGAAACCCTTATATAGGAACACATGGACTAATAAGATGGACCCCACAATCTCCGGATCTATACCTCCAGATTCTTTTCTTATAGTTATAAAGAAGTCATCTTAACCCCACAATAACTTGATCAAAGAATTCATGAGGCTTTTGCAGAATTAAAACTATTACACATTATGAATGCCTTAAAATCCGTTCGAAAAAGATGTCAAGACTACATTCAAAACAGTGAAGGGGCTTCGAACATTTGCGATGATTTCCGTCATTTTTTCCCTTAATCTGAATCTTTTATTTTGTTTTAAAGTTTCTATGGTTTTTGAATTTACTTACTTACGCCAACTATTTCTTCTACTATTTGTATGTTACAATATATTGTGTTTCCAGCAACAATGTCAACATAGTTTCGTTCCTAGGATATTAGCTTTTGTTTTATAGCCTGCTGCGTTTTAAAGTAATAAAGATTAAAAATAAATCACAGGGAAAACCAATATGTTATATTTTTAAAAAGAGAATGTAATATGCCATCTTTTTATATTAAAATAGACAGGGTGTTTCATAATAAAAAATAAGGTTAGGCCTGATAACTTTTTTAACCTGCCCCGTATACTTATCCTAAAAACGGCAGATTATTCAACAATCATTATAAAAAACTTAAAAAAAATACATTTTTTTTGTATCTCTTTTAACTAAGAAAATATATTGTCATTCTGAAATTGAAATTTTTTTAATTTTCCCCGTATTTCTTAAGCGAGCAAAAATAGGGATTGTGCGGTGTCTTTTCATGTTATTTAACCAAAATTTAATAAGCCGGTGAATTAACCTTGCTGCCGTTATGCTCCTTAAAAAAGACTTTATTGGCCAAATTAGTCTACATCCACGCCTCAAGCGATGCTTCAAATCCATCTGTCGCATATATCAGAAAAACACTTTGTATTAACTGATGCCTAATGTTGTCAACTTTAAAACTTTTCTCCAGCATATTTCGAGAACGGCTTGGCCGATTTACTTTAAAATTTTTTGTTCCGAAGGATGTCAAAAATCCAATTTTTAAAATTTTCTTTTCATAATAGTCCATTCCGTGTATTTGGGCTTACAGATTAAAACGCCGCCGAATTTTTCGTTTTAGATAAGCTAATCAGCTGATTTCGTAGAGGAAGTGAGCGTCCATTTTTTTGAGGCAGCTGTCTTCAGAGCGCTATAACTTTGGTTCTCATAAATATTTTTAGCTAAAAATGTATATGTATACTCTTAAAACATAAATAAATGATAAAACTCCAAAGTTCTATCTCTTTATTTGTCTCACAAAAAAATGCATAAAGATCAGAACGTCAAACCAGAGAACGCCCTTAAAGTAAATAAAAACGTCTCTATTTTATATTTTTCAGTTTGCCAGCTTAAAGGTAGGAAGAAATAAACCTTTTAAAGAAATAAATTCACACCTAGTAAATACCATTCCTTGCCATTAAAACAAATTTATATAAACACAAATAAATTTATTTTGTTGGGTTGACTTATATTTTTCGGAGATCACAAGAGGTCATTGACCTAAAGATCCAAAAATCAGTGTCTGTCGAATTAAAACTCGTGGTTTTACTTTGTATAATAATAAAGACCTTTATTATAATTGCTATACAGTTTCATTATAAATTGTAAATACACACATTTGCCCCTTTCATTGTAAATTGTAAAATACAACTAGATAAACAACTTAAAACAAGTTGTTAATCCTGTATAATACTGAAAATAATATAACAAGTAGTCATATAGTGACTGGCATAAAGCTGGATACATTTAATTTTTTTAAAGAATTATTTTTGATAGAAGTTGATGCATAACAAAAAATTATTGATAGTATCTAATGTAAAGCGAAATGTACAAGGTCATCAATGGGAAGAGAACAGGGACATATTTGTAGTTTTCCTTGCACTTAAAACAAAATGTAAAATAGCCATTTTGCGTTTTTTTTCCTGTAGAAACTGGAAAAACACTTAAGAAAATAATTTAAATTGAAACTAAAGAAGAACGGCGTAAAATTAAAATTTTGTTATTGGGACACCTTATTTATTATTTGATTTTAAAAGCATCTTAATTTTTTCAGTACATTTCAATAAAAAGGATTTTGTATTCATTTTTGAAACAACAGAATTAATTTAATTTACATACAAAATTTTCGATTTAAATAAGAAAATAGAAAAAAGGTAGCGATAAATACCTGAATTGCCAACATAAAAAGTTATTATTCTGCCAATGTCTAGAGATGTTAAATTTCCGGAAATTTAAGATCGTTCGAGAATATTTGCGAACTTATTTTTTCACTAACAGACCAACAGACTCTACAGACAAGACAACGTAATAATATGTACTTAAAAACAAACAAAACAAAACTAGTTTTGTGTATAAGCAAAAATAAACAACGTACTACTTATACATCATTAACATTTTATTAAACATTTAATAAAGTGAAGTTTAAAAACGGTCCCCTAAAACACCAATACCATTTTAATTTACTGCAATTTGAGGGCCAATTTTGTCACAGAGGTGGTGCTCTTTATGTTTAGGCTCCATGCTCGGAAACAAAACCAAAATAAAACAATTATGGAATTTCCCCACAGCCCAGTCACACCGCCCTTTAAAAAAGAACAATACGCGATTAGTTATGAAATCAGCCGTAATATGGAAATAGAGGCAGTAATTCAAATGGGACGAACATGGCAGCGAATTTTCTCGAAGAATCGCGAAAATTCGCATTCTTTGCGTGGAAATATTTACGGCTCACAGCTTTACCAATGTCTAGTATAATTAAAATAAAATATTTCCTGAAAGAAAGATTTTAGTTCATAGAACTCACTACTTATGTAAAACAGTTTTATATTTTAAAATGTTTTTTCCAAGGAACATTTCATTTTAATCAATTTATTGGCTTCTTTTACTTTCTAATTCAAATGACAAATTTCTCATGAATTAAATTAATTATGTTGTTACCAAACCCTAATACGAAATCCTTTTTATTCAAAGCATTGAAAAATTTAAGATGCTTTTAAAAACGAATGCTTTCGAAAAACAACCATTAAAACATATGTCAAGTTGTTTGCCTATAATCGAAACAAATCCCGAATAAAATGAAAAAATAAAGGTAATTGTCCAGAAAGTTATCTCCACTCTGATTTTGACCAAATTTGGTATACGGGTTTTTTTTTGGGCCGCTGATCACGACTCATTTTTTTGGCAACGTTTTGTTTCCGAGATATTCATCATCAAAGTTGAAAATCAAACTATACCTCATTTACACTATTCCTTCTTCTTTTTGTACAGAATTTTTTATTTTTACACTAAATCAAAAATATAGTTGTATATCGATTATTGACTAAATTGACAACCAATATTTTATAAACACCTTTTAAAACCCTGTTTTTATATTTATTTTATACCTTTTTACCATTTAATTGCAACCTTCACTTTCAAACCCCGCGACCATGTATACTAGGGAATATTCAACAAACATGGCCTCCCAGTTTAAAAGTGAAGCTTCGCAATTTAATGGAAAAAAGGTACAATATAAACAAAAAAAAAGTTTTTAAAAGGTGTTTATAAAATATTATGTGCCAATTTAGTGTAAAAATCATAAATTGTGTGCAAAAAGGAGGAATAGAGTGAAAAGGAGGTTAGTTTGATTTTCAACTTTAATGATGAATATCTCGAAAACAAAACATTGCCGAAAAAAAGTGTTTTTAGATTCGTGATCAGCGCCCCAAAAAACTCCTGTATACCACATTTGGACAAAATCGGAGTGCAGGCAACTTTCTTCACAATTCCCAAATAATATCACCATTTAATAACAAAACTATAGCCGAAGCTCTAACGTGGGCATCAATTGGCGATTAATGATCTCTATTCTTAACGCGTTCACTTAACCTTAATCATTAATCGCCCCTATTAATACCCTTGTTTGTTAAATAGTTATAATAAATTGGAAGTCCCACTAAGAAAATGTAAATTTTGTGTTGTATCTCTTTTTTCGAATCATTTTCTTAAATATTCTTTTGGGACTCTATGGGAAAAGTGCACGGGTGACTATTTCACTTTTTTTTTAATATTAGCAAAGCCACGAATATTGCCCTATTTAGTTCTCAATAAATGTTTCTGTACAGAGAAACAATATATAAAAAATGTTGTTTCCAAAAATTAAAAAGAAAACCTAATAAAGCCATTATAAGGCATAATAATGCTTATGTCAAGAAAAATCAGCAAAAAAACTTAAATTCAAATTCTCCTGTATCATTTTCTCAGTAACCATATTAAATATATAAAAAAATGTTGTGTACCTCCTAAAAACGTGATAATTCTGATATTTTAAAAATGATGCTTTTCCAAGGTTTTCCTTGAAGCCACATTTTTTTGTAGGCTTCTCCTTAAGACACCAAAAATATTTTTTTATTTATACACCAACTTTTATAACTATACATATTTCAGTAATAAGTTTTCCGACGGGAGCCCAATTATATACCTTTCACTTAATATTATTTTAAATATGCCACTCTATTTTTTAGGCTTGCACTTCTGGCGTCACCCACCCTCCAAACGCTTTTTCTAGTTCCCTAGCTACAGCTAAACATAATCTATCGTTTCCGTCATTTGATATTACTTGTATACCTATTGGTAGACCGTGTCGGTCTAAGCCCATGGGAATGGCAGTGGCTGGAAGTTTCAGTATATTTATCAGACCTAAAAAGAAAAATACAAGTAAGGACAGTTTTCTTTATGGCAACCCACGAAGGCCTGTATGAAACCTAAGTACTAGGTTCCGTGGGTGCCGAGTTTTTAGATGTTTAACCCCGTTTTCTCCAGTTCCGTAAACGTTGTACAAGTACCTAAAAATGCAGATATTGCATTTCCACGGCAATTTATGGACAACGCATTGGTGCCACCACGGACGTTATTCAAGTAACTACTATGGTACGTTTCACAATAATTCATTGATTTCTTAACAGCAATAAAATTTAAATGACAACCCCCAATCGTAAACCCAGTCATAAATAAGTTGCCTGACAAATATCTATTGTGTAGGCACCGTACCTTTTGAAAGAGTACAGGTCTTGATTACCTACTAATATTAATAGTTTAAGTAAGCGATTTTTAACAAAACAACAAATATAAAATAATAGGTAAGTATCTTTATTTTAATCATGTTATTAAATAGCTATTAATATTTATACAAGAATACTAATCTACAATATTATAATAACACAATATTTAACTAAACCTACTCTATATTTAGCTCTGTTTTACTATCACTATCGTCTTCATCAATGCCTAAACTAATTATTAAGGGCCTTACGTTATTATTAATTATGTTATAGGAATCTTTGACTTGGATTACGTGTCTCACAGAATTTTTTAAACTTTCTACTGGGATATTATTTACACATTTTTTAATTAATTCTATAACCGAACTACTTAGTGTAGGAGATGTGTTTTCTCTTCTAATCATCGTCTTTAACTGGCTCCATATATGTTCTATTGGGTAAAAATACAGTAATACGAAGAGAGGCGTAAAACTGTGTGACCATTAGCACTTGCGAGATTTTCACAGATATATTTCTTTTCAATATTAAATGTTTTTAAAACATTTAAAAGATCCTTTTTTGTATAGGTTTCTTCGAAATAGATATTATTTTCCATCATATAGTTTTGAATTTCCACTTTTGTATTATTTGAATTCGGCACTTTATTTAGTTGGCGACTGTGGTAACTAACGTTGTCCATCACAATAACACTATTTTTGGGCACATTCGAAAGCAGAAGATTCTAAAAACAATTTCAAACAATGATGATAATCCAAAGATAAATTGACAATTTTCTTCGCAGATAATAATAGAGCGTTCGGAATAAATCCATTTTCTGAACCTACATATAATATCGTAATTCTTTGTCCTTTGTTTGAGGAGTGTCGTGGGTATCAAACCAAGTTTCGTCCAAGTATATAATTGAACGATTTTCTTCCCTATATTGTCTGATAAAATTCAAATAATCTCTACGCCATACTTGTAAACGCTGGCATTCCATTAGTACTTGTCTTTTGTCAATGGTTCGATATTTAAAACCCATTGCTTTTACTACTCTCCAAAGGCTTGTCCTGCCACATGAAATGTCGGTTTCGTCTGCTGTAAGTACCGTTTTTAGCGTATCTATTGTTGGGACTATTTGTTTACTGTACATGTCATAAATTTTCCTCCGAATTAAGTCTTTAACACCTTCTTTGATGCTTCTTAATTTTCCGCTGTCACACCGGTCACTATATTTTTTACTATCGTTAATGCAACTTTGGTTAAAATACTCGTTCCACTAAAACTTGCACTCCGGTCATACCCTATTTCTAAAATGGTACAGTAAACGTTCCTTATAATGTTTTTGGCATCAAATGATAAATGTTTTTTCTTCGTTACACCATAACTTCCGGAAGCAATATTATCTGAAGTTTCACACAGATCTGACATATTTTGAATGCTCAATAACACACACGAAAATACCTTTAACGCACAGCTTGACAAACACCAAACGACTGATGAACTAAGATGAAAAGACTCCGTTTTATATTGAACCCTGCAATTTACAATTAGCCTACATAATATACCAAAAAGTAGGTACAATAAAAAATAAAGGAAATTTTAAGTCCAGACCTACCTGCGGGTACCCAAAGTTTATGGAGTTTTATTACTAACAGTAGCACGTAAAACGAGAAATCAACGAATTATTGTGGAATGTGCCATACCTCTGAACTACCCCCATTAACGTTTGGGTAATGTCATCTGGATGGAACCTACAGTTTAACGTGGTTTCCGAACCACACTCAACTAATGCTCTAAAACTATTTTGAGCTAATTTCGAGAAAATCTGTATATCAGTGGCGTCACACAAAATATATACCAGATGCTACTGGCCTCAAGGGAAACACTTTGGTAAAGACAATTTTTATTTGGAAATTTGCCAAAAAAACTTGATTGTTTTTGGCAGCCCCTAGAAAAAGGAGGAAAATGAGTTTCGTCCCCTTGTTTTTAAACTCTGCATAGTAATAGTTGCCGCCTCAAAATCACCCTCAAAAGTCACTGGAAATTTTTCTTATGGAAAATGGGTCCCGGACAATTTTTTTAAGCTATGTATAGTGATAGTTCTCAAGACGCTGACCAAAAGGCTTTCTGGGCACAAAACCGAAAATTTCCCCAATCCCCTCAAACGTCACTGGGGATGATTTTGACCGATAGTTTGGATAATTGCTCTGAGGAATTTTTTGATTGTGCTGTCATATTGTAGCCACCTGAATCGTTACAGAGCTACAGCGGATGAGTTCATATGCATTGTGGGAAATTGGATTCTGATTGAGGAGGGGGTTGAAGGGTATTGGAGAGTATTGCGAGTCACTACCATGGAGAGAAATTAGCTATACATTGTTCAAAGTCCGTGAGCAAGAACTTTAAATGGAAGGCCTTGGGGGGGGGGCGTAGGTGGGTATCCAATTATTGGGGTTGGGGAGAAAGCAGCGTTAACACGATGTCAGTTGAGGAAACAATTGTCGAGGCCAGTTGTCTTGGGCAGTTGCGTGAATGTCTGAGGCCAGTCCAATTGAATGAGAACTTGTTCACACGGCGAAACTATTGCCACGGCAGTTGGTGACGAAAAATGGCGGAGTCCTCATCGTCTCTTGTGTCTCGTGATGAATTGAGATTAATGTGTGATGATCTTTGTCGGGAATTTATCGCTGAGGCTTGCGAAGTTCATGAAGAAGAGTTAAATAAGAAGAGGGAGTGGTCAAGGAAATGGCTAGTGAAAAGAGACAGTCTCGAGTTTCATCGCAATTGATAAAAGAGTTACGAATGAAGGTTCCATTGGAACGGAGAGTTTTGACGAACTATTGCAGCTTGTTGAAATTAAACTATCTAAACAAGAGACAATAATAAAAAAATCACTGCCTCCTACGTTAAAATTAAACTCACACACGTAGTCGTCTCGGCTGACAAAGGCAAACTGGCCCAAAACCAGATATATACTGCCCTACCACGTACGCACGGCGCCAATTATTAAGACAACTGCCGTGATAGAGTGGTGGGGTGGCGTCACTGCGCCCAGTCTATTGTCCTCTGTCTACTCCTGGAGACAGTTAAATTTCAGGACAACTGGCAGGGCAGTTGGCACGCCATTGGCCAGAGATGTTTACAAGTAGCCAATAATTTTATGTCAGTAAGCTGTCTTCTACCAATTGTCTCCTCAACTGGCATTGTGTAAACGCGGCTTAGCACGTTGCCATACAGCAGGCCGTTAAATGAAATTCATGATAAAATGGCTGCTCCCTGCCAACAGGGAAGCAGACTTTAGTAGTTGGTCAGATTGAAGTCTGGAGTCGAGGGAGGAGGTATTGGGGATGTTAGCTACCCCGTAAGGAATCCAAGTATAGGAGATGGCAGGCTGTAGCTCCGTAACTATTTAAATGGCTACAATTCGACAACACTATCAAAAAATTCCGCAAAGCAATTGACCAAACTATCAGCCAAAATCATCCCCAGAGACCTTTGACGGTGATTTTGGGAGGCGTTGAGGGGGGGTTTCGGGTTTTGTGCCCGTAAAGACTTTTAATCAACGTGTCGAAAACTATCACCCTGCAAAGTTTAAAAACAATTTTTCAAAATCCATTTTCACAAAAAAAATCCCCAGTGACCTGTGAGGGTAATTTTGGTGCGGTTGGGGGAGACTTTTGATCTGTGTGTTGAAAACTATCACTATGTAAAGTTTGGAAACAATTGGTTGAAACCCATTTTTCATTAGAAAATTGCGGGGTCCTTATATCGCCAAATCTCAAATTTCGTAAAAATATCAGCCAGTTGAAATTTTTTCATTCAACATTTTTCTTACGCAAATGTTTCAGATGCCTAAAATTTCAAGAGAAATGCAGATATTTTTGCGAAATTTGGGATTTGACAATAAAATTAAATTAAATCCACGAAAAAAAATACAAATGTAGGATTTCGTTCCGAAAATCCGATTTTTTCTTGATAGTGGGGGGCTACCAAAAAATCAACTTTTTTTCGCAAATAAAAAAATTAAAATGTATGTATATATAAAATGTATATGGTAAAAAAAATCGTTCACTCGTTTTCACTTGCAAACTAACCTGTATAAGAAAAGTTAAAGGGTTTCACCAAAGGCTCGTTGTGATAAGGCGCTGAGGTAGGATGCGTTGGATATAAAAGGACACCGTCATCTCCTAGCATATCTAGTACTTCCAAACGAAGTGCATCTCTCTCTTTTACAAGATACTGATATTTTTCGTCACCATACCTATACAAACAAAAACAGATTGCTAAAACTAGAATTACTTTTTTAAATAAGGGAATATTTTAGTACATTTACTATATTATTTACTATATCTATAATTTTGTACTAGATAACTCTGTTCTTCTTCTTCTTCTTCCTGGGAGCCGTCTTTCACTACCGGAGGCAGCGCAGCCTCTTGGGCTTTTTGTGCCTAATCTCCCATTGTCTTTTATACCAAACATCCCATTAGTCTTGTTCCTTTTACAAGTCTGTATAATCCCGAGACTTGTTGGTTGATATATTCCTGTGGGCTCATTTCGGTTGCCCAAAGAATGCCTGTCTTTTGTGATTTAACGTTTCCCATTCACACAGTATGTGGTAGGCTGTTTCTTCCCCCTCGTCGCACAATCTGCAACTTGGGTTCCCATTGTATGAGCCTATCTTGTGTAGGTGTCCTCTTAGGTTATCGTGCCCTGTTAGCAACCCTACTGTTATGCGAAGTCTTTTTCTACTTTGTCTTAGTAGTTCTTCCTTAGTTCTTTTGGATGGGCCCCTTATGAAGCTTTTTCCAATTCAATTCAATTCAAATGTTCTTTATTGACATAAGCAAAATCAATTACATATATCAAATGGCCATTGACCGAGGTCCTTCAGCCTAAGGTAATTAAAATTTTATTATAATTATATTCATGTTGGATACAAAAGGAAATTATACAATTTACAAAAAAAAAACAAATAGTAATAATCATAAATAAGCAATTTCGGGGTTGTTGGTCTTCAAATTAGATATTCTAGTTCTTCATATATAGTAAGTAAAGGATGTTTGTATCTTCTTTGTTCCTCTGTTCGTTTCAGGCAAAAGCTTTTTCCATTTCTTACTCTACTGAGGTTTTCCCAGTATTCCTCGTGTTTGTTTCGGATCCATTCCCTGGTTTGCCCTCGTGCTGTGGTTTTGGTCACTCCAAGGGCAGGTTCTGGCCCAAAGTATGGTGTGGATGATCCATGTCTCGCTAGCTCATCCGCTTTTTCGTTGCCTTCTATTCCCGAATGTCCTGGTACCCACAGGAGAGTTACTCTGTTGCGTTCTCCCAGGACCTCAAGTTCTTTTTGGCGTTCCCATGTCAGCTTGGACGTCACCTTGGGGTTTACTAGTGCCCCTAGTGACGCTTGGCTGTCTGTTATTATGCAGATCCGCTTGTTTTTGTAAGCCTTCCTGTTATTTTCTTTTGCACAGTGCAGTAAAGCATATATTTCTGTTTGAAATACAGAACTGTGTGTTCCTAGTGGAATGGAGAATTGTGAATTCCTCATTCCACTGTACACGCCCGCTCCAGTTCCCTACTCGGTTTTCGAACCATCCGTATACCAGATGATGTCTCCAACCGTGCCGGGGAGATCGATTTGCTGCCACTCACTTCGATCTAAAATTTTTACCTCGGAGTTTTTGTTGAATGAGTATTGGGGAATCATCTGGTCTGTTCTCTCGTCCAGGATCATACCGCCAACTTGACTTTTTATGTTGTTGTATCCCAACTAGCGTAGATACCAGTTGGTTTTTGTTGCAGTCGGAAGTAGCTCATTCTTGCCTCTCCCATCACTATGAGGTTAAGTGGTGGAAGGTCTAAGAGACATTCCATGGCTGCTGTTGGGGTTGTTTTAAGTGCTAATGTTATAGCTAAGCAAGCAAGTCTCTGTACCTTGGCCAGTTCTGTAACAGCAGTTCTTTGTCGCATTTTTGTCCACCATACCAGTGATGCGTATGTTATCATAGGCCTTACCACCATGGTGTATAACCAATAAACCACGTTTGGTTTAAGGCCCCATGTTTTGAGAGCGTCTGATTAACATAAGAGTCATCTCCGGTTTCTTTCTTATTTTCTGAAGATGTTGGTTCCAGGTAAGTTTAGAGTCTAGGATGACACCCAAATATTTTACCTCTCCCACAATCTTGATTGCTCCACCTCGTAGGTTCAGGGGTCCTAAGCCCTCTAGATTTCTCCTTTTGGTGAAGGCAACTATGGCTGATTTGGAAGGGTTCGTGTTTAGTCCCTCCTTTCTCGTCCATCTGGTGACTGCGTTTAGGGCCTGTTGCATTTAATCCCTAACAGTGTTGTTAAATTTTCCTTAGGCCATAATGACGAGATCGTCTGCGTATGCCAATGTTTGGTGCTCTTCCAGTTGGAGGACATTTAGTAAGTCGTCCATGACAAGGTTCCACAGCAGTGGGGATAGAACTCCCCTTGCGGACATCCTTGCTCAACCCGAGCTACAAAGTTTCTTCAAGTATTGAAGTATATAGATAACTCTGTTAAATAGCTATTACTTAGAAGATCAAAACATAATCTATGTATTTGACAAGTTTCTATTATTTTATTATCCTAATTATACTTCAAACAAATATATTTTTAGAATAAGATCTAGATAAAGTTTAGTTTCACAACCAAAACAATTTTTGTCTATAATATGTTAGTCAATTTTTTAAATCATTGTATAACATACCTACAGCCTCCTTTCTCGAGCAGACAAGTTGCCAGCCCGATAAACGTGTGATCTGACTTCCTAAATACCCATTTAACCAACTCCCACCATGGGTTTATGCTGCCCTTAAGATTTGTTAATTGTTCTGGAAAAGCTGGTCCCGAGGGTGCCTTCATGTTAGCAAACCACATGGGGCCGGATTTATTAAATCTCTTAAAGGATACCTAAAAATATGGTTAATTTTGTTCGATATGATAAAAATTAACGAAAGGGAACAAAGCTTATGATACTATAAACCAAAAAAAAAAAAAAAAACAACATGCACCGTTCTACCTGGTGTCATTTCAGTGCTCAATTCTATACGAGGTTTTCAAATTTCGGCCCAGAGTAAAAATAATAGCCAAATTGCTCCCCAAAAATAAGGGTTAGCCCAGATAAAATTTCCAGTTAATAAATGATTACCTGGTTTGACTCAAACAGGATGGAATTATAACGGCCCGAAAGTAATACCATATTGAAAATTATTAAAATTTTGTTAATAACTTTCATGTAGGGAAAATTTAAACATATTCAAAAGCCCTCAGTTCTGGTCGCTTATAGTAAGTTCTGGTCAGTTAAAGCGGCTTTTTATTTTTCCCAATTATATTTCAGACGTGATAAATCACTAAAAGTAGGAACAGTAAACTTTTCCGTTTAGGCCGCAATTATGGCTAATCAAATTAAATTTATTTCAAGAATTTTTGGGCCGCAATTTTGCCATACTTAAACTGGGAAAAATTTTATACCTGTCTATTTGGGCCGTAATTTGAATATGCCCATTCTATATATATCTTCCAAGCCTTTGGAAAGAAAAATTAAAGCCACAGTCGGTTGCTATTTTTTTTTAATTGGAACACAAAATTTATTACCAAAATTTGGTCAATGCATCTTTTCTTTATTCCAACCTATTTGTGTATGTTGCGGTATTGCCACTTTATAATCTAGGCGCACGGTAGTGCGAAGGCCAAGTTCCGGTCTACTTCACGAATGTTTGTATATAACACGAAATGTTTCAGCCTATATTTCCCCCTATTATAATTCGGTTTGTTCCTTATAAAGGTATGAGATTTGGTATGTAAACATATATGTATTCTAATTACCCGTGAAAAAATTTAAAAAGTTATGTTGAGTAATTTCTGAGATATTCGATTTTGAAAATTGTCGATTTTACTACTGACTGACTCACTGACCCATCAAAATATGGGGGCACTTTCTGAGGGAGTAGAAACATGAAATTTGGTATGTAAGTAGGTTTAAGGACACGAGTAAAGGAAACATTTTAAAAACTGCACATTTTTTACTCGGAAAGCCCCAAATAGGGCTGTAATTTCGTATTTTTAGGGGGTATTTTAGAATTTTGAAATTTGCTTAAACCTGATTAATAAACGAAAAAAATTGCCACATTTACCTACTAGAATCAAAACCAGGTGGTATTTAAGGAACATTAAAATGAGCCATTTCACATTATCTTTGATTATTTACCTAAATTGTATTTTTTATTTAATGACTGTATAATAATTTTAGCATTTCTTAAGTATTGATTGTACAATTTGAAAATTTTAATTTATGTATAAGTGTATGGGACAAAAAAGCGAAACCTCCAATTTTTTTGTACTGCAATTTTTATAAAATTTGGAATTAGTTACTTTCAACCTGTAGACTAAAGTAAATTTGCAAGTGATTTATTTTTAGGGTATTAAATTTTAAATCTTTGCTAAAATATTAAAAAACCATGGAAATAAACATTATGTAAAATAAAATTATAGCTAAATATGTAAGATGAATATATTTTATGTTGTGAGTTATAATTTACATTATATTTGTAACGTTTCAACCCTTAAAAATCACCCTTAATAACAAAATTAAAAAAAAAATCATCTTAAAATTATTTAAAAACGCTTAAATTGTAGAAAAAATATTTTAATGGTTTACGGTATAATAAATATTTAACTGCAATAACTTAACCCTTAAATAATCACCCCTCATGAGATTTACAAAAAAAAATTTTACAAATTAAAATGATTTGATGATACATATAGTCCCGGAAATGAAGCTCAAAAAATGGCAAAACCTCGCAATTTTTTTGTCCTGCAAAGATTTGCATAAAAATTTTAAATTAGGCTTAACCCTTAAAAATCAACCTTTGTTAGAGCTAAAAGTCAAAAAAATATTTCGCCTAAAAATGATTAATTTATCATAGTTATTTAATTTTAGAATGCTGTTGCTTAAAATATGTAATTATTTTATTTTGCAAGTTTTTAACCCTCATAAATCAACCCCTATTATAGGTTAATTAAAAAAAAAAGGATTTACCCTAAAAAAATAATAGCTTGACCGATTTAATTATTAAAAATATTACTGCCTCAAATATTACCAATTTCATTATTTTGCAAATTTTTAATCCTTAAAAACCCCCCTTTCCAACATTGCTATTTTTATAAGTTAATTTAAAAGATGTAAATAGAAAAAAAGTAGAATTACATATAAAATTTTATTAACATATTCATAGACAAAAACAAAATTCTATACAAATACAGGACTGCCCCGAAGTGCAGAGCGGGTATTATTAATTAAGTTATTAAATATTCGACTTTACTTTTGTACATAATGAAATTGTATAGCACCATCTTGTGACACCTTTTAGAACTGAATTTGACATTAAATCCATGCCCGTTTTGAACCGCTGCAATTTCACTCCTTCCTCGAGTCCGCCATACACGCAACCTATCAGAATCAGTGTTGCAGCCTGCTATTTCGTGGCAACATCTAAATACTCAGAGAACGTATGCAAAGTTGCTTTTTTTTTTAAGTTATAGTATCATGATAAAATCCCGTTAAGTAAACGGGTATCTGGTTGGGGGATTTAGGAATAAAACGAACCAAGTGTCAAGTTTTTGGCTCTTTTTTTCAAAATGTAAATCGTTAAGTAAAACAAAATCTCAGTATGTGTTTTAATTTTGGTGGTGGAATAAGTGCATAGGTGCATTAAAGCGCATGCGCGCTATTTAATTTTGCGAATTGGGGGTTAATTTTTTTCTTTGCTTATAGTGTCACTTAACGTGGGTGGAGAAAACGCATTTGAGATTAAAATACTCGGCAATTATTGACAAATTGCTGGGACTAGTTGACTTCATTAAAAATATAAATATACTGTTAATATGATAGGTAAAAATGTGCAAATATGAGATAAACGCTATTAAAAATACTTATTAATAAAAAGTCTGACAAAACAAATAAGCTACAAAACACTACTAGATTCTGCTAAAAATAGCAAACGGTATAAAAGCAATAAAGCCGTAAATATATTTTTGGGAAGGAAACTACACTTTATCAACTATAAGAGGGCATTTCCACGAGCGTAGCTGAGGCAGAGTAGTCTTAATTATCTAATTGTAAGTCAACAACAAAAACAATTCAGTAAATTATTTATACGGGATGTAACATACAGGTTGGAAATGAATTAAACAGTGGATTCCTTAGTAAAAATTATATATTTTTTCACATTTATTTTTGCTCTACTAATGTTGGTTCCCAAGTTATATGGTGTTAAAAATTAAAAAAAAAACATTTAAGTGGACTATCTTTTGAACCCTAAAAGATAATAGAACCAGAGCTTACGTAATTGGTATCCTGGTAACAGTAATATAAAAATTAACTACGTAGTTTACTTAGTAGCGTGCATACGGATATTACCGTGGAATTTCTAAAAAATGTATTTTTTTTGACATTTACTTAAATTTGATTTTTTTTAAACAAAAATGTCCTCTTGAGTATATTTTTGTATCTCTCGTCAATTTACCGTAATTAAGCCTTTTGTAAATACCAATTTTTTCATTTCGTACACAGGACATCCATTTCAACTCTTTGATGAAGAGTCTGCATGCCAAGAATTTCGGAATACGCTATATTTAAGGCACCCATAAATAATAATTCAAAGGATTAAGGTGAGGGGTATGAGGAGGCCATGTTTTTGGCCCTCCGACCTTTTGTAAATACCATTTTTTTCATTTCGTACACAGGACATCCATTTCAACTCTTTGATGAAGAGTCTGCATGCCAAGAATTTCGGAATACGCTATATTTAAGGCACCCATAAATAATAATTCAAAGGATTAAGGTGAGGGGTATGAGGAGGCCATGTTTTTGGCCCTCCGACCTTTATAAAATATAATTTTTTTCATTTCGTACACAGGACATCCATTTCAACTCTTTGATGAAGAGTCTGCATGCCAAGAATTTCGGAATACGCTATATTTAAGGCACCCATAAATAATAATTCAAAGGATTAAGGTAAGGTGTATGATATGATTCAATAATTAATTCCGGAATATGGAATTCCTGACGTGCAGAATCTTCGTGAAAAAGGTAGTATTTCATGTATGTTTGAACGAGTAATGGTACATTCTGATGTAATGAAAAAGCGGACAAGCGTAGTTCCGCTTTTCTTATCGGCTCTTTCTAACGTGCGTTTAGTGGGGACCCAACCTTTGGGTTATTTTTTTTATATTTTATCGTTGTGTCATGATATTGCATAATGGAGTCTTTAACTAGCCAAACACTTTTATTAGCTATGGGTTAACTTGTTAAATATTAAAGTCTCAAATGGGCATCGACAAAAATTAATTAAATACCAAAAGTAAACAGAAGATTCCGCAAAAATTTGAACTAAACCCAACTTTTGGCTGATTGTGAGAGTAATTGTCACTTTTCAAAAATGGTCGTGGGTTGACTAATCACAGCGATAGATTGGTTTTTGTTTGTTCGCTTCTTCGCTACATCAGGATGCACCATTAGGGAATCCCATTGGAGAGTGTATTGTAGCGGGGGAAAAACATTTTTAGCACTTTTGTAATAATTTTTGTTTGATTAATCATTGTTAATTAGTAATTACTTTAAGTTTGAAGGTTAATACTACATTTAGTATTATCAGTTAACAATTTAAAAGCCAATGAGATAAGTTTAAAAAAATATTGTGTTCTAAAATTTTTTTTTTCATATTTTCTCATTTTCCAGTGTATCAAATACAAAAATTGGTATTATCCTTAATTACGGGAAAATGACGAATAATACAAAAAAACTTAAGAGAACAATTGTATTTAAAACAAAAAATTATATTTAAGGAAACGACCAAACGTTTGTTAACCAGTGGCCTACTACTTAAACAAAAAAAACTACGGTAATATTCGTAAGCACGCCTATGAGTTAACTACGAAGTCATTTTTCTACTGCTACTAGGAAACTGATTAATTAAGTTCTGGCTAAAATTTTGTTTCATTATCTTTTAAATTTTATTTTTTTTAAAACCCTATAACTTAGAAACAAAAATTTCTAGAGCAAAACTACATATAAAAAAAGATTTTTTTACTAAGGAATCTGCTATTTAATTTAATCCCAAACTTCATGTTACACTCTTTATTAATAAAAGTTAATTTAAAGACGACATTAATCTTTTGGCGTAAAGCTTTTGAATGTCTGTCAATATAATGTTTTCCTTTTTACGCTTGTGGGGGAGCCCCTTACATATATAGAACGATATATCTCTAGTTTTTCTTAAGGCTTATTTGCACTATTTTATACTTATCCTTTCATTATCCCTTGAATACAAAGTTAAAGCAAAGTTTTATTAAATGAGAAAATAAAAGTATAAATGGATAAACACTGTTGTAGTTCAGTAGTCGGCAGAGAACCATTAGTTAAAATAGTATCTAGAATAATATTTAGTTTTACGACCAATCGGAAATGTTCTCTCGTTGGTTGTCAAGGATTCCTGCACTTGGCTGCAGAGAAGAATTATATAAGCAGAGCAAAAGCGTAAAAAGACCTATAAAAGAGCGACAGATCCCCTACAGCTCGTCGGTGGACAAGAGAAGGAACCTTTCCAGTAAGCGTGGGATCATTAATAAAATGAACAGAGAACAGACGGTTTGATCTGGGATAAATACAGAGTAGACAGAGGAAAAGATAAATACTTTCTGGCTCGAAACAGGAATCCAAGTTTGAGGCTTTTAAGGTAACAGAGGTAAGGATTAGATTAATTTGGAGGATTCAAGGATAAATTGGAGATTTGGCAAACAGGTTTGGTTTTGCATTTAGAGGTGGAAATAATTGTATCTTCAAAGGGATTAAAGGGTGGAAAATTTGAAATGTTAGTATGCACACAGACGATTTGATTTTGAACAAATTATATCGAAACTTTTTAAGGACAGAGGAAGGAAGATTAATGGAGGAAGTAAATTGGGGGTTAAAAGTTTGGCTTTCTTAGAGGGAAAAAGTATCTTCATGGTTAGGGTAAAATTGACAAAGTTGCATTGTTTTGGGAAGGACCAGAAAGATTTATTTATTCGAGCAAGAAAGAACTTTATCTTTTATTCCATTGTTAAAACGGTCTTTGGCTTCTGAGATATTTTAATAATACCGATTTCTTGCTTGGTTGCTAGCCTGTCGATTTTCGACACTAGGGCTTTAAAGAAAATTTTTGTGAGCTTCAATTTTTAAAAGTTTGATGGTTTTGTACAGGACTTAGAAAACTACGGTTTGTGATTTAAAGCTTTGGGTTCTTTTTGGTATGAGTAATATTGAATTGGATTGGTTGTAAAACTAAACTTTTAATCCAGATTACTATTTTACAATCTTCTTCTTCTTCTTCCCTGGGAGCCGTCTTGATTTTTACAATCCAACACTACAGTAGTGTTGTATTTTACAATACAACACTACTGTAATTTTTTAATTCAAAATTACATTTCAAAAGGCAAGTTGCAATGAGAACATATGACAAGCGCATTTTATGAGTAGGAAATTTTTGTTTAAAGCCAGGTGTTTGCAGTGGTTGATACACTTACTCGTATGCGGTATAATCAAGAGCGTCTTTGTATTTCACAGGATTTTCTAGAAAAAAGGCAATTTTATGAAAGTAAGTCCGACTTTTATTAAACGATAACGGTTTGTTTGTGTGTAAAAACTAAATTCGTGTTTTGTAATCAAAGAGATTGGACCTACCTAGAGGCAGCCTTTCCGCTCGGATGTGCGAACAGCGTGCGTGGAAGAAACATCTCTATAAGTCTAATCCCTTTCCCTCTTGCTTTGCGTACTGATTGGTGGGCGGACAGGCGTATATACCCCATCTACCAATCAAGACGCAGAGCGAAAGGTAGAGAGATTAGACTCATGGAGTATTTTTCTCACACACGCGGTTCGCACTGACGAGCCGCAAGGCTGTTTCTAGTATAAATATGTTGGAAGATTATAATTAAAACAAAATGTCGAACATTTTAGTTTTTATTTAAAATGTTACATTTTGAAGTTAATGTTTTTTTAATATTTTATGGAAAGTGGTACGCTTCAAGCAGATACTACTAGAGGCAGCCATGCGGCTGCCTCTAGTGAAAAAGAAAAACAAATCGCAGTATAACCTTTTTCTTTCGCTCCAACGTGCTGATTGGTCGCTGAAAGAGACAGGTGAAAAGGAAAACAAATCGCTGTATAACCTTTCTCTTTCGCTCCAACGTGCTGATTGGAAGAATATATACCACGCTCTGCATGCTGATTGGTCGGCACCTCCGCGTCGGCCAATCAGTACGTTGGAGCGGGAAAGAAAGTTTATACTGCGATTATTTTTTTCTCTCGCACGCTTGTTCGCACTGCTAAGAGGCAGGGCTGCCTCTAGTAAGTATATGCTTAAAGATGGTACATATTAAAAAACGTTAGAACAAACTGTGTTTCTTACTGAACAACGTTTCACACAGTGTATTTTTTTTTGGTTTTAGGGATAAAAATAAGTAAAAGTAGGAAATGAATTTGCTTAATAAAACTATAAATGTGATACTTGAATATACTTGACTCATAACTAACTAAAGGCTTTAAGACTATTAGTATAGTATGTATATTATTCCAAGATAACTCTAATAGCTGTTATTTTGTATACCTATTCCTAAAACCTGAACAAAAAACATTAAAATCAAAAATAAAATGATGCCTTATGTTGGGCATTTATCTGTAACTAAAGAGACACATTTTGCGGGCGCGTTTAGCGCCCTAAACGGTTTAGTGTGTTTGGTATGTTTAGGTCTCTGAACGGTACCGTTTACAGTAAACTATTTACTCAACGCATCAATATTACATTTTTACGATTAGAACGTCTACTTCGAGTAACATACCCTCAAATTTTTGTAAAAAAGTGAGGTAACAATTTTCGTTTCATAAATGGAAAACTTGTACGACATTATTGCCTAGTAAGTTTTCAAATACAAAATCTTTACAATATATATATATATATATATATATATATATATATATATATATATATATATATATATATATATATATATATATATATATATATATATATATATATATATATATATATATATATATATATATATATATCTACTACCTCTCAACTATTTACATTAATATCAGCCAGACGGAACCACAGTCATCGACACACGGTTTTCACTGGTGGTCACCCATCCAATTACTAACCGTGCCCGGCGTCGCTTGACTTTGCTAATCTCACGAAAGCGTTATTTCGTCGCGGCATAGGCCGTTGGTACATATGTCTCGCCGGCCCCGGGAATCGAACCCAGGTCACCTACCACTATGCCACTGAGAGAGATACCTTATAAAACAATTTTTGTGAAAAATAACAATAGAAAATACATAAGCATTAAAAAAATACCTTACCTTATTAGCTTTAATTCCATGAGCTTTTTCTAAATGTTGGGCTATTCGTCCAAATAACTCCTTAATGTCTGGCGATACTGGAGACACGAAATTTGAGCCACCGTCCGTTTCTTGATAATAAAACTTAATATTCTTTATATCTACACGTTCATCTAAGCGTAAGCGTGGCAAGTTATTGCTTATAACCTAAAATATTTTTAATAGTTGTATCCACAGATATCCGAAAACAACTAGATTTATAAAACAAACAGAAAAGTGGCATCAAAATGCTTTACACTGATTCTAGAATCATATTTTTTAACAGTGTTTTTGTTGGTATTTTGTTTGCAACATTGTCAAATAACTACATTTAACAAGATGTTTTCTTTCTGACCGTAAATTACTTGCGAAAAACTAATACTATTTAACATTGGATTAATACTGGTAAAGGATC
The DNA here is from genome assembly GCA_019359885.1 of Listronotus oregonensis. Classification (NCBI taxonomy): domain Eukaryota; kingdom Metazoa; phylum Arthropoda; class Insecta; order Coleoptera; family Curculionidae; genus Listronotus; species Listronotus oregonensis. The sequence goes on from JAHBCN010000596.1 coordinate 35,392, forward strand.
GCCCATAAAACAACCACTAAGACGAATTCATTTAGCTAAAAGAGACAAACTTAAGAAATTGCTAGGAAACATGCAAAACCCAGGTATTATAGAATCATCCCTGAGTCCATGGCCATCTCCTAGTCCAGGGTAAAAATAATGATGGCACTAGCAGATTTTGTGTTGACTTCAGAAGACCTAATGTCACGAAGAAGGCCCTTTTTTCACTACCAAGATTTGACAAACCCAAATACGTTGACTGAGTCAATATGGTTTTCAACTTTAGACCTGAGATCTTCATCCAGAAGATAAAGAAAATGCTGCTTTCTCGACAGGAATCGGATTGTGACAATTTAATGTTGTGCCACTGGGTCTATGTAATGCCTCTGCTGCTTTTAAACGTTTGATGAAATTAACATTACAGGACCAACTTGAAAAACATGCTTATTTTACCTAAATCACAATTCCTGGGAAACATTTAGCGATCACCTGGAAAATTTCAAAGAGGAGAAACTAAAATTTGCCCAACTTAAGCTTAGTCCAAACAAGTATCACCTGTTCCAGAAAAAAGTGAAATACCTGGGACATAATTACCAAATAAGGCGTGAAAACAAATCCAGAGAAGACAGAAGCTATCTAAAACTGGCGACTAAAAAACCACCATGAAATTAGAAGTTTTTTCGGGGCTAAAATAGGTTTGGTGGAAGACCATTACATGAAAGCAACAACAGTATTGACATATTCACAACCTAATCAAACATTTATTGTGAACACTGATGCAAGCAATATTTCTATTGGTGGAATGTTGTCACAGGTACAAGAGGGTCAAGAAAACGTGATAGTCTATTTCAGCAAAGTTCTTTTTAAATCTGAACAAGACTAGTGTATGACTAGAAAAGAACTTTTAGTTATTGTTAAATCGCTGGAGCACTTTTATAAATACCTTTATCACCAGAAATTTATCCTAATAACGAACCATGCACTTAAATGGTTGCTTTAATTTGAGAATCCGAAGTTAAAAATACGATCTTAAAATTGAACATCATATAGGACTTAAAACTAAAAATACTGATCCTCTATCACGAAGATCTTGCTCAGAAGATTTTAAACACTGAAAGCAGACGTAAGAAACAAGAAAATACTGAAGAATTCCACTGCCGAATAGGATCATAAAATCTAAAATGGTGACCCTAATTACTTGAAACATAAAAAAGAAAATTCAAAACAACTTCTATATCAGAAAGTAGCTTCAACGCCTCTGAGACTGGACCATATGGGGCATATTACTTACTTTCAGTATAGGTAACAGATCTTCAGCTCTTCGGCACATCGGACCTATACCTAAAAATTTGTTTTGCTCCTCTGATACCGGTTCTGGGTATTGGCCAGCATTTGGAACAGCTAAGGGAGATGGTTTGTGACCGAAAATACCTGAAATTTAAAAACAAAAATATTAACGATGATTCTTATGGTTGGATTTGTTATCTAAGGATGATTAAAGTTTCAACACCATGCCTTCTCGCAGTTGTTTTGCCAAACTGAGAAATTTTTTGTTATTATTCCGGTGCTTCCAAGCTTTTGATGATAAATTTTATTGTTCAATAAAGCACAAATTCATGACTGTGATACGGAATCGAGGAAATTCTGGTCGGGGACTAACCGACTAGGGTCGGCTCTTCGGCCGTCTTCTAGTCGGTTAGCATCTGGTGCTTAGTTGGGAACGATTTTCGTTTGAACTTGAATAATTTTGAATGTTTGGACTCTGGATTTTTATAAATTTCAATTTTAAAGTTTTTTTATATTATTTCTTTCACAATTTAGCTTTGAAACTTACCTAACCTAATAAACCCATTGCTAAGATTTAATTGATAATTTAATTTATGAATTTTAATTACAATATTCCTCTGATCTTTGTAACTTCGAAAATAAAGCAGTGATTTATAAGTGAAACACTAAGTGAATTTAAGTAAATCTTTTATTTGTGTGACTAGAGAACCAGAACTTCCGTTAATAGGCACTTACAAGAAGCCGTCTTGTCCATCAGGGAAAAACACCAGGTTGATTAATAATGATAACAGCACGGCGATGACGGCACTCCACAGAGAAGCCGTTTCGACTGCTTTATTAAAAATTTGGACAAATGACAAACGTAACTAATTTTAGGCGAGGCATGGAGCTCCCACTCGGCTTAACGGCGCCCAAGGACTGCCGTGCTGCTGACTGGTCCACCATGCATAAAGTGCTACAGAATCTAAACGGTGAGAACCGTTAACCGGCAGTTTTAAATTAAAGTGAAAAAATGTCCTTAATTCATTAGTCCAAACTCGAAGGCGCTAAAATATTAGTCACTAATGGTTTTAGCCCAAAATATGCAAAGGCCACCAGCAGAATATGGAAATAGTGTAAATTTAAGGTGCCACAGAAGCTAAACCGGATAAGACCCATTATCCGGGATAGTTTTAAATAAAGGAGAAGAGGGTCCAAAATCCTTCTGCATAAACCTAAAGACGCTAAAATACCGGTCACCAAAGGTTTTGACCCAAAATATACAGGATCCATCATCAAAGTAAAAAGGTCCTACTTCAAAGTGCAATGAAAGCTTAACGAAATGAAAACCATTTTCCGGGATGATTTTAAATGAAAGGGGGGCGCTTAACCCTCCTGTACAAACCTAAAGGCGCTAAAATAACGGTCACTGAGGTCACGAACCAAAATATACTGAGACGGCATAAAAGTTGGCCGTCCGTCATGGGCAACGTTTTTTGTAAATGTGGACCAAAGCCCCAGGTAGCTTGCCGAAGCTATAAAGGTACGCAGAGGCTTTTAAAAGTGATGATAATTATTTACATAACGTAAAGGATTAGTCTGCTAAGGCGGCAATGAAGTAAAAAACCGGACCGGAAGAGGACAACGACGGACTCCAGACCAAATCCCTGGGATATAGAAGAGTTTAGTTGCATAAATAAATATCCTCTATGTAACAACTGCTTCTGATTGCTTGTTTAGTGCAGCCATTAATCATTTAGGTTGTTGTGAATTGACGTCACGCGGGACACATTGGTTTAATTCCCAGCCAAAGGGGAATATTTTTTTAATGTAGTAGATACTTGTATGAGGTTGTCATAAAATGCAATATCTGCATGTACTTGGACATTGTTGAAGGAAGTAAGGAAAAAGGGTTAACCATTTGAAAGCCCAGAACCCACAGCACCTAGAACTTACGCTTCATACAAGTCTTCGTGATCTCTTCTAAAGATAAAAAAGATTGCCGATTTTGGATTTTCCTAAAATCTTATCAATTTTTCAAAGGGATAAGATTTCACTTGGAGAATCATGGTCCCTTTCCAAGTAGCATTTAGGGAGAGTTCCACCATTTTGTCTAGATTATCTTATTAAAGTTTGCACGTAACAGTATTTGGGTTATGGAGTAACAAAGTCAAGTATTCAAAAAATGTTTTTAAAAGTTTTATCGACGAACACATATCCGGCTTATATTTAATACTTACCATTAAAAAATGCAGGCATTCGTATTGACCCTCCGATATCCGAACCAACACCAAAGGCAGACACAGAACTAGCTTGAGCACATCCTTCCCCTCCGGAAGATCCTCCGACTATTCTACTTGTATCGTAAGGGTTACTTGTCCTTCCGTGGACACGGTTTGCACTTTCCCACCACATGCACAATTCCGATACATTAGTCAGAGCTATGGGAATGGCTCCAGCTAGTTTCAGACGAGCTATGGCTGTGGCATCCTCTTCTGCGCGAATGTGCTTGCGACAGACGAGGCCGGATGAATGGATGAGGCCTAGAACAATGTAACATAATTAATTTAAAACAAGAATCTAGGGTTTTAAGATAAATATATTTTTTAAATAATTTAAACAAAAGATTACATTGCTGTAATCTTAAAAATCTTTCATTAAAAATTATCAAAAAGATCAAGTTTATTTTTAAGAGTTATTCATAGCTTTGTTGGACATTCACAATTTACCTCTAAGGTGGTATGTAAGTTTCCCAAAATGCATATTATTTATTTTAAATCAAAACACGGCAAATCTCCTCCTTTCCCTCTTTAACAACCACCTGCTAAATATCGTTTTTTTTTTAAATATTTTAGACGTATTTACCATTTAAATCTGACGCCAGACCAAAACGTCTTGTCATTGGTCGTAACGACACAAAGCTTACGGCTGTGCTGGCATAGTGAAATCTACCCGTGTGGACCCGTTTTTGTTCATTTTGTTTTCCAATAGCCTTATATTACAAGGATAATGGCTGAATTTTTTTAAAAGCCCAGTCTGATAACCTACCAGAGGTAAGTGCACTACAGTGCGAGACAGGAATCATCCACTTCATAGTTTGGACCAGAACCTGCCCTTGAGTGACCAAAACCCCAGCACGAGGCCAAACTAGGAAATGAATCCAAAACAAACACGAGGAAAACTGATCCAGCATCAGTAGAATAAAACATGGAAAAAGCTTCATAAAGAGCCCATCGAAAAGAACGAAGAAAGAACCACTCAGACAAAGTGGAAAAATACTTCGCATAAAATTAGGGCTGCTAACAGGGCACGATAACCTAAAAGAACACCTACACAAGATATGCTCATATAATGGGGACCCCAGTTGCAGAATGTGCGATGAGTAGAAAGAAACAGCCTACCACATACTGTGTAAATGTGTAGCGTTGAATCACAAAAGACAGGCATTATTTGGGCAACCAAAAATGAGCCTAGGAAATATATTAAACAACCAGTCTCGGGGTTATACAGACTTGTAGAAGGAACAAGACTAGTGGGAGGTTTGGTATAAAAGAAAATGGGAGATCAGGCACAAAAACCCCAGGAGGCTGCGTTGCCTCCGGTAGAAAATCAAGACGGCTCACAGGGGAAAAATTGCACTACTAATAATGACTAAATTTTACTCCATTGCATTTATCGGTTAAAATGCGTGGTACCAAAGACAAAAGGTAAGGCAATAATATGTCTATTTTATAAAGAAATAATAGAATAAAGTTCCAAAGAAGTAGCATTACAGCTGTCTTTCTACTGTCTTCTCTCTTGAGTAAACGCAAAACAAAAATTACGTGCTTTATTAAAAAAAAAGGTATTCTATGTATTTTAAAGATACTTTAGAATAATTTTACTAGGTACCTACATTGAAATGGTCGTCACAAACATTGGTCTCTGCAGATACACTTTTTGGATCACGTCTCCCCGCTTTCAGTCACCTCTCGCATCTTTTCATCTAATGGTATTTTAATAAATATATTTTCGCTAATAAAAATGATTTTGTCTTTACCTTTAGGTACTACACCTACACAGTATCGAAAAACCATTTTCCTGTAATAATAAACACAACATACTGTCCAAACACGCTCACGTGAATAGTGCTTTGTGACAACACTTAAAATTTAAATACCCAGATGTTGTCTTGGCACGGGCGTTTTATATTTGAGTTTTAAATGCTTATAGCTCTCTTATTAAATTTCTTAGTTAAAAATATTTGACAAAAGTGTTATTTAGGTATAACAGTAGGAGAGATGAAGCCAAGATGCCGTCATTCGTCATACAAGTTCATTGTAATGCGTTCATTTAATTAATGCAGGCGCACACAGTACAGTACTTTCCACAATAATTCGTTGATTTCTCGTTTCACCTGCTACTGTTAGTCGTAAAACTCAATATACTTTGGGTACCCGCATGTAGGCCCGGACTTAAAATTTTCTTTATTTTTATTATTGTACCTACTTTTTAGTATATTATGTAGGTTATAGGCAAATTGCAGGTGTTGAATATAAAGCAGAGTCTTTGTCAAGGTATTTTTGTGTGTGTTATTGAGCAACCAAAATAGCTAACCTAAACTATTAATATTAGTAGGTAATAAGGACCTGTACCCTTTCAAAAGGTGCGGTGCCTACACAATAGATATTTGTTAGGCAACCTATTTATCGTTGGGTTTTCCACTAAGGGTTGTAATTTAAATTGTATTGCGATCAAGAAATCAACGAATTATTGTGAAACGTACACATGGGTGGATACAAAGTGGGTGGAACACAAGAGTAAAAGTGGTGAAAATTTGGGGAATAGGCCGTCATCAGCGACATGTCCGCCTTTTTAACCACTTTTTCTTAAACCCCTTATATAATAGCTAAGTTTAGTAACTTTTCTGATCTCATAGAGTTTTTTAAGTAGGATTTTATCAATTTTAATTTTAAAAATTATCGCTCCGCTCTAGCTATAGTCAGATAAATGGTTAAAAATATCAGAAATGCAGTACATACTTCGAGAAAGCAGGAAGATATAAAATTATTCTTAACTATTAATAGTTCAGCAAGGCTTGGAATTTTGCCCGTCCTGCTACCCTTTTGTTAAGCCACTGAATCTCCTGTTAATAAACTACGTCTTTCTCCAATTTAGACACTCACGGTACATTAGTAACTAAATTGTAAGCTTTCATAAACTGCCCTAAGATATAAAAAAGCATTACTAAATAAAAGCTCAAATCCCCAATTAGAAGAGTACTACGATTTATAATTAAAAAATATATGTACAACTATACTATACAAACGGTGGCAGGTTACTTTAATATACGATTGTTTACCACTAACAAAAATAAAATATTATTATTTTACTTCGAAACCCCGTAAACTTGCCAACGCATTGTTAGTGAACAGTAAATTATCGGTACATTTATGTTTCCAGGACCAATTAAACTATTATTTTCCTCAGCCTGCAATTGAATAATTAGTCTAATTACTTACTTTATTAATTACTAAAAAACAATATTTTCAGCAGATGTTTGCTGCTTTATTAAATGTTTGTGTTTATTATGTTCCAATTAAAAAAAAGGTATTCCCTTAATTAAAATACAGCAAATATTTTTGATCTTCTCCATTAAACCTCAGTCAAAACATTTGTAATAATTGTAATTTGTAAATCTATGCTATTCCAGCACGTGTTCAAAAGATGGCAGTAGCCGACCATCAAAACAAGCGATGCAAACAATAATAAACCAAAGGTCCCGAAAATAGCACCTGGATTGTTCGCAGCGCTATTTGACTAGGATCTAAGAAAGTGACAACTAAGGTCCTCCTTTTAGGGCACACCCAGTTAAGTAGTAAGACTTCTGACAGGCCTCTGTCAACTAAGGAAACACTTGCAGAAAATGGGCATACATTACGGTCCCACAACAAGCAGGCTTTGCGGAGAGGAGAAGGAAACAACTTTACACATAATATACAAACGACATAATATCGTTTGGGAATATAGTGAGCGAAATCTCTCTTCGAAATGAACATCTTGGTAGATATTCGCTAGACCATATAAAGGAAAGCGGACTTCTATAACAAGAAAGGAGAGCACCACAGCCAATAGGTCGCAGTGCACAACCCCGCTTAAACCAACCAACCATTCCGCCTCCTAATATTTAAAGACGAAAGTTATTGTACCTCTAAAAAAATACCTAATAATTTGCTTAACAATTTGCCCCTTTCAACAGTTATTTCTGTTTCTTATAAAATGTCAGGAATCAAATCGTGGGTTCAGCACTATAACTAAATAAGAACAAATTTGTAGTTTCGGGTTATTTAGAGAAATAAGGTAAAACGCTTAGGTTCTGTTGATTCCTTAACACTCCCCTTCCTAAACATACTGTTTAAAAAAAATAAATTTTGCTATTAACATCAGTCATTTGACATATTGCGCCAAATTTACTACAATAAATTCGTGTCTTTATTTGATAATTACAACACATTGTAAAAATCAAATAAAAGACACGAATATATTGTAGTAAATTTGGCGCAGTATGTCAAATGACTAGATCTTTTGAAAATCGTAAGATTATCCTTATCGTCAACATGGTTTTCTGCCCAAAAGAATAAAAAAAAATAAACGTGAAAAATTCACCGTTCGTAAATTCTTTTTGGGAATCTATTTACTATCACATTTATAATGTCAAAATCCAAACCACCATCGTTTAAAAACTTCGTTTTTTACATGATTTTTACAAAATAAATTAATTAAAACTGCAAACAAAAAATAAATAAACAAAATATGTCAAATGTCAAACCTTCCAAGGTCAAATTACTTAAGGGATCATTAAGTACAGAAAATCCTGAACTTAAAGTTAAGGAACCCTTAAGGACGAATTTTGGCTGTACCAAGAAGCATTTGACACTTAGGCAACAGTTAATGCTTAATAACAACTTAAGTGACGCAAAAAGTGTTGGTGCAACCGGCTATAATACCTTATAGTAAGTGATATGCTCGAAATGTCCTCCGTGTGCTTCCAAACATGCATATATTTTCGTACTTCTTATACAAAAACGTTATTCGCTTCTTATTTCTTGAGCTGGAATTGACACACGGTATTGCAGTTTTTTAATACCATTAAAAACATTTTAGTAAAAATAAATGGATTCTTTTATAGTATAGTTCTTTCACTGGGAGTGTTACGATCGGATTTCAGTTGTCAAGCAGTTTTGTCCAATTTCTCCTTAGCCTATGAGGATATCCGTAAGCTCTGTTGGATTTTGCTACATTGCATATTAATTATTTACAACACACGGGGGACATTTCGAGCATATCACTTACTATAAGGTATTATAGCCGGTTGCACTAACAATTTTTGCGTCACTTAAGTTTTTATTAAGCATTAACTGTTCCCTAAGTGTCAAATGCTTCTTGGAACAGCCAAAATTCGTCCTTAAGGGTTCCTTAACTTTAAGTTCAGGATTTTCTGTACTTAATGATCCCTTAAGTAATTTGACGTTGGAAGGTTTGACATTTGACATATTTTGTTCATTTATTTTTGGTTGCAGTTTTAATTAATTAATTTTGTAAAAATTATGTAAACAATGGAGTTTTTAAACGATGGTGGTTTGGATTTTGACATTATAAATTTGATAGTAAATAGATTTCCAAAAAGAATTTACGAACGGTGAATTTTAATTATACGTTCTTACAGCATTTTTCAGGTTTATTTTTTTTATTCTTTTGGGCAGAAAACCATGTATATGAGATGGATAATCTTATGATTTTCAAAAGGTTCAGATTAACGAAGCCAACAGTGTTCAGCTTACTTGAACAAATTGAGTTTAAACATGACAAGTTTGTATTAGCCTTTAAATTTCAAATATTCTCTTATTAGTTAAGAATATTCAAATTCGTTTGCATACATTAATAAAAGTTTTTCTTTGTTTTTAATTATGTGTTACTTATATCTCATAATTTTATTATTAACAATATAATTGTTCCCTTTTTATGGCCCTTGATCTTTTCTTTCCATTTTGTTTTAAATTTTACAACAAAATATAAACTTTGTATTGTCATGTTCACAAAATAAAAAAAAGTTTTTAAAAGTTTTAACATGTGCCTTCACATGACAATTTTGAAAAAAATGGTGCAGATATAATATTAACAAAAAATTAAGTAAGATTACTACTATCATTGTATCACTCATAAGCTAGAAAAAAAAAGATCTACTATCAAAAAGAAGGAAGATAAAACGTTGCGCCTCTCTAAGTTTTCTTAGTTAAGTTGCAGTAAAAACTTAAAGGCAAAAGCAAAAAAAAGGCGCACCTAATTTTAAGAGCTTCTTAGTACAGATCTACTTAAGATAATTTTAGTGCAAGCTGCCATTAGTCCTTTTACTTTTGTTTTATTATTGCAATTATTTTTTAATACAAATACTAAGAGTGCATTTACGCTACACCTTAGGGGTCGGGCGAAAGGACGCGAAGACGGTGGGCGGAGACTAACAAACCCCCACTATCACAATTTTCGTATAGCCGCATTAAAAATATTATATTTTATTTAGGTTCTTCCAAATTCGGTGTATAGATGCGATGTTATTTCCGATTGCAAGCCTACGGGAGATAACGTTTTTCGGTAACTATTTTTTACTTAAATGACATAAATCATACACCATTTTAAAGGTAAGGAAATAATCTAGGCCTCTGCTGTAACGGATTTTTGAAATATGAGTCGAGTTAAGAAAAAATAGCATCTAAACATAACCGATTTTAGGGTGACTTTCACTCAAGGAAATATTAAAAACTAAATCCAAGTTTAAAAAACTATTACAGCAGAAGCCTAAATTTAAGTGTTGGCTTTCATATAGTTTTTGAAAATTATCGATAACTTACACTGTTTTTGAGAAAAACATTATGCCCCGAACCCCAAATTGGATCCAATTTTCGCGGCGCGAATGGACTCTTAAGCCAATAATACTTAAAACTGTGGCTACAGACACCAAAACTTGCTTTTAAAACTAAATTAATTTATAATTTAGAAAACAAATAATGTTACGATTTTCATCATTTAATAACACAGGTCAATATTTGATCTATGCGGGAACGCCGAAAGCGGTTAGGTGCTACAAGGATTTTGGGGTCGCTGATTATGATGAGAGAATCGGTTAACCTCCATCACGTCAGGTTTAAGGTTATTTGAAGAATAAACCAACGGAAAAATCGCCGGATTCGGTTTCAGCGACTTCAAAAACGTATGCATGCGTTTTTCCAGATTTTTCCTATGGTTTTTTTTCACTGGAACTTTAAATGACCTTGAATCTGATCTTATGGAGGTTACCTGACTTCAGATTCAGAGTCGCAGGCCTCGAAAACATACGTACGATTTTTTTAATATGTCAAATTGTACTTAACATTTATATCCCAAAAACACTTTAAAATGACCCCAAAATTACCTTGAATGACCTCTAGGATAGATGTAAATAAATGCTGGATTCGGACTTAGGGACTTCGAAAACATATGCATAATTTTTTCAGATTTTTCCAATGGTTTTTTTTCCTTTGCTTAACCTTCAAATGACCTTAAACCTGACGGGATGGAGACCCTCTTATCGTAATCAGCGACCCCAAAATCCCTAGTAGCACCTAACCACTTCCGGCGTTCCTGTGTAGAACAAATGTTGGCCTGTGAAATATTTTGTCTTTTTACTTGGCAAAACAAGCAGAGGTAGAGAGCCGAAAAAGTAAAATTTAACTTTTACGAAAATAAAAAATCTATTGATGTTGATTCTATACTACCTAAGTATAAAATCATCATGTATTTTTTATTAAATTGTTATCGTAAGAAAAATAAAATAAATATCAGATAATATAATCGCATTATAATAGAACGAATATAATATGTATTACGATTAAATTAACATGACCTATGCATAAAACTAATATACCGATAACAAACAAGTTTTTTTTTAAATAAACATACTAGGGATTCGCAGTTAACATGGATCCTAACCTTGGTAAATAAACTTTATACTAATTAGTAACACAACAACTAACATAAAATTGGAATCGCAATGGTTAATCTTACAAATACGCTATCCAGCTATTGAGGTATTTATATTTAAATGCAACTACTATCTTAACGTGACGTTTGTATGTCACTTACCAGGTGGGGCTTACGAGGGACACTATTTATATTTTGAACCTAATAAACACTAATTTTTCATTGAAAATTACTATTGTTTTTTTTAAATATTCTCTTTTGTTATCTTTCTGACCCGTATGATCTTTTGCATGCGTTCAGAACCATTTTGTTAAAGCAAAACATAACCTTTGAATGCATCAACGACTTCTTTTGCCGACGCAATTCATTTTTGACATTCTGGAACAAAAATTAGTTGCTGCCAAATCAGGACTATACGGCGACGGACCCAATAATTCGATTTTTTGAGTGCCGAAATTGTTGCTTATTAGACAAGATGTCTGACAGCTGGCACTGCCTTGAAAAAGAATTATTCGATGGCGCTTGTTTGTTTTCCGTATTTCATTCAAGAACTTAGGCAAATCAATGGTGTATCACTTAGAGTTAACTGTTGTATGGAGTTTTTACAACGTCAACTAAAAGGGATAGAAAAAACTTCTTTTATAAAAGTTTCTTAATTTTTAACCTATTATATTTTAAGCATAATGAAAGAAACAAATGAACATCAAAAATTTAAGAAAAACAAATAGGTTTTTTTTAATAAAACACCCTGTTTATTTTTATTTAGAATGAAGGGTATATTTATCCTCATTTCAAAAATATATAGTTTGTTGGTATTTCGTTCAGCTGTTTTGAAAATATTCAAGTTTTTAATTAAAAATTCGATTCAAATAGTTTAAAAACTGTAGGACCAACACTTCTTTATGTTGTTTTACAACGTGCTCTAAAGTTTTAGTAGGTGCCTAATTCTCTAGAATAACGATTGAACTATATTTCTCTACATGCACTTTTTCAGAAGAGAATAAATAAACGGTAAATTTGCATCTTTATACTTTTGAGAACTTTTATTTAATATTAAATTTTTATTATTTGCCCTTTTTAAAAACAAATTCTATTTTTTAAATACTAAAATCCCAATTTTACGTGACAACGGATCATGGAAATAAATTTGGCAACATGGGTTTATCGGTGACACCGCCTATATTTGATCTCTTACCGTCAGATACTATGTTCATGCTAACCACACTTCTATATCTATCCCTTTTACCCTCATGTAGTAATAGTCGAGTTGTAGTGTTGATTGACAAAATGACCTGTAAATAGGGTGTGTGCTCTTATACCTCTTCGATATTTTCCTTACCTTTAACGGCTATGCAGTCCTTAGTGGTAAAAGGCACACCGAGAAATGGTTTCTCCTTGGCAAGGATTTCCTCGGATATAGTCCCAGACTTTATAAGTTCGTCAGCTGCTCGAGCTTCTTTCCGAGCTTCGTCAAATCGATCTGCGACTACACAATTTAGTACTGGATTTACTTCTTTTATTCGTCCAATATAGGACTCAAGAACTTCCACGCTTGTTATCTGAAACGAAAATAAAGGTTGTTAGGTACAATGCCTTTTGATATACTCGTACTCACCGAATAAAAATAATACTCATAAATTAACGATTAGAGTATGTGTTAAAATTTATATGCCTATTATCTCTTGTATCGTCTGACATTAACTACGTATTTATACATATAATAACATTACATTCTGAATGAAGGTCCTATATTAATCATTTAAAAGCCCCCATTTACATTGGCGATGCTGGCGGGGCCTAACATTTGCGCCCCCCCCCCCACACACCGGGGTATTTGGGGAGTATAGAATACCCCACAACGGAAACGGTGAGTCCGGGAGTTTTTCTACGAAAATTTTACAAAATTAAATTTTTTTGATGCGAGATTTTTTTTTTTTTTTAATACCAAGTTGGTGGTGAAATTTGTGTCAAATTCTATATTTTTTTTATATGAAAATATTAGTCTGATATTTGAAAGCGACATGATTTACATAAAACAACTGTTTGTATGTGACTAAAAAAAAATAAATGTAAATTAACTATACATCCTTATTTGCGGATAATTAAACTTAGAATACATTTTCTCAACAATAAAATCGTAGTTACAAAAATACTTTGAATAGCAGGCAGGACCATCTTGTATCGCAATGTCTCTTCAGGGTTGTTTTAAAAGCTCCAAGCAAATCCTCCCATCTTAAGGTAGAGCTACTAAAGAAGTTAAAAAACTTCAACACTTTTCCAAAAAAACTTATCATTATGACTGACACTTTTGCGGCGTGAACACCAATGAGGTTGAGACTGTGTGCTGCACAAGGAACAAATTTAGCGACGTCATTAATTTGGGATATATGAGCTTGAACACCTCCGTATTTTCCTGCCATATTTAAGCCATTGTCAAATCCTTAACCGCGACAGTTCTAAATGACCAATTTGTTAGTGATAACCCTCTTCCACTTTTCTGTTGACTTATGATGAAGTCTGGAAAGCTTTCTTCAACCGAGCATTTCCCCCTTAATGGTAACGTATTTGATTATTTCACTCATGTACTGTGTCTGGGGTGCAGTCAAACATAATGAAAAAATATTTGGCACTTCTTACATTCTTTAGTATTTTAGCTCGAACTTTATTTCCCATAAGATCTATGAGCTCATTTTGAATGAGAGGTGAAAAACAGATAGAATTACATATTTTCCACTCTCAACATTTTCTGTATGTTTCGACAGATGTGGATTATAGTGACTGATAAGTTCCAATGTACTTAGAAATACAACGCAGTTCTTTTCACTGATAGAATCGGAACCTCCTCTTAAAGGTAAGTTATTCCTGGCACAATGCAGAATCACATCCACAATACAGAACGAGTGCTGCCCCCAATTTATAAAATACCAGTTTATCCGCAGGTTAAATATAAAAAAATCAAAGAGTTACATTTTCGCTCTAGGTTTCAGGATAAATTGATATTTTATTAATAATTTATACATTTTTTCAGTCATACGGCCGAGTGATGATCGCGTTGTTAAATTTAGCGATGGCTTAGCAATTGTTAAAAGTTAACAATGGTCTAGAATGTTTAACAAAATGTCAGATTTTGACAGGTTGCCTACTAAAATCATTGAATAACACTAACAATGACGTTTTGTTAAACATTCTAAACCGTTGTTAACTTTTAACAATTGCTAAGTCCATTGCTAAATTTAACAACACGATCATCACTCGGCCGTTAGTGTACTAAAAATAATTAAATTAAGTATCTAAGTTAAAAAATTTGTTATAAAATTGTTCTGTTGTAATTTGTTTATTTGGTAAATTTTGTCAATTAAAAATAGTAGTAATATGACTCCGGTACTGACAACTAATAAAAAAAAATTCATTGCCGATTTTGCGCCCTCCAGGTAACTGCGCCCTTGGCGGGCGCCCCTCTCGCTACCGCCTAAATACGGCCCTGGCGATGCTACATATCTGTTTAAAACAATACGAAATAATAAAATATTCATAATTTTGAAAATAAGCTAATTCTTTTTTTCTCTAATGGATGAATGCACCAACGCTTTTTGCGTCTCTTAAGAGAGTAGATACCTTTTGAATTTAAAAAAAAATCGATTTTTTTATATTTTCAATGTATAATGTGCTAAGAATGTACTGTAAAAAAGAAAGTGAAATATTGAATATTTATGGAATATTGTCAGAAACGTCAGCATCCGCATACCGTCATTAATCAGACAGTCAGAGCGCTTGGGTCGGAGCAATGTTTCCTTTGTCCCATAAATTCTGGGAAAATAATCAGCTTTTCGAGGAAGCCGAAGGTTTTCTTGACCGCTTTATTTTAATATTCTAGAAAAATCAGAATGGACCCAAACTCATAGGCAATAATAGGTAAAGGTTTTCCCATTCCGATGAACTTTGAATGATTAAAAAATGTACAGTATTGCCCGAGTAATGGAACAATTCGTCCGCCCGCTTATAAGTGAATCCATGCGGCATTCTAGCGGTAGAGCGGCAGCTGAAATGAGGGGACTTTGGGTCCCGTTATTTCGAAAACTATCGATTTTTCGAAAAAATATAAAGACCATTTTTGTAGATTACAAGCCGATCTTCACTTTTTGTCTAAACAGAAATTTTCCAATTCGCATATTTTGGCAGATATTAGCGGGAAACCCATTTTTCGGGCCTTGAGGGATCATTTTCAGCTTTTTCCCACCTGTTAATGATAAACTTTTTTTCGCTCGAAAGCATCCCCAAAAACATAAGGATTGCGCAACAAGAGAAAACTGTACAGATTTATTTACAGCTTTGTCCCTTCATTTACTGAACTAAAACTACTTTTCAGGAATGATGTGAAATTGCAATATCTAGGAGGTGGGAAGTCAGCTCATGTTTGGACAAACCCCACTCTCCGTATACAAGTTTGATCGCCTCTTTCTTACTTCCTCTGTTCTGGGTAGCTATATATCTGTTGTTTGATTCCAATATTCAACCGGCCATTTTTTGACTTTTGGTCAGGTATATTAGAATTCTGAAACACTATGCGAGGGTTTGTAAGTCGCTGAGGTAATACACATCTATTAATACCCGCGGTGTATGCTAACTTTTATGTCATACGAGTAAATATTAAAAAAATACAAAAACTTGAATTTGATTTTAACATGTTCTTTTTATAATAGTTGCTTATAATCGTTGCCAGGGAAATCAAATTTTCCTAGCTGTCAAACTAAAAAGGTCAAAATATAGGAATGTTTGGAAATTTCTTACGAAATGGATTATTAAAAGAGCTGGCTCCTGAAAAGGCATTAACTTTAACATCTTTTTTGTCTTTATGCCCGCGTTACTTTTATGCCCGTACATGTATAAAGTCCACTATAATGTAGTTGCTAACTAAGCAATAAAACACATTAATGAACCAGTATGGCATAAATAAAGTTGCCCTTACTTTTAAGAGCTTTTCATTAAAAATCTTCTTAAGATAATTTTGGTGCAACCGGCTATTAATAAACCGAATCAAATTCATTTATATTTAACATAAAAAAGTGTGGTTCTTTAAAAATAGAAATGTATTTTCGGATAAGAAAGATAAGGTCAGCCTATATTTACATTTTATTTAAGAAGTTTTTAGCTGATTAGCAAATTGTAACATCGGTGGTCCCAGTGGTGGATTTACGCAAAGGCTGAGTAGGCTGAAGCCTAGGGCGGCAAATTTACGATTAATTTTTAAAAAAATGTAATCGTAAATTGTTAATGATATAATTAATGATTTTGCAGGAAAAAAGGTTCAAAGAAAAATCTAGTATAGGGTTTTCCTATAATTAAATAATACATAGTTCAAAAAAAGACTTATTTGTTTTACCATTTTAATTTATATTTTGATTTTATATTATGAAATTTGTTTGTTTTTAAGAATTGTTATTTAATTTTCTGTATGGTTAACTTTTGTTAAATGTGTTTATTAAATTTTTATAAGAATTACTAGTAAAGTTTACATTCTTTTTATGCTGAATTTTTCGTTTTGATATCCAAAAAATATTGACATATTAGGGCGAAAAAATATATTAGCCTATGGGCGGCAAAAAGTTAAATCCGGCCCTGGGTGGTCCTTAATATGCTTGTTGCTTGTTTGCTTTTTTTAACAAGGGCTTTTATAATTATTTATTATTTTAATGATTTCACTGACAGGTAACCATCCAATGGGGGAACCCTCGGATTCGTGAGGGATGCACGAAAGAGTTATATAAATATCCTAATAGAATAAAGAATTTTTGACTTTTCACGCCTCGAAATGAACTAACAAAAATATCTCCCACCCTCAGAAAATATATAACAGGTTGCAGCACGGCTTGGATCACGGAAACTCAGGAAGAAATTTAAAATTTGTAGGAAATCTGCCTAAGCGAATGATCCTTTATCAGATTCCGATTTCCTTCCTTTACAATCGACACAAAAGAGCTTTTCATTGGTATGCAATGGGTGACAAGCTGATGATGAAGTTGGTTTGAAAAGTATTTAAATTATTAACTTCGTAAAAATTAACTGTTTTAGATGATAAATGTTAAGTTATTACTGGACTGTCTCTAAAATAACAGACGTTCGAATTAGAATTCAACTTTGCAAAGAGTTACCTTCTATAAAAATGTGAAAAAGGATTTTAGAGTCTAGAATTAGCTAAAAGAATTTCTATAATACAGGATGTAAAAATACTGCAAAATGAATCCATCCAGAGCTATCAAGACTTTTTGTAATGATCGTCAGATTAAACTAAATAATTCTTCTAACAAACTCTCAAACTCCCTACAATTCTAAAAAGTTAATACATATTTTTAAAGTTTGCAATAATATCATACGACAATATCAACTTTTAAAGAGCTTTCAAAATAATATAAACCCTCATGTCACCTTAAAACCTCATTTCTCGTTACGAATGTATAACTGGTTTATTTAAACATATTATTTTTATTAAATTAAGAAATATTTTAATATTTTAACTGAACTGTGACTATGTATTGATAAAACAAATGTGCCACTAACCTGACCTAATATTATACAAGTTTTCTAACTTTTTTGCATTATTTCTTCTAATTGTCTACTTGACATAATTTCTATTTATATTTTAAAATATTAGGGGTCATGTACTTGTAAACATTTATAAAAAAATACGAAATAAACTATTTTATGAGTTATTTTTAAAAATATTTATTTATAACCTGGTCAATAGACGCCGGAGAGTTACTTTTTAAAGATAATATCATCTAAATTACCACCGTCTTGTCTTTGGCATTCTTCTAAATAAGCATGGAAATTTTCGATGACTCTTCAGCAAAGGACAGTGAGATTGCAAACATCTCTTCTTTTATTTGAATTTTTAATTAAAGCAATGTCTTTGGTTTATGACTGTACACAGGAGTCTTCGAATAATCCATACAAAATACGAATTGGGCCATTTTTTCCAAGATTTTCGCGGCCATACGGTTACTGTCAACTCTACTGAGTACGCAGAATGTTACTTAAGTTTCTGGCGCCACTGCTACAGAAATGTGCTGGCTACAATCGGAACACGTGTTTGCAGCAAGACGGAGAGACTGGCCCCACTTTAACCATTCCCACCGGTAATTACAGGGATGTTTCCGGGAAATGACTTCGCTCTCTTCGCTTCTTGAAGAAAGGCGACTTTCCATCGCCACCAAGAAGCTCCTATTTGACGCCAGCAGATTTTTGTTTATGGGGTCATTTTAAACTACTCATGTGGTTTATTTTTTATATACAAAGTGTTCCAGAAGTAATAGGACACAGAGCAACAGCAAATTCCTTAGGTCGAAATAATGCAATTAACGTAAACTTTCCTTGTCCTAAAGTTGATTATAGCTAAGATACAGGGTTTTTTTCCTAATTATTTCTTAACTAAATGACATAGAGGTACAAAATTGGGAATTTGGGGGTTTTTTGAGACGAGAAATTCAAATTCGTTCATACTTTTGATGTTTCTGGTAGAGGGCGCTTGCTACGGCCTACCCCACTTGTTTTAGATGGCATAACTTTTTTTAAGCTTAGTATATTGACCTGTTTATTAAATAAGAAGTTACTATAATTCTCTCTGCGTCAAAAATGTATACCTCATTTAAGTCTCTGGGTGCAACGGTTTTCGAGATAAATGCATTTTAAAGGACCCCGCAATTTTCCTATGGAAAATGGTTATTGGCCAATTGTTTTCAAACTTTGCAAAGTAATGGCTTGCAACACGCTGATCAAAAGTCTTTACGATCACAAAACCCAAAAAACCCCCCCAAAATCAGCCTTAAAAGTCACTAGGGATTTAAAGAATTTTAAGGGTGATTTTGGGGGGAGGGGGTTAGAGGGGTTTTTGGGTTTTGTGCCCATGGAGACTTTTGATCAGCGTGTTAAAAATTATTGCTTTGCAAAGTTTGAAAACAATTGGCCGAAAACCATTTTCCATAGGAAAATTGTGGGATCCTTTAAAATGCATTTATCTCGAAAACAGTAGCTCCTAGAGACTTTAATGAGGTATACATTTTTGACGCAGAGGGAATTATAGTAACTTCTTTTTTAATAAACAGGTCAATATACTAAGCTCAAAAAAAATTTACGCCATCTAAAAAAAGTAGGGTAGGCCGTAGCTGGCGCCCTCTACCAGCAACATCAAAAGTATGGACGAATTTAAATTTCTCGCCTCAAAAAAACCCAAATCCCGCATTTTGTACCGCTATGTCATTTAGTTAAGAAATTATAATGAAAAAACTAAAATAAAATTAAAAGTGTGACATTCGGTATCTTAGCTATTATCAACTTTGGGATAAGGCAAGTTTACGTTAATTGCATTTTTTCGATCTAAGGAATCTGCTGTTACTTTGTGTCCCATTACTTTTGGGACATCCTGTATATTTTTTAAATTTTAACAAACAAATGGTTCACCCAGTATTTTTATAAAATTGTATAACAATACCATGTAATATCTTTATAAATCACCGTCATGCCTGGTAAAATACAAGGAGTGATAAGAAACAGACCGCGTCCTATTTATATTCATACTATGCAATTTTAACTGATTTTGTTTATTTTTACACATAAATTTGGAAGGTTACTAATCTAAGTTTAGCTTTCAAAATAACTATAGTGTCACATAAACAACACACAAATATAAGATAATGGGAATAACTTTACTTTTTGATTTGTATAATTCAATTCTGAGCTAAATATTTTAAAATTTGAGAATGAAATTTTTCCCCTATCTTGCAGACAACTAATAGAAGAGATATAATTCTAATTAAGAGGGGGGTTAAGTTTGAAACTTTTTTTATATATTTTTTTTATTTTAATATTTTGAATGAATAACATCTTTAGAATATTGTATTGAATTTTGAGGTCAATCGGAGCAAAATTAACGGAAATTTTTTGAGGCACCAGCGCAGAACTGCAATAAATCCGTTATTTTTATATATTTTAGTACCAAAATATTTTTAAATATTCTTCAAATTTAGTATAAAAATATACTTCTTCTTCTTCCTTTTGATAGGACTATGTCCTGTTTTTTTCAACTTTTTATTCGATGTCCTGTGACGATGAAGTCCAGGAATGGTGGTCTTCTTAAGGGTCTGATCGTGTTCGATTTCTCCTTGTATGCGGCCTTGGCGAGTCTATCGTTTCCCATCCTGTCGACATGCTCTGTCCACTTTCTTCTTCTTCCACGTGACCATCTAACAACATCTGGCATCCTCATTTCGGTTGTTCGTAGTGCTCTTTTCGTCCGGTTGGTGTCTGTTCTCGTTCCGCTGCGTAGGTAAGGATGGGCCTTACA
Organism: Listronotus oregonensis; assembly: GCA_019359885.1. Classification (NCBI taxonomy): domain Eukaryota; kingdom Metazoa; phylum Arthropoda; class Insecta; order Coleoptera; family Curculionidae; genus Listronotus; species Listronotus oregonensis. The sequence goes on from JAHBCN010000596.1 coordinate 55,967, forward strand.
GCTGTTCTGTAGATTCTGGCCTTGCTGGTTATCGACATGTGTTTGTTTTTCCAAATGGTATTATGCAGACAGCCAGACACTCTTGCTGCTTTATTTACTTGTACTTTTACCTCGTCATATGTATTTCGGCTGCTTGAAGCTATTATCCCCAGGTAATTAAAGTTCATCACTTGTTGGATTGTTTGGTCGTTTAGTGCCAGCTTGCATCGTATCGGTTCCTTGCTTATGGTCATAGATTTCGTTTTCGGTATCGAGATGCTCATGTTGTATTTCTTTGCGGCCTGATGTAGCTTGAATAGCATTTGCTGCAGGTTGTCCTCATTTTCTGCTATGAGAACCGCATCTTCTGCATAGCACAATATTTTGAATTCGGTTTGTCCCATTCGGTACTCGTCCCAGATTTTTTACCCGGTGTTTGATGCGGTCCATTACCAGGTTGAAGAGCAGCGGACTCAGGCTGTCTCCTTGCCTGATACCTATCGATATCGGCACTTCGTCTGTGGATGAGGTGCCTGACTGTATTCTTGTACAGTTATTGGTATTAAGTTGTTTTATTACCTGGATTATATTGTTAGTCCCTCCTTGTTCTTGCAGGATTTTTAGCACATCCTTCAGCTGCATTCTATCAAATGCTTGAATCAGGTCAACAAAGCAGAAAAACGCAGGTTTGTTAAATTCTATGGACTTCTCAATGATTGGTTGCAGTATGAAAATATACTAATTTTTAAAATAAATGTATAATAAAAATATGTTATAAAAAATTCTTAAAAATAGACTTTTTTAACCGAATCAACTTTATCCCCCCTTAAAGGGGCATTTTTAGCTTCTTTCTTGGAAATAGGCTAAACAAGCGCTGTCTTTTATCTCGCTAGACAAAAGCCCGTGTGATAAGAAATTTGAAAGAGTCAAGTAAAAATAGATACAAGTTTGGCAGCACATTTTTTTAAGATACTTGTTGGTATGCCATCTAGCCCAGAAGATTTCTTAGGAACAGAGGGTTAGCGGTGAGAGTGAATCAATACAGAAGTTTCGTCTTTGGTAAAGGACTACAACGATTTACTGCCATTCGACTTATTCGAGCAAGAAAGATTTGTAGGAAACAGAAAAAATATTAGTGAAAAAACTTTATACTTCTGTCTAAAAAGCTCCCGTTTATTAGTTACACCTATTGCATAGGTAATTAAAATAAAACTAATAACGAGAAAGTACTATATTTTCTTAAACAATTTATTTATAATTAATATAACGCTTTGAATTAATTTAATACATAGACACGCTGATTTCTATATTCGCAGAATTTACCTGAAGTATTAAAATTAAACAGTTTGTTGCGTAACAACAAAGACTGATGAGTTCAAATGTAATAATTTCACTCTCGTTCAAAGTCTCTTTTCTATATTTATCTTGATGAAAACGTATTCTTAGAGGTTACACGCGTTTTAAACAATGTTATTATAGTTGGAATTAAAGTACATCCACACTTGAGTTATTTGTCATCATTGTGGGGAAAAGAGGCGAAAAAATGCTTTAGAAGAAAATCAGTTTTAAAATTCAATTTTTAATTAATTATGTATTCCAAGCACAGTAAATTACAGGCTCGTTCAGACATTGACATTGTGGCACCTAATGTCGTGAAAGTGTCCGACATTCGATGTCATGACACTAGGTGTTCACACAACTACACCAAATGGCGCCCTGCGAATAAAAATGGCGGTACTCGTACCTTTAGCGGCAAATATGTTAGAAAAATCAATTATTTTTAAGTAAATGTAAAAATTAAAAAAGTGAGTTAAAAAGTAAACTAGACGTAGGAATACATTGGGTGCACTAACAACACTTTAGAGACAACTGCAGTTGGAATCCGCAACATTATTTTTTGCATTTGTCTGTAAATCGAGCAGAATATGTACAATAGACTGTGTCAAAAATTTTTTTTGTTTTTTTTTTTTTTGGTTAAATGTATCTCTAAAGTTTCTTTGATATATATAAAAAAATCTTCCAAAAATTGAGCTCAAAATCTCAAAAATTGAGGTAACCCATAGGAAGGTCCCCTTTTCCATTTAAAATACACACAACATCAAAAGTCTTGGACCCCCCGTATATAATCTATTTGCTGTATGTTTATTGCGTTTTTGTTGCTAGGCAAAAAAGATGAGGTATTTGGTAAATAAACAAGATCAAAAATATTGACAGATAAAATATTTTTGATTTTTTATAAATTTTTAAAACATATTGGTCAGTTTTATTGAATATTTATAAATATATGAATATATATATATATATATAAATATATGAATTTAGCAAAGTAAATTTCATAATTTTCTTTCAAAATAATGTAGAGACGTGAAATTAATGGTTTTGATAGGGCAAGAATTATTGCTCTGCATCCAACATTCCAATCATCATATACACAGGATGTTAAAGATTCCAAGATCGTTAATTGTGCGAATAGTTCAACGGTACCAAGAATTTGGGACAGTTCAAAGAAGACCACGTAGTGGTCGACCTCGAATAACACATGAACGAGAGGATCGATATTTGGTTTAATATGCCCGTAGACATCGAACTGCTTCAGCTCCAGCCCATAGAGATCACTTTCAAGGTACGTTTCGCCGTATTATATTGTCCTCTATAGTTAGAAGAAGACTGCATCTTGCAAATCTTCGTGCAAGAAGGCCTTGAAGGGTACCTACACTACTTCCACGACACCGAGCTTCCCGCTTACATTGGGCGCGAGAACATAGGGAATGGCTTTTGCGGCAGTGGCGATGGGTCTTATTTAGAGATGAAACCAGAATTGGACTGCAGAGTGATGACAATAGGCAAAGAGTCTGGCGAGAGCCAGGTCGTCAAGGGAGACTAAATTTTCCTCGAGAGGTTGCTCCCTATGAAGGAGGGACAGTAATGTTTGGGGAGGAATCATGTTCAATCGCCGAACGCCATTAATTGCTATACCTCAGAATATGACAAGTCGAGTTTATATTGAAAGTGTCATCAGGCCCATTATTATCCATTACGCAACATTTTGGGCGAGAATTTCATCTTCATGGACGACAACGCCCGGCCACATCGCGCAAGAACGGTTCATGAGGCACTTGAACAAGGACATATCAGTCGACTAGACTGGCCAGCTAACTGGTCGGATATGAATCCGATTGAAAACATGTGGGATTTTGTCTCTAGAGCGGTTCACAACCGCATTAAAATGCGGAAGAGTTAGTTGCAGCGGCAGAAGAGGAATGGAACAATATTTCTCAAGAAACGATCAACCGCTTGATTGTTTCAATGCATACTTGTGTCAATATGCTACTGAGAAACAGAGGAGGTCATACTGACTATTGATTGATGTTCATCTTGAAGAAAAAAAAAAAATGTTTTGTCATTTTTTTTTGTAATAAATTTACTTAAGAAATGCAATAATTATTTCTTATGTTGTTTAAATAATTGTTTAAATTTTTTAACAATATTGTTATTGGGAAAAATAACTTCACAAATAAACATACTTTAAAAAACATTTACTATTTTATTTAAAAAGGAAATAAATTACAGAATACCGGTGGGGTCCAAGACTTTTGATGTTGTGTGTACATGGGATTTTTTTTTCTTATTATCAAAATAACTAAATATAAATTCTTTTTTTTAAATTTGGTTCTAACTGTCTTATAGGAAAGGACCCCGCACAAATTAAATGGAATTTGAATTTCTGTCAAATTACCAGAAATTTTGGGAAAAAGTAGTCCAAAGTGTGCTGAACAAAAGTCTTCATGGGCTCGAACGATTTATATGGATAGTTGTCGCGCTACGCTCACGAGAATCAACTGATGTTACATATAGAAAAAAACGTGACTAAAGGATCTACAGAGGGGATACTCATGCACTTGTGAGATATTGAAATCGAATTTAGGCATTCAGGAAGTTTGTTGATTAGTTAAGCGATATTTCCCAATTCATTATTATATTTTATATACATTAACGTCTATCAACTGTCATTTCACCAATCATATTACCTGTTCTTTGCGCTATCCAAGGCCAACGACGTAGATTGTTGATATGACAGTTGATAAATGTTAAAGTATATAAAATATAATAATGAATTGGGAAATGTGGCTTAACTAATCAGCAATCTCACAAGTGCATGTGTACCCCCTCTGTAGATCCTTTAGTCACGTTTTTTTCTATATGTAGCATTAGAGGATTCACGAGAGCGGAGCGTAGCGCGAAAACTATTCACAGAAATCGTTCGAACCCATGGCGACTTTTGTTCAGCACACTTTGAATTACTTTCCCCCAAAATTTTAGGTAATTTGACAAAAATCCAAATTCCATTTGATTTTTACGGGGTCCTTTAATTGTACAAAATCGATCTCTGTTTTTTTCTTAAACTGAATAGAAATAAAGTTACAGAGCATAGAAATTTTTAATGATGGAGTAAAGGGAATAATTTATTTTTTAACAATTTTTTTATTTTATTTTATTTCGACAATAAACCACAATAAAACACTGCTTTGGCGAGGTTTAATTATGTTTGATATGTAAACAGTAATATTCTTGTATTTAAAAAGTCAAAATAAAATAGAATAAAAATTGTACCTTGTTGAAAAGTCAATTATTCCCATTACTCCACTATAGAAAATGTCTATGCTCGGTAACTTTATTTCTATTCAGTTTAGGAAAAAAAAACATAGGAGATCGATTTTGTAGAGAATTAAATTTCCTATAAGACAGTTAGAACCAAAATTTGAAAAAAAGAGTTTTTATATAGTTATTTTGAAAATAAGAAAAAAAAAACCCCATGTAGCTCAATTTTTGAGTTATTGAGCTCAATTTTTGAAAGAATTTTTATTTTATATCAAAGAACTTTAGAGATACATTTAATCGAAAAAAAAATTGACACAGTCTAATGTACAATGGTCTTTTTTGACTGAATAACAAACCAAATTACAAGAACACGCCGAATAATGTAAAAACATGCTGTTTTGTGGGGCGTAATGTCGCATACCCGCCATTGCCCCGTTCAGAAGATAAAACAAAGGAAATTTTGATATGTGGCACCAGCGTTACGACATCATGACATCGAGACTCTAAGTTGTTCAGACAATAGGCCTTATTAATAAAATAGAGTATTTGCTTTAACTTAAAAAAATCAAAACATTTTTTTCACTTTTCATTCATAAAAAGAAGAAGGAAACGTTTTGGAGTTGAAGTAAAACGAAACTTCTTTGGAATTCATAAAAAGTAGCATTTGCTTCAAAAAATATGCATCTAGTCCAAAGAGAAGATTCGGTAGCAAATATTATTTACTTCATTCGTTTATACGCACATATAGATCAAGAGGGTTTAGTTTGGAGTGGTCGAGTAATATTTTTATTGAATTGGAATTTCCCATGGCGGATGTGGTGCAAGTACGCGCAGGAAAAGTGTACAAAAAAAGATGTACTCCACGTGAGTGCGACTTTCGAACCCTCTTTCGGTTTATCAAAGTAAACATGCAGTGGTTAGCTGACTACTTCATTGACAAGAACCTAGAAACAAAGGGAGGTGCGCTTTCGCCAGAACAAAAAATGAAAGTGTTTTTACAAAACATGGCAAAACCGGGTTTCCAGAGCGGTATCGCTAAGGAACTGGGCTGTACACAGCCCTATACTATCCAGAATCGTAGATAACACTCTTAATATTATAGTGGACAAAGTGGATCAAGTTCCCGTCATTCGAAAATGGAATTATGGAAGCCAAAGTGAAATGGGCAGCGAACAAGAATTTTCCAACTGCAATATGAGCTATCGACTACACGCATGTTGAAATTAAAAAGCCGCATCAATTTGGGGATGTGTATGTAATCCGAAAAAATTATGCTACTATTAATGTTCCAGGCATATGTGATAAAAATTACGTTTTTATAAATATCAATCGTTTTGTTTTTGTCGGTTTTCTTTTTTAGCCTTGTCTTTATATTACCTACCATTTTCATAAATGCTTTAGGGGTCATGTCTTTTTCATTCAACTGTCTCTACTCTGCGACAACTTTCTCAATAGCTTCTTTGCTTTTTTCGTAAGGAGTTGGGATTTTTCTAATATATCCAGGAATCGTTTCATTCTTTCGGCGATAAACTTATATTCAGATGGCAGAAGGCAAATACTTAATTTTTATAAATATGGCCTAATGACACTGTTGCGTAGTGTTTAAAAAAAAAAGTCGTTTTTTTTCAAATATGGAAAAAACCAGGAAAAAAAACGATTTTTTTCCAAAAAAAAAACCGATCAATTGGGAAAAATTCTGTTTTTTATTGTACTTAGTTACATTAATAAACCTTTTAGGTGATTTTTGGTGAATATTTTTTGGTATTATTTTTTGTATCGGTCTATATAAATTTCTAGTCCGTTAGGTAAAAGGGTGGAAAAGCTGGTCGCTATTAGAAGCCACCTTTATCTTTTAAATGACAAAGATGATAAAAAAATAATTTTTACAGCAAGGATTGTCTTTATTACCGGCAGTTAGGACCCACTTCTTTAGAAGTTAATTATGACAGTGACGACCAATTAGTTTGGCAGTATGTCTCGATCGACCCGAAGTTTCATCCGACGAAAAAAGTTTTAATAGTGAGAGTTCTGAGGGTAATAACGAAAAATTTGAATAAGTTTTAGGTGTGTTTATGTGTTTTATTACGTTTTTAACCATTAAGACTTCGTTTTTAAATTTTTTGATTGTTGTTTATTTGATGCTTTACTTATTTTACAGTGTTTGATAATGTTTTGTTCGCTTTTGAAAACATTTTGTAAAAAAAGATTAAAATATAACTGAACTAGAATTTTTCCATATTTTGGGTTTTCTCCTGATCCTTTGAAAAAAAAAACAGAAAAAAAAAACTTTTTTTTTTTCCCAGGCGTTAAAACACTACTGTTGCGACATTTAAAGAGCGAAAGTTTAGTGCCACGATTTAGTGTCACCGCGTCAACGAGCCTTAACATAAATATATATTTATATATAATAATCCCTGGACAGAATACCCACAAACCACATATTTAGAATGCTTGTCTTTAAAAATGTTTTTTTTTTTACTAATAATTTATTTTAAACTTGCCGGTACATTATGCCATTGGTACCTATTTTGTGCAGTTGACATTTTTTTTTTAATTATGAAACATTATTGCATAACACTTATTCACTTTTTATTACTGTAAAAAAAGCACAGCAATAACAAATGAAAAAAGTCAATTAGTCAATCCTCATTTATTAATTAACCCGTAAAATCGATTGATTTGAGGTTTCGTAGAACCTCTAAAGTTTTATCGACTTTATTTTATAAGGAAAAAAAAGGAAATAAATTCGTTTAATTGGTTGTTAAAGCATAAAACCCCGGAAAAAAAGTAACTGATAATATATTTAAAAGGGTTTAGGGCAAGAAAACTTAATGTATTTATCTATACCTAAAACTGCGTAAGAGGAAAATATTTTTTTATAATAAATATAAAATTTAAAGATAAACCTTATTTTGTGTTATTGTGTTATTTTTCACAAATAAATTTATGGACATACAAATCATATGACCTCACAAACGTTGACTCAGATTGCAAACTTCTAAAATATCCCCATAATATCCGAGTAAAAATGTGCAGTTTTCAGAATTTTTCCTTTACATGTGTCTTAAATTCTATTTGCATAACAAATCTCAAGTTTCTACTATCTTGGGAAGTGCCTCGTAACTTTGGGAGTCAATAAATCAATGAGTGAGAGTGTGCATAAGTCAGTCAGTCAGTAGTAAATGGGCGATTTTCAAAATCAAATATCTTAAAAACCACTTGCCATAACTTTCTCAATTTTTCATAGGTAATTATAACACTTATGTGAATTTACATTATATGGATCGATAACGAAGTAATGATAGGGGAGAAAACATGCTGAAACATTTCGTGTAATATGCACACTGTGTGAGTCAAGGCGGAACTTGGCCTGGCGCACTGCGTGCTCCAGTCTAGTTTATTTTTGTATCCTATAATTATTCATTAACAAGTAACATATTTTTAATGTTTTTTTCCCTTCTAACACACATAATAAAGATTTTTCTTCATTTGTCATTTCTATTCAGGGACACACTGTATATTTATTTATTTTTTAGAGTAATTATAAAAAAATGTAAATATTTTATTTTATCAACAAAATCAGTCCTATTTAAATGCAATTTATTTAAATGTTAAGCAAAAACAAGTTTAAATAAATAACACTTCAAACCATTGTTTTTACGTGTACAACCTTGATATCCGTAGTTAATTTAGTGGAAATGTTCCACAAAATAAATAAAAATATGTTTTAATGGTATTGGACAAACACTGACACGAACGAATAACAACGAAAAATTGAAAATGTATGTTTACAACTGGAAGTAGAGGTGCGCGAAAAAAATCCATTTTCTGGTGTCTAGTACATACAAAAAAATATATAACAAAGAAATAATTAAATTACCCTTCACTTATGTCCTTAAGTTGATAAAAAGCAACTCTGTGCAAAAATGTGATTTCTAAGTGGCGATTCTTTTGTTGTGACATATTATACATTTACAGCATTTATACATAAATTTTAAAAAATGAAATCTAAGAGCCAGTGGCCAGCAGACAAGTATTTTATCAAAGCTGAAATTTTGCTTGGAGACTCTCTTATTTTAACTGTTCATGAGATGTGAGCTAGCTAAGCTCGGTCGCTATATACTCCAGTTAAATTGTGTTTTTACTATGAAAATTTTGGGGTAGTTTAGATTTTTTTTGTTTTATATTTTTTGGGGTGCTGAATCCGAATATGAGGTTTGCTAACAAAATTTCGTGACGGAATATTGAAAAAAAAGCAAAAAACTTAGAAAAATTATGTAGTTTTACCGTTTTCAGCTTATTACTTAGAAACTATTGGTTTTTCGTGAATAACTTTCCTATACAAAATTGAAGTTCATAAAATTTTCTACAAATTCATTATTTTAAGTTTTGTTCTCCGACGAACCGTTTGGGCTCAAAACATGGAAAAAAACAAAAAATTTGAAAATTGTATGTATTTTTACGGTTTTTAGCTTATTACTCAGAAACTATTGTTTTTTTGCGAAAAACCTTTATATACAAAATAAAGGTACATATATATTTTCCTACAAATTTCATTTCTACGGTTTTGTTTTCTGATAAACCATTTGGATTCAAGTGCTACTTAAATATTGACATATTCTGGTTATCTCGCAAAAGCTCACTTTTTCACCATGCAACTCCAGTTTGCTGCGCATATCTTATTAAGATTGTGTAGGTGAAGGTAAAACTGGTATTTTTTTATTTAAAAATCGCATAATACTAAGTAAAAATTAAATTCTAAAGTATTGTATAGTAATTATTATATTCCAAATATTTATAAAAACTTAAATGAGCCGTTTACGTTTAGACGGTCCAGCCTGAGACTCTTCGAAGGTGGAGGGACCTGGCTGAGGTTCTTCAAATGCGGAAGAAATCTACAATCCTCACCTTGCCGCTGCCAATACCCTATTAGATCATATATTATTCCTCCACGCGATGAGTGGCTGCGACACAACTTCTGCTTAGTTTAATCAGGGAAAACTAAAATTTCTAAAGGTTTTGCAGAAAAACAATACCTTGCAGCAAGTCATTCAAATATTCAAAGATCCTCATGCACACCAGGATAAGATTGCGGACGCAGGAAACTTGTTCTTATGGCTCTATATGGGAAAGGACATGAGACTAGCCTGAACAGTTTAAGGTACAGGCAATACGTGTCTTCATCGTAGACGACAGTAAAAGGCACAACCCGGCATTGTACTGATTGGTCGAGATATATCGAGTCCGATTGGCGCAGCCAAGTTCGAGTTATTGGCGCGTTATTTGACGTTTTTTGGTTATGTTATGTTATGTTTTCTTCTTTTCACACGAACAAACATAAACAAATTTTTTTTTGCTGTTTGAAACTTTGAAAGAGATTATTTTACAAACCTGTTCGTTAGAACATATTGTTTAAATAGTAAAGACGTTGTTTTAGCAAGGAATCATGGATTCATCCTTATGTGTTGCATCCCCTTCAACAAAACGTCTGAAGAAAATTCATCAGAAGAGTGTCATATCTGCAGCAAAAGATTTAAAAATGTGGGGTTAAGGAATCGTCATTTCACAAGATTTCATAAAATAGAGGTGTTGAATCCCAAAATTAGTTATATTATTTGTCCATTATGTGAGGAAGAAACTGATTGTAAAAGTCATGAGGGATTACGAAAACATCTTGCAGGAAATCACCAGATGAGTATTGAGTTAATGACTTTTGAATTTTCTAGCAAACAAGAATACGATACATGGAAAGATGCAGAAAAAATTGAGACAAATTTTGCAATGCACAGATCAATTCAGAAAAAGGAATTTAAGATACTGTATTATGATTGTAACAGAAGTAACCACAAAGGTAAGTGCAATACTTGTTAGGCCGGTTTTTAGGTACCTACCTATGAAAATAAATACCCTCTTCACTAGCTATTTTAAAATATATACTGGTGTATATAAGCACCTTTTATATACTCATTTATTATATATAAATATATCTTCAGGATACAAGCCCAACTATAAAACAAGGACGGAGAAATCTGGTGGGACAATTAAAATTAAAGGAGTGTGTCCCTCCAGGCTGATTTGCAAATTATACATTGATGGGCAAGTTTCAGTAAATTATTGGAAAACACATGCTGGACATGAACAAGAATTAAGAAGCAAACATCTCTCGAAGTCAGAAGAAAAAATGGTGAAAGAGAAGCTGCAGTCTGGAGTGCCACCAAACAGAATTTTGGAGGATTCACGAAATTTGGAAGCACCAAAACTGGAAAGATTGGCTGTCTTAACAAGTCAAGACATTACAAATTTGTCACGAAAATATAACATTCAGAAGAAACGAGATCAGAATGATATGATAGCAGCTGCAGTGAAGGTTCAGGAATGGAATGCTAATGGCAAGAATTATGCTTTCCTATTCAAGAAGGAAGGTAGGCATCAAGAAGAACAATTGCTTGCAAACAATGCTCGACTATATTGAGAGTTTCACATAGACATGTATATGTCAACAAAATGTCATTCCTAAACTCTTGTGTATAAAAAAAGTAGCTTTTCCACAATTAACTGTTTCACTAATCATGCTACTTTTGGCACTTGTTGGGAAAATAACTTTTTCTACAATAATGCAACAAATGTTTATGTAAGCACTGTAAGCAAAGCAATACTGTTTTTCACTTATAATATTTTGAAAAAGCTTGAAATTATTTGAATAACAGTTTTTAGTTATTGTCTTTTTAAACTGAATGTAATTTTTTTTTATATGGTGGTGTTTAAAATTTGGTGGTGGTTTATTACCTACATTAATGACATTTTGTTTTTGATTATATGTCTATAAGGTTTAAAATTGCTTATCTGGTTTTTAATAATTATTGTCTTTACAATAAATGTAGATTTTTTATGGTAGTTGTTGGTGGTGGTTTTATTAAATTTGGTGGTGGTTCATTTCTAATAGGAGAAATACATGATGTGCTGAACAAAGAAGATTTTGCCTTAGGATTTATGAATTCAGTAATGGAAGATAAACTGCGACAATTTCCCAACATAATTTGCATGGATGGCACACATGGTACAAATAAGAGAGGAATGGATCTAACAATAATACTTATTAAGGATGACAGAAATGCAGGATTCCCAGTTGCTTTCTTGCTGACAAATAGATTGGATCAACAAGTTCAAGAGGTTTTTTAGGTATGCGTTCTTAGTAGTTTAGGTACTATTTATTATTTATGCCTGTTAAAAACAATAATTTTTAAATACTTTTAGCTGCTCTCAAGAATAAGATGCAAACAGAAATCCAAGCAGAACACTTTATGAGTGACGATGATGCCAAATATTACAATGCGTGGGTAAAAATCATGGACAATAAACCAAAAAGGCTGTTGTGTACATGGCATGTTGTAAAGAATTGGAATATTCAGGGGAAGAAGAAAATACATGATCAAGTTTTGAAGAAAGAGATGAAAAGTGAAATGAAGAGGATAATTAATGAAACTGATGAAGACCGATTTATGGACTTGTGCAATACCTACCTGTTAAAATTACAAGAGGCAAATGAAACAGATTTTGTCAATTATCTGATAGGGTAAATTAAATACATATGAAAATAAATTCCTATTTTAAGGTACCTATCTACTTATTTAATTTTTATTTGTTCTAGGCATTATTTTCAGAATGAAGAAAGAATTAAAATGTGGGCACATTGTTATAGAAGAAATTCCGGTATCAACACAAATATGGCAATAGAATCATTTAACAACCTACTAAAGACAAACCAACTAAAGAGAAATGCAAGGGTGACCATTGAGAAGTTACTAGACACAATTGATGATGTAGTGGACATAAAAATGTGGAAGAGGATCGTGGATATTGAACGGCCAAATGCAAATAACTATCAAGACCGAATTATAACAAAAGCCCACAAAAAGGCAGTAATATTTAAGAACCAAGTGGATGTGAAGGCGGATTCTCAAGTATACGGACAATTTAAGGTTACATCATTCAGAGATCCAAACAAATTATATAATGTAAATGCAAAGCAAGTCTGTGAAAATGAATGTAAGACACTGTATTGCAGAGTATGCAAAATTTGCATTCATCGCTACCAGTGTGAGTGTGCCGAATATGTGGTGAGGAATACCTTGTGTAAGCATGTGCACTTGGTAAGAATGTATGAGGAGCGAATGGGTACTAACTCTGTTTTAGATAAAGCTGCCAAGTCTTTGGGAGAAATTTCAAATATCAAACCACAGCACGAACAGGAAATTAATGAGTTTATCAGAGAGAAGGTAGAAGAGACAAATCATGCAAAGGATGGGGTTCAGGCACAAAGCAAACGAAGCCTTCAATGGGAAAACTTACAAAACTTTATAGAAGGACTAGATGACGAGAATTTTACTGAGTTTATGAAGGACATCCAAGGAACTGTGCGTAAATTTCAAGAGAAGATAAATAAAACTACACAGAAGCGAAAAATGGAGAAACAGGAGTATTTTCCTTCCAAAAAAACCCATAAGTGAAAATATAAAACTATCCAGCAATGTTTATAATCCTATATAATTCCACAATATAACTATTTTATTATTTGTATCTTGCTGTTATATCTGTATTGAATTTTTATTTTAGCTTTATTAGGATTAGGTTATTCGTAAAAATTTGAAAATTGTTTAAAATAATTTATAAATTAAATAAAAAATGAACTAAATATGGGACATTAACATATGTAAGATTATTATAAGTTTATTTTTGTTAAATATATCCATGGTAGAATTATTTGTGACAATATTTATATATAATATATAAGTTAATCTTTTTGAATACTGCCTATAATATTAACCACAGATATGTGTTTTAAATTTTGAGAATGGGATGTACTGGGTCCTAGGCGAGGTTTAGAGGGGTTTTACCTCCGCCATTGCACCATATGGACGCCCCCTCCTTTGATTTCCCGAATTTTTAATAAAGCCAATTATTTTTAAACTTAACTATCTGGTGTTTTATTTGGGTTTACGACTGATGCCATTAACCCCGGCCACACATGAGTGTCAAATTTTATTCAGTATTCAGTCAATATATTCACCCATTTTAAAAATAAACATTTATAAATAGGTATGATGTTTGGTGATGGAATGGAAAACGTCTGCCTTTTAAAAATTATTGTTTTCTTTTGACATACCTACCTATAATTATCATAAAAAAATTTGGTTCTGTCAATAATGACATTAAAATCTAAGACAAACATTTTTTATTCCAGCCCAACATTTTTCATGCAATAAAAATAATATAAATATATAATATTTAAATACAAACAATAATTCAATGCAATTATAAATAATAATTAAATACACATTATCACAATTAGAATTCTGGATATAGGTATACCTACATTTTTATTCGGAATTCTCTACAAAGTCTACATAACATTTTAGGCCTAAATTATTAAATTATATTTTACTTTATATAATTTAATTCAATTATGGTACATTACACTTTTAAATGAAAAAAAATAGAATATATATATATATATATTAATTTTTTTTATGTTTTTAAATTTAAACATTCAGTAGAATTAAATTACAATATAAAAAATATCTTTATTCTACAATTCAAAATATCTTAATTTTTACTAACATAAAGCCCGCCAAAATTTGAATTAGGACACGCCCACCGGCCAATCAACGCAACGCCGGGTTGTGCTTTTTCTGAGCACCTATTTCATTTCCCAGATGAACCTATGCCCGGGCCCGCCGCCTTCGAGGAACCTCAACCATGTTCTTCCGCATTTGAGGAACCTCAGCCAGGTCCCTCCACCTTCGAAGAGCCTCAGGCTGGACCGTCTAAACGTAAACGGCTCATTTAAGTTTTTATTAATATTTGGAATATAATAATTACTATACAATACCTTAGAATTTAATTTTCACTTAGTAATATGCGATTTTTAAATAAAAAAACACCAGTTTTACCTTCACCTACACAATCTAAATAAGATATGCGCAGCAAACTGAGCTTTTGCGAGATAACCAGAATATGTCAATATTTAAGTAGCACTTGAATCCAAATGGTTTATCAGAAAACAAAACCGTAGAAATGAAATTTGTATGAAAATATATATGTACCTTTATTTTGTATATAAAGGTTTTTCGCAAAAAAACAATAGTTTCTGAGTAATAAGCTAAAAACCGTAAAAATACATACAATTTTCAAATTTTTTGTTTTTTTCCATGTTTTGAGCCCAAACGGTTCGTCGGAGAACAAAACTTAAAATAATGATTTTGTAGAAAATTTTATGAACTTTAATTTTGTATAGAAAAGTTATTCACGAAAAACCAATAGTTTCTAAGTTATAAGCTGAAAACGGTAAAACTACATAATTTTTCTAAGTTTTTTGCTTTTTTTTCAATATTCCGTCACGAAATTTTGTTAGCAAACCTCATATTCAGATTCAGCACCCCAAAAAACATATAAAACAAAAAAATCAAAACTACCCCAAAACTTGCACTCGAAGGGCCCGTTTAGGCACATGATAACTGTATTAATAGGTTCAGAGCCATTTAGGTGAGCCAAGTAAAAACATTTAATTACCCTCAAAAGTATTTTATCAAAGCTGCCATTTGGAAATGTTAAAATAAACTATTATTACAAATCAAAAATGAAAATGGCAGACACTATGGCGGATATGACGTCATGGCAGACACCCTTGAAAATTAAAAAAAAAAACTTTAAAAGTATTTTTTCAAGTTTGCAATTTATATATGTTATTTATCATAGTATCAGAAATTTATATTTATCACTGCAGACCACTCCTGCAATTATAACAACCAATGAGCTATTGGGTTAACTGGAGAAAGCATCGATTTGGCATAAGCGTGGCATCATAAACGTACATTCTAAGGTTCTGCCTAGCGATGAATAAACTCAAACAATAAAATCCACCAAAACCCGAGAAAATGGTTACTACAGATACTATTTTGTCGTAAAGCGTGGCTGCCAAGTATCTTTCTGTTTCATTTATTGATAGTGTATTATTATTAAATTTTACTTATTTTATTCTAAAAATTATATCAAATTAATAAGAATATTTGTTATATTTATTACTATAAAGTATTACACAGAAAAGTAATGATGTCAAAATACTATTTTGTTTTTGGACAGCTACTAATAAAGGCGCTAAACAATTGACAACAGTGCATTTTTCGTAGAGGCGTCTTCGGCCACCTTCGGCCTTTGGCTTCGCTCGACAGATGACACATTCAATATGGCGTTTTAGTCCGAATGTTTCTAGTTGTTTGGGTTATTTTTGACAATTGTATACATTTTAGTTTTGTGTAAGTACTTTTAATAAATTAAAATGGTAAGGCAGTGCCAAGTGTGTTCAGTGACGGATATGATTCCTGGATTATCATTTCACAAGTAAGTACAAACTATGCTCGTACCAGTCCACCGCCAATAATAAGCACAAACATGTTGGGCGCAGCTCTCGATTGCGTTTATGAATGAAATGCTTTCTCTATCTATACTGTCAGCTCATTGATAACAACCGACAGATTGCGAAATATTGTCTTCAGCTCGAGCATACGTATGAATAGTTTGTTTGTAGTACATGGGGAAAAACCGTTCTCTCTCCATTTTCTATGTTATAGTTTGACCGACTTATGATCATTATTTGAACAAGTTTTGGGGTATATACTTAGCTGCTGCTCTTATTGTAAAATATTTCTAGTATATTTTCGATCGTTGACATCAACGACAAGTTAGGGATGGAAATAATTTGTTTACGTTTCAGTTTCTTCCACAAATACATCACAGTTAAAGTATGATTTTATTTTCACACACTGGGCAAGGGATAAGGTTGCACCTTTCATTGGTAATTAATTTATTCAGTTGAATTTCCAAAATTGTAGATTTCGATCAGTTTAATATTGTTATCAAAGGCTCAGATACTGATATATTAGTAAATATGGTCGCTCTCATATTTTGATGCTTACCGGGGCATGAAGCAATAAGAAATTTATTGATATAAAAATGTATAAAGAGTTTGATAAATTACAATTGGTTGTTACACTTTTATTGGGTCTGACTCTAACCCAGCCTTTTTTAATAAAGGAAAAAAGGTCTTTCATCTTATTAAGATAATATACATAATTTAATAAAGTTTTTGAAGCTTTTGGTGATGTTTATTTGACAAATGATCTTTTACAGATCTATTTGAAACTATTCAAAAGTTTACTTGTCCAATGTATAACGCAAGAAAATCTGTGGACGTGGATGATGAGAGGTTCCAACTTTTTGTTGGTAGCAACAAAGCTACTGATATTAATGAAAACTTCACAAAAAAAGTCTGGACTTTTGATGCGAGGTATATACCACCGTGTAAGAGTGAGTTTTACCAACAGTTTTTAAAAGCTTATTATATTTCCAGCATTTAAAAAATGCATCTTAAAAAGTGCACGCGACCCTAATCTCGCTTAATACGGTTAGAGAGAGAGAGCAGGAAAGCTTTTTCCTGTTTAAATGGTTTGAGGAAGATCAATTACCATATTTTGTTAGTGATTTAATCAAGATTCCTAGGTTATTATATTACAATAAATTTACTTTTAAACATAAGAGATTAGATTTGCTAATTTTCATTTTATTTTTACAGACCTTTACTTGGTCGATGATGAGAACCTCTTGCATATCGAAAATAGTGATTCTGAAGATGATAAAGAACCTAAAAAAAACCAAATAATATTTATATGCTCACGCTGGAGATAAGATGTCGCTGTTTGTCGGGTTTTTATTACCGCTGGAATGGTCTGTCGCGACAAATATAAGCTTATGATGCTATTATAAAGAACTAGATAAATTTGAAACTTTATAAAATACTTTTGAAATTTTCAAAAGTGTCTGATATGGCGTCATAACTGCCGTAGTAGTCTGCCATTTTTATTTTTGGATTATAACTATAGATTATTTTAACATATTCGAAGCTAAGCTTTGATAAAATACTTCCGATTAAAAATTTTCTTACCTGTCTCATGAACATTAGGTATAAGAGAGTCACTGAGCAAAATTTCAGCTCTGATAATATACTTGTCATCTGCCGGCCACTGGCTCTTGGGTTATTAAACAAATGTCATAAAGCAAATTAGACTTCCGGGATATGACACAAGTTAGACAATGCCTGGATGCAATAAAATGTGCTGGCAAATACCTTCCTAAAGGAAGCCGAAGACAAAAAATTAAAACAAACGAATTTTTATAAAACACAAAACGTATATTTCAAAATTCCCTTTCACATTTTTAACCAACTTTTACAAAATTATTGTATATAATTAGTCAGGATTACAATTTAATAATTGTGTAATTGTCCAATAACTGAGTACCTGACAAAGAAAACGTCCCCGTGCTCATTTTAACCAACAGCACAGCACAAAAATGGTTGACGCCAAAAACATTCTGCCTTAATTGTTTAAAATAAATAAAATTTTGTACTGAATACTAATCTTTTTCCTTTCAATCAATACTTAGAAACGGACACAGCTGTTTCCGAATTAACTTATTTTTTTGATAGGCGCCAAAACCGCTAAATCTATAATAATAATAATAATAATAATAATAAATTGTCTTTATTAAGAACTGAACAGGTAGGTACAGTACTTAAAAGGCGAAGTCTAGCTAGCTACAATGCCAGCTACTCAACATTAACCTAATTAAATATAAGCTTATGTTTTAAATACAATATTAGCCAATGCTACGAACAATACAACTTAATATAACATACATCTTATACACCTTTGTTTATAGTAAAAAACCGTTTTGCTTAGTTAATAACAATGATTTAAGCATTTTACGGAACGAATAAAGAGTTCCAATACTAAAATAAACAATAAATTTTTATAGAGTTTAACATATTGTACGTGAAACTACGCTGAAAAATGTTGATCGATGTTGGGGCATGGTAAGAGAATTAAATCTAACAGGAACAGAATGAATGTTTGAAAAACAAGTTTAGATCTTAAATACAATGGGATACATGTTTTAAGCAGTTTGTATGCAACACAGAGTATTGATAAGGAATGAAATTTTAGCCACTGAAGCGGGTTTAAATTTTTGCTGAATATTTCATTTTTTTTTAAATTGAAAAAAAACCGGCAACAGTTATTTTAAATTTTTTTGGGAATTTGGTATCTATCAATAAAGTTTAAACATGGATAATAAACAGTGATACAGTAAGACACTTTTGACAACACATAAGACTCACACAACTTTTTTCTAACTTTAAAATTTAAAATATGTTTATTTGCAAAAGTACCTTCATAGCTGCATAACACGATCTGCTTATATTAGATATATGTTGTGAAAATCTCAACTGAGAATCCAAAAAAATACCCAAATTTCTGGAGGAATCTGAGAATTCAAGTGACTGATCATTCATTCTAAAGGGTTTAAAAAGCCTTAGAAACTCCAAGCGATGTGGTGATGAAAAAAAACAAAACTTTAGTTTTACTGGCATTCAGTTTAAGATTATGTTTCTCGCAATAAAACTAATCTTTCCAAGATCCGATTCACATTTGCTTCAACATCATTATAATCTAAAGGATCAAAGGTGTAAATAAGCTGTGTATCATCAGCATAACTTTGCGTTTGGGGAAAGTTGTCAGAAACCCCAAAACAAATGTATATAATAAAAATAAAAGTGGCCCCAGGGGTAGACCCTTGTGGCACACCAGATTTAATTTGAGCAGATGGATTCACCAGAATACACCCTCACAAACTGCCGTCTGTCAGTCAAATACCTCCGAAAGAACAAGAGCGCACGATCCTAAGTCCAAAGTATTTAACAGCCGAAGCACCCTAGTCAACGGAATCGAACGCCTTTGAAAAATCAAGTAATATCAAGGCTGTCGACATACAATTATCAAGCCCTCTCAAAAACAGATCAACTACATGTAAAAGAATTGTTGGGTGTTCCATGGCCAGGGGAAAAACGATTTTATTGTTTGACAATAAACCACATTCAGTCACAAATGCAAACAATTGATTGTAAACAACCCTCTCCAATATTTTTCTCACAGGTAATAGACTTATCGGTCTTAAGTCGTTTATTGTTGAAGGATTATTAATTTTGGGGAAAAGGACATATAATTGCCGTTTTCCCGGCGGCAGGGAATACCCTCCTCCAAGCAGGTATTTATAATGAGTAATGTGGTTTATTAATATTGGAACACTTAAGCATAATCAAAAAAGCCATCCTCTCCAGCAGCATTGATTTCGTTATTTATTACATTTAAGATATCGCCCCGAGGGCAAACGAAATCAAACCCTGATTCGCTATGCCTATTACTTTTAAAATGTTTAATAAGTTCTTTGTCTGCTGAACTGTCGGAGAATGCTGTCAGAAAATGTTTATTAATACTGTTAGGATCATTAAAGTTTTCAGGCAGTTGATTCTTGTTTTTAAATTGTAATCCAGCAACTTTAATCGCTTCCAAAGAGTAGTAGAGTCCCGGGAATTGACAAACCTTAAGAAGGCTGACTTTTCCCTCCTCACAGACGCCAGGGCAAAATTTCGCAAGTTTTTATAATTCTGCCAATTTTCTATGGTTTTATTACGTTTAAATTTTTTTAAAGCATTATCTCGTTCATTTAACAGTTGCTTAATGGCGTCAGTGAGCCAGGGTGCAGGCGGCCTGCTCAATCTTACAGTTCGCACAGGCGCATGCTGGGCAAATATGGCAATTAAATTGTTATTTATAAAATGTATTTTTTCCTCGATATCGGTAACACGATAAATATTATCCCATGGTATTTATGCATATCCGCCAAAAATGCATCCTCGCAAAAATATTTAAAACATCTATAAGTGTACAACTTTTGAGCAGACTGGGACGCTACCGATAATTCACAGAAGACAAGGCTATGATTCCAAATAAAATCTGTATTGATAATACCATGATTTATCACCCTATCAGGAATGTTTGTAATAGGGCCCAGGAAGAGTTGCAGTCGTCCCAGTTACTCTAGTTGGTTCATTAATTATTTGATCAAATTAGCACTTAAAGCAGTCACTCAGGGGATTAGTTAGATTGAGTAAGTTGACATTTATATCTCCTGTAATAAAAATACAATCAAATAATGGGAGGATTTCTGCTAGTATAGAATTAAAACTTAAAAGAGATTCGTTAATAGAAAATGCGGGAGGACGATAAACAAATCCCAACAAGCAACTACACATTCCATTGACTTTTAAAGCATACAAATGCTCTAATTGCCCGCCATTAAAGGTTACAAATGAATATTTTTTAATAATATATGTACTACGTATATACATTGCTACTCCTCCACCTATACGATCAGGGCGATCTAAGCGAATAAACTTATACCCAGGTATATCTAATACATCAGAAGAAATATCTTCCTTTAACCAAGTCTCAGTAAGGCAAAGAATATCAAAATTATTTGTTAACATCAGATCTCGAATATCAGAAAAATGAGGCACCAAAGACCTAGCATTTAAGTTTGTCAATTTGAAATGTTTTGGTCATTCATAATTCCGCCAAAAAATATATATATGTATATAAATATTAATAAAAATAATATTATCTAGGATTTAGTTTTCTAGGCTAGCAAGTATTTCCTCCAAATGCGATGTATCTCCGATTCTAAGCGCTTGGTCCCCATCATTCTTCCGAAGAAAAACGGATCCATTAGTGCACCAAACGTACTTGTAACCTTTTTCCTTGCATCTGTTAGACTCTCTAAGGAGCTGATATGTGGTTTTATCTAGTTCTTCATTAATATAGATCTTCTTTCTTCATTATCAATTCCACAGACCGTTGAGTCCAAAAAGCCCTTTTCCTTTCTCCTTTTAAGTATGTTCATTACCAAACTTTTTTTGTTTTAGAGTTATTTTTACTATTGGATTTTTATTTCTTGGTCTTATTATTTTTAGGTTATCAATGGTTTCTTCGGTAATATCTTCCTTAATGTAATTTAGACCTTAAGTGACTTGCTCCTAACCGATATATCTTCATCCGTATCCTCGAACGCTCCATTTATGAGAATAGATTGCTCAGTTTTAGATACTTCAACTTTTGACATCTTCCTGAAGCGTTTAACGTCCATTTTTAGTTTGACATTTTCTTTTTTAATTTCGTCGATCATTTCACCCATAATTTTATTAGTTTGACGCTGTTCTTCATACGCTGCATTGATAAATTCCAAGGATTGCTTGATTTCTGAAAATCTCGTCTTGTATGAGCTAATTTCTGACTTTAGTTCCAGTATTAGCAGACGCAGAGAATCATCGTTATCATTTGGTCCATCATTAAGAATCGATCTTCTTGATTTGCGGGCGTAGAGATATGAATAATGCTGGTTTCAAGGTTGCAGAGCCAGCATCAGCATCCAAGGATTGCTCTCTACAAAATTGCATGTCCAGGATTTACCCTGGTCAGCCATCACTCTAAGTTCTTAGTTCGCTTAATTTTTAATAGTCCGGGTGGTACAATTTTTGACATGAGCAGCATTGAACCTCATAACACTCTTCTTGGTGACGTTTTTCTTGCAAATCCCACAGCGGCCAAACCTTCTTATTTCCATCGCTGCAGTTCCTCGGAGACCAAAATTTCAGTGGCGTAGTTAAAAAGGGGCCAGGGGCCGCACTGCCCCGCCCTCTCTAGACCAGCGCCCTGCGCCCAAACAAACCTACCGTATATAAAACAGGTATTATTTTTACATATTTACAACATACTATGCTGTGCTTTAAAACATTTTTTACTTGCTGGTGTAATTTTAGAAGTCATATTTTAAAATAATAATTTTCCACACTTTTTGTTAATAATTTTTCTTGTTCCACAGTGTCAGCGGAGCAGTTATTCTCTTCAAAAGCACTAACACCGCGGAAAAAGCTGCTGAGCGCGGCATCCGTTTGTGGCGGCATTTCTTTTTATTGTGTCGGTATTGGATATATTCCAGAATTGTTTACTTTATTTTTTAATATTGCAAATCGGCAGATTTCAAACGTATGTTATTTATTTCTGGTACTCATATTCTCATAGGCGTGCGCAGGGTAAAGCTGGTGTGGGTGCCGAGATAATAATAATAATAATAATGCTCAGACACCAGACCAGGAGAAGCTGCGCCTGCCGGAGAGCCTTCTTGACACTACTCCAATGAGGCCGCCAGAAAACACTGATGTTTCCGTACGAACGTACTCGGTTGACTGGGAAGTTGTTCCAGAGACCGAAGGCTCTTTATTGGCACAGGACCAGGTATTTGCTATCGAAAACGGAGTCTATTGACATCAACAGAGACCGGTCTATAAGATGAACGATCGATGCAAGATGGCGGATGTCAAACGTTCACAATCCATATAATCGGTGGCTTCGCCAAGCGATTTTGCAGACCAGAGCATAAGGAAAGATACAACGCGAGTGTTTCAAGATACCATCATCATCGGCAGAATGCTTTACAGAAATGGAAAAAATCAAGCCTTCTACTATAAAGTGTTTCCTCCAACCACTCCTGAAAAATATTGAATCAAATTCCAGTCAGACAAAACTCGTACTTTATAGGACCAAACTTGTTGTCTCTACACATCTGTAAATATTTGTATTGGTGTATAAAGTTGGGAGAGAAAACACGATTCATGCCGCTATCCTGAGTCACAAATTAAACCCTATTGGAGAGGCCAAAATAAAATCTACAAATACAGAAACCTAAACAGCAAATAAGTATTAAAAAGGTGGAACAATGATCCAAATTATCCCATAATTATCAACAACTGTATTATGTTCAAAAACCTTTAGTAAAACATCGGTGGAGGTTAGGTCACGTGAAATAGATCTTGTAAAAGGTTACGGTAAAGAAAAGTTACTGCGACCGTCTGGATCGAAACCTGGAAATTCAGTAATGAGTAGCAGAACCTAAGAGAACTAGAGCCTGAAAATATGGAAAGGCCTCCTACAGAGCTCAATCCTTTTGATATCTGAGATGAGTGAATGTTCCCCTTAGAGGGAGTGCAAAGCCGTGTGGCTTGAAATCATAATAATAATAATGAAGTAAATAAAACTATGAATAACAATATATCGATATTAATGCATTGTTATTAATAAAATTAATTAATAATAAATTAATAAGAATAAATTCTAGGAATGTTTGGTAAATATTTATGAAATAATAACAAACCTAGTACATTATATATTATTTAGTATAAAATCATTCTTCTTTCATAAGGTACATTTTTTTTAAATTCGTTTATCACAGTACTTATATCAATATTTGCGGCTAATTCCTGTTCCACAAATGGAACCAGGAGATTTTCTAAACGTTCTTGGCGTATTGTGGATCTTAATTTTGATTTTACCATACTCATTTTTAAAAAGGTGCGTTTGCGTGTAATTTTTAAATCGAACCTTATCAAATAATAATTTTCATATTTTAAATACAGTAATCTTTTTCAGACTAGTGGGGGTGCCACGGCACCCACGGCACCTACTGTGCGCACGCCTATGCATATTCTCCTCTTTGTGGTGTTATTTAGTCGTTTATTGTCTATGCAAGGGTAAACTTGTTAAGAGTAAAAATGGATAAAAAGAAAAAAAAAGTCAGGTGCTGAGTTCAGGAAGGAATATCGTGAAAAAAAAAGATGTTAGCGCAACACACAGCCAAAAATTACAAGTTTTTTTCAAAAAAACTGCTGGGTAAGAACATTTTTTTATATTGTCATTATTTTTCCTTTCTGGCCTAAAGTTTCAAATATAGATTTGTTTGTTTATTGTTGTGTGTTTTTTTTTAATAAAAATGTTTTAATAAATAGAGCGCCCCTTTAAACGTTGGCCCCCCCCGCCCTGAAAGGTTGACTACGCCACTGCAAAATTTGGGCCAGGTACAAAAGAGTCACAACGGCAACCGCGCGCCGATCTCTGCAGCGGAGCCTTCCTACCGGTCTAGCCGAACGTACCGCCGCTCAGGGTCCAAAGGTCAGGATACAACAACCAGAACAACAGTAAATACGTGATTTAGATGATTGTAAAAAGTTTCACAACTCACCAAATAATCATGGGTTCTCCTGGGAATATGTTCTAGATGAAATAGAGAATTTAAAGTTCGACTTCAACTAAAAACCACAGAAATCTATATTACCGTTGATAACATGATTACAACTACTTTACATTTGGGATTTCAATTACAACTTATAGCTTGTCGATTGAAAAATGCAATAATTTTTGGAAAGCTTGTCCCAGTAGGGTTTTCAATTTTTGGGATCGGTATCCCGTTTATAAACCCCGGGGTCCCGGAATTGACCCTAATAATATTTTTATTAAAAAATCCAACATTAGCACTTGCAAATAAAAACTACAAAAATTAAAACCATTTTTATACAGGTACGTATTGTAGGATAGGTAAGTAAACAATCAAGCAACACAAGCCACATTTTTTTTAAAAAAGCAGAACAAAACCCTTTTTTTCTTTTTTTTTTGAAAAAAAAAAAAACCCTTTTAAAACCAAATTTTTTTTTTTTTTTGGGGTCTCTACGAAAAAAAATCTGCGGGTAGAAAAGGGTTTCCCAAAAAATGGACAATTTAGGGATGAGGCCACGAACAAAGTGGGCCTCTCAAATTGAACTGTCAAAGGATGCATAAAAGTGGCACTACGTGTTTCTCTGTTGGGAGATGCTAGAGAAGCAATTATACTGGCGAACTCCTCGACAACAGTTCTTTTTTAATAAAAATTTTTTCCCCTTTAAAAAGTTGTAATAGACGCCTTTTTTTCCCTGAGAACGATATTCTAAAAAAAGTCTGACCCCCAATCCCGGGGAAACAGATTAGAGGAACAAAAAAGTTTTAAAAAATTGGGCAAAAAAATTTTACTGCCGAAAAAAAACCCTTTTTTTTAACTTCTACATCTGTTGGTGGGGATAGTACCACCCACCATAGATTTTTGTAACACTGATGTAAATATAAACCTCTTAAAACTTAACTTAACGACCTTCTATCTTCCACAATCAATCTTATTCATAGTTTTGCTGACGATAGTACCCCCCCCCTCAAAATTTAATTTCTTAAGCCACCATGTAATTCTGATTAGGAAAAAAAAGCGAAAAATCAATGCAGATATCTTTTTTTTCAAAACCTCAGATTTTTCTTGAAAATTTGGGGGGCCAAAAATCTTTTTTCAGTTTAATATTTTAAAAAAAGTCATGTTCGCTGTCGGAAAAAAATCTGCCAATGCTCATCCGTTACATTTTTAAAAACCCCCCAAAAACTGCGGGAAAAAAGAGAAGAACCTCAACTGGCGCAACACTTAGCATTCTGGACTCCATTCAAAGAAGAGCCGTTCGTCTTATTAATGATCCCACGCTCACAGAAAGACTTCCTCCTCTTGCCCACCTTCGAGCTGTAGGAGACCTGTCGCTTTTCTATAGGTATTTTTACGGCTTCTGTTCAGAGGAGTTGGTCAGTATAATTCCACCTCTGGCAGCTTTCAACAGAGCAACACGTAATGCAACTTTTATGCATCCTTTTAAAGTTCTTGTTAGAGAGGCCCCGAACTTCCCGATTTCTTCGTTCCTCTATCCCTAGAGGGTCACCACTTTGGAACCTGCTCTGCCCGCAGAAGTTTTTCCTTCTCCTCCCAATCTCCAACTCCCTCTCACCACACTTAAGACACCCACGGTACGTTAATACTTAGGCATCAGCGTTCGTGGGCTGTCACAAGATAAAAAAAAACAAAACAATGCTCCTTTTTTAATTACGTTGAATATTAAGACGTATCATAATTAAAAAAATTGACCATAAAAAAAATGTTATTTTACATGAGAACCATCGACAACAGATTAAAATTTCATCATTCAAAAAAATCTAGATTTTCGAGATGTCTCCCGGTAGCATAGTGGTCAGAGTTTCGGCTCGCCACCCCAGCGATCCGGGTTCGATTCCCAGACGGAGAGACATTTTTAGGTAGTAGTTATGTAAAATAACGTCCGTGGTGGTACTACCGAGTTGTCTAAAAGGTGCTGTGAAATGCAACATATGCATGTTTCAGTTCTTGGACAACGTTGACGGAACTGGGAAGGATTGGGTTAAACAACGGTAAACCCGGCACTCACGGTACTTTGGTACTTAGATATATATATATATATATATATATATATATATATATATATATATATATATATATATATATATATATATATAATATATATATATATATATATATATATATATATATATATATATATTATATATATATATATATATATAAAATATATATATATATATAAAATATATAATATAATAATAATAATTTATATATATATCTAAAAGGATAGGACTAAACAAGCCGGCTCCTAAGTAAATAGGTTTTGATTGTTATATCCCCATTTTTTTACATATTGTACTCATTTACAGACGCCATTCATATTAGAAAATAATAACAAACAAAACAAGATAAAATAAAAAAAAGCTCAATAGAGCGCGGAAGCGTGATGTGATGTGACTCGACAGTGTGGGAGAGGGACACATATTTAGGTATGGCACGTAAGGGCAGATGTCGTTGTCGCACATATTAAATATATAAAATATTCGATACTTTGTGTTTTGTTGCACCTAATTTTGCTACTTGCAATATTCCGCGCGAACGGGGAAAAAAAACCAAACAAGCAAAATCATGTAGTACACTCATGCAAAAAGCTTGTATTAAATATTAAAAACAACAACAATTATTTTTCTCGCTAGAATAACAAACTAATCCGCCGGGTATTAAAGAGTTCTTTACCTATGAACTACTAAGTCTTATTCATGTCACGCTTTAATCATTTTAATGTGTTCGTATCCGTAATTTTCTAAGCCCTAACCGAGGTAATTTGCAGTTTTAAGTGCCCATTACATTAAGCATTCAGAACTCGCATTCATATTTACAATCTCATTTATGACGGTTTCGTTAAAAATAATATGATGTGTCACCACAATTGTATTATGAAATGTTGTATAGTAACAATAAAATAATTATTTAAAATAATAATTAATAAAAATGTTTTTTTAGGTGCACACTTGTTAATAGTAACAAAAACTATATTGCTTATCGATGATATTATTATTTTATCTTGGGACAGTCCACGAAGGCAGTGTGGTAAGAGGGGTTTGTTCACACGGGACTTAAATATTTGGAGATTAGGAGGAGAAGGAAAAACTTCTGCGGGCAGCAGATTCATAGTCTTGACACTCTAGGGATGAAGGAACGAAGAAAGAGGGAAATTCGGGGCCAATCTAATTGAACTGTAAAAGGATGCACAAAAGTTGCACTACGTGTTGCTCTGTTGGAAGATGCCAGAATAAAACGAATGGCTCTTCTTTGAAAGGAGTCCAGAATGCTAAGTTTTGTAGGGGACGCCATTCCCCAGACCTGAGAACAATATTCTAAAGAGGGTCTGATCTGAGATATATACAGAGTAAACAGATTTGAAAAAGAGAAATACTAGCAAAACTATAAATGGGAGTTATTGTGGAAGAGAGAAGATCGTTAATGTATAGAAGAACGGCGTGGGTGCCGGCACTGAGCCCTGGTGTACCCAGCATTAATTTAGTAGAAGCTGGAAGAATGATCATCTACAGTAACTGATATACGTCGATTAAAAAGGAAACTGGACAGCCAAGAGCAAAGCTTAGGTGGAAGACCGTAAGAAAGAAGTTTGTTTCGAAGCACATCATGCCAGACCTGATCGATCTGGGACACCAGGGACTTGTTCCAGTTGTGTGACAAAGGAAAAAAGATCAGCTGTGGATCTTCTGTGCAAAATCCATAATGTCTATCATGTAAAATCTTGTATTTTTCCAGATACTTTAAGATTTGGGAATTAATGGATTTTTCCATTACTTTTCAAACAACAGAAAGAAGAGATATAGGTCTATAGTTAAAAGTTTGCATTCTTTTTGGGGACAAGTTGTACACTTGCAGCTTTCCAACTCTCCGGAAAAATGCCCGTGTCGTAAGAGATTCGAAATAGGCGAGTTGGGATGGGTGCAAGTTCGCGAGAACATTTTTTTAAGACGATTGCTAGTATGCCATCCAGAAAGAATACGCTTGATCTATTTGACTTTAAAAATGATATCGGACATTTTATGAGAAACAGGGGCAATTGGTATAATCCTACTGAGCGTAGAATTGGCAGCAAATTGTTTGGCAAACACTAAAATCAATTTTATGACTATTTGAATTTCATAAAATTCTTTTTTGTTAGTTCTTTTCCTGGAAAAACTATTTATGCCAGTATAAACCTAATAAGGATAGCATTTTTAATTTCATTTTAGGCCACAAATAAAGCGAAGAGGTGAAAAACTACCGTATAATAGAATGAGTATAAGTTTAATGGCATGTAGATCGTTAAAGAAGCCTTAAAGGACACATGTAAATAGGACTTTTTGTACAATAATTATTATGGGTTTATAAGGTTTATTAACACCCTGTATAATGTTTTATAACGGTCATTTCAACGTATTTGTCGTTTTTTCCTGACTTCCTTTAAAAACCCTTGTGTTATATCAAACAAGTGTTTAATCTTAATTACAATTATTAAAAAAATATCTTTATGTTAATTAAGCATTTAATCTTAAGTTGAAATCACAATGATCATTGTTTAAAGTTCAAAATATTCTAATAAAAAAAAATAATATAGAAAATCCGTAAAAATATTTATAAAAAGAGAGATCATTTCGCTGGAACATTCTACCTGCCAGGTGATCAAAAACGAAATACATAAGTGCAAGTGAGCAGCGGTAGGGGCAAGTTGAAGTGCAAGAGAGACCGTATATCGGCTGCTGTGTATTAGCTAAAAGCCGTTGCGATGCAATTGTCTCTTACCAAACCACGTGATTTACAGCGTCTTCATTGAGTATTTTGGAACAAGTATAAACTTTTTAGATTTAGTGCAGATTATCTAACAGATGCCCTCTTGCGATACGGTCGTGTTAATAATTATGCATGGATCATCTTCAGCGTGATAACCTTCAGATCTTTGTGGAATACGGCAACGGAAACTCAAGAAGATACAAATATAACTTAATAGGCTATTTAAGAATGCGAAAAATAAAGTGTTTATTACTGTTATTAGTATAAATAAAGAGTTTAAAAATGGTTATTTATTAACGTAAGTTGAAAATAATAATTTATTTATTTCAAAATCCGTAAATAAAAATGCATTTTTTAGACGTTTGTCACGTGACACAAAACGCTCCTGATTGGTCAAGTTTATGATGACGTCACCTGCTTGTAAACCTCGTTTGCCTCTTGCGCCTACTTGTGATATATTAGCTTTCGAAACTGTTTTAATAAGATTTTCCTATATTATCCATTGTTTTTGTGTGATTTATTTGCAATATTTTACAAGTACAAGTACTTTTACCATGGACAACGATGTTGTAAATGCAGACAGCAGAAACCTGCCCCAAGTCGAGGCAATCATGGTCGGATATACTTTATATAACCATCTTTTTTTAAATTTATTAATTTTTAAAATATTGTTCTAATTTATTTATATTAAATTTTTTAATTAAATGATTGTAACCTTAGTTTACATAAATATGCCTGAAAACAATGTACCTTCTGACAGAAACGTTCTAATGAATGTAAATTAAATGATATATATGTATTTTTCATGGATACCTTAGAAACCCCATGTAATTGTAAAAAATCGGCATTTATATGTTGC
Organism: Listronotus oregonensis; assembly: GCA_019359885.1. Taxonomy (NCBI): domain Eukaryota; kingdom Metazoa; phylum Arthropoda; class Insecta; order Coleoptera; family Curculionidae; genus Listronotus; species Listronotus oregonensis. The sequence continues at coordinate 86,223 of JAHBCN010000596.1, forward strand.
GCAAGATGTCAATAATGATTGTTTTAAATGTTTCTATGATAATTACCACTCTGGTTTTTACAAATAATTATACTGTAAATAAATATGTAACACAAATTGGCTTCAGAACTTTTCATTTTCTTTTTATGATTGTGAATAAAAAATATTAGAGGTATTATAACCTCAAATCAATAACGAAAATATTTACGTTCTGAATGTAATTAATTATTACAAAATATAAATATTATTTTTACTTTAATCGAAATAGTCTTCACAGAAGAAAATATTAGTACTATTCGCTATCATTAGGATTCCTCCGAGAAAGTTGCAACCACTTTCAGCGCTCTTCGACATTCTTTGGAACACTTACAAATAGTTCTTCCGGAGTTCTTAACGACGTTTTTGTACATTTTGGAACTGCGCACCATTTGTAACTCATTTTGTTACATAAATTTCTGATAAAATGTAAATCAATCACTTTCGCTTTTATTTGCAACAACTTATGTGGTGATATGTTTTCCAAGATCAGAATACACAAGTGAGTCACCGACCCCAATGCAGCGCCATATTGTCAAAGTAGCGTTTTGGCACGCTATTTAAATATTGTATTTTTAATTTGATATTTTTCAGCAAATATGTACCAGAATTAAAAAAAAAACAACTTTTACTGAGTTCCTTAAGCTCTACTACATAATATAAAATGGATTTTAAAAACCTGTCAAATAGCCTTTTACACCTCGAATTGGGACAATCTTTGTGCGTCAGTTTACCTGGATTTCACGCAATAACAGGATGCGATTACAATCAGTTTTTTTTAAAGGTCAGATAAGACCTTTAAAACTATTGATAAAAAATAAAGATTGCGTCACTAACCAATATTGGAGTTGCTGATATAACTGGTTTTCGGAACGAAATTTTTGAAACTCTGGAAAAAAATTGTTTGTGAGATTTATGAATTTAAGAATCGCACAAATATAAATACAGCAATATTTTAAAAATTCTGTACAATATACAAAGCTGACAATAAATATAAGCCTTTCAAAACATTATTAAAAAACTGTAACCGTCATCCATGTAAAACTAAATTGGAACAACACCTTTTAGGACAGCAAATAACAAGAATTTGGGTATATAACTCAAATACACCTGAATTTCATTGGTTTGATGAGCAATGCTTGATGGGTTATTAAATTTTTAAAAAAGGGGGGCTTTTTTTTTTAATTCCCTGTATTTTTAAAAAAAAATAAGCCTTTTGTGTATTTTTTTTCCCTTTTAAACAAAACAAAAGAGTTACAGCACAGTGACGTTTTTTTAAAGGGAAAACCCCCATATTTCAATAGATAGAATTTCCAAGGAATTCGGTGATATAGGGGTTGCTGGGTTTTTTCCTGCGGTTCTGCTGCAATTTTTAAAAACTGCATGATACTATAAGGATAGTTTCACCTGAAAAACCTGGCTCCACAGGTCACAGGGGGTCAAAGTCAACATTTTAAAAATACGTTGATTACTTTTTGGGGTAGTTTTTTAATGAGGTTTTTATCAGAAGAACGATTCTTTGGACGGATGAAGCTACGTTCACTAATGGGAATGTTTAACCGACGCAATACGCACAGCTGGCAAGACAAAACCCCGGGGAAATTTAAAAAAATTTAAAAATTCCAAAAATTTCCCCTTCATTGGGGTGTGGTGTGCTTAAAATAAAATTTTTGTCGGGCCAATATTCTATGAGGGATCCTTAACTGGGAAAGATATCTAAATTTTTCTTAAAAACAATATTAAGGATTTTTTGGGCCAGGTTCCAAGGGAAAAGGCCCCCCCACCAAATTTGGGGGAGTTTTTTAATCGCCGATACAATCAGTGGATTGGACGTTGGGGCCCTAAAAGTGGTCCTAATATTCCAGATTTCAATTTTGGGGAATTTTTTTAGGGTCACTTAAAGAATGTCGTTTCCAAAAAATGGGAAAACAAACACGGAAAAACAGGAGAAAAATTGTAAAATAAAATTAATCGTTTAAACCCCCGGGTTCCAAATAATAGGGGCGAGTTTTAAAAGGGGCCTAAGGGGGTCTTAAAATCATGTTTCAAAAAACCCCGGGGGTCATATAGAAATTAAATTATTAGTAATATTATAATTTTTTTTGATAAGTGTTTTTATTACCACCCTTTTTTTACCTCGTATTGTTTTTAAATTTTTTCCCCGTTTATTGTAATTTTGCTGTTTGGGTTTTGGGGAAATAGAATATCATATCATTTTTACATATAATAAAATTTTAAAATTTTTTAAAAAAAACCCAAAAATCCTAAAAAAAATTTTTTTTAAAATTTTTTTACAAAAATTTTTCAGAAAGGTTTTTTAAAATGAAAAAACCAAAATTGGTTTGGGTTTTTTAAAAATTTTACAAACCCCGCAAAATAACCCAGCAACCCCTTTTTCCCAAACCAAACCATTTTTGATAAAAAAAAGGGGGTTTTTTTATTTAAAAAACCCCTTTAAATGGGGGTAACCTTTGGGTTTTTTTTAAATTTTTGAAAAATTAAAATTTTGGAAATTTAAAAAGGCTTATTTTTTTTAAAAATTTGGGAAAAAAATTTTAAGGTTTTTTTGGAAAAAAAACCCTTTTGCTTTTGCCCAGAAAGGGGTTTTTTTAAAATTTTTTAAAAATTTTTTAAAAAAATTTTTTTTTTTTTTTTTTTTTTTTTTTTTTTTTTTTTTTTCCCCCCCCCCCCCCCCCCTTTTTTTTTAAAATATTTTCCCCTTCCGAGACAACCAACTTCAATGACGTCAATTTTCAGTGGGAGCTCTGTGATACTTGTTTTTTTTGCTCCTCAAATTTTTCGAGTTTTTTTTTAGTTGCAAAATTTGGTAACCACAATTGTCCAAGCTTCTGTTCACCTACACCAGGTTTTAAACAGTGGGAGGGCATAAAGCACAATATTTACAGTAAGCGCCATCTTCAGTGCCAGAATATGCTGGCCCCTTATACTTTCGAGCCACTGAAATTGAAATTTTAAATTTCTGTCTCCACTACTGGGAAAGTTGAAGTCTATCTGTTGAACCCACACCGTATTTAAAGCATTTATTTTCTCTTTTTGGAGTACACAAATTTCGTTTTCTAAGTCAGCAATATCATTATTATTATAAACATTGGGAGTAGCTAACTCTTTCTTACCTGTCATATCACTACAACTACCCTAAAATAAAAAAATAGTTTAAAGTTTTTTTTAACATTGTACAAGACATTGTACTCAATCGAAATCTAAATGGAAACCACATTTCAAGTGAATAAATTAATAAATAAACATAAGTATTTAACCACTCATTTCAACTTTTACAACTCCCGAGTTTCTGGGAGAACGGAAAATACAATTGATCCAAGTTGGACTAAATTCATACAGACAGACAGTTTCTTATACTTAATACGAAACCTCAATTACATCATCACGCCAAACCATTCAAGCACTTTGTGCTGACTTCCCCTTTCTTGATCCGTAACGATTATTTCTAAATTTGATGCCTGTCTTGCTCTTCATTGTCTTCAGTTAACTTTTTTTTCAAAAAATATTTAGCAGTGAGCTTTGATTTGATCGCTTTGCCATTTTTTTTTCAAAAGATTATCACTAGCCAACTAAATCTGCGTTAAAAGTAGCTTTACAATCCATACACCGCCCGCATACACCTGTACTGCCTGACCACGTGACCACACTTGTTGCCGCTTACGCCAGCCATGTGGCGTTAATTTTTTTTTCTCTGGGGGGGGGGTTTCCTAAACCCCCAGCGCTCCCCCCGATTTGAAGTCGTTCTTCTGATGAAAGTCTCATTATAAAACTACTCCCAAAGTAATAAACGTATTTTTAAAATTTGACTTTAAAAAAAGCACCTGTAACCGTGGGAGCCTTTTTTATGCATTTTTAGACAATTTTTCAAGCAGAAACCCAGGAAATAAACCCAGCAACCCTTATATCAACGAATCCTCGTAAAATCTCTATTATTGATATAAAAATGTCGGGGTATTCCATTTAAAAAATACGTCACTCTTGTTGTAACTCTTTTGTTTTTTTTTTAAATGCTTTTTAAAATTATTGAATTCTACGGAAAAAAACTACACTAAATAGCTGTATTTGTTTTTTAAAAAAGTACTGGGAAGTTCAGAAATAAAGCCCTGTTTACTTTAAAATAAATAACCCTGTATGTTAAAAGAATGAAAAGTTACTTTCGGCCCCAATAAAATAGATAATAATTTTTAGAAAAAAGAAAAAAAATACCAGCAATTCCTGCTACGCCCATGGCAGAAGTAAAGTTCATAGGTCGCGCAGTGTTGGTGTTACCTAACAGCAAATACGCGCCTATTCGCTGCTGCATTTTACATAATAGCTGCATCTATATGCGTATGCATCTCGAGAAGTACTCGAGATTAGCATTTAGTCCGTGTTGGAGTCGTGTTGATTCCACGAACTGACAAATTGCCGTGGATATCTGCGGGGTGGCATCTCGAGATTTATGAGCTTGGAATTTAATGGAATGGGACTTTAAGTAAAGAACAAAATGTTTAAAATTCAGTGGGGAAAAAATGTGAAAAAAAAAACCCCTTTTTATTATAAAAAATTTATATATATATATATATATATATATATATATATATATATATATATATATATGAAATATTAAAAAAAAAAAAATATATATATATATATAATATATAATATATCTATATATATATATATATATATATATATATATATATATATATATATATATATATATATATATATATATATATATATATATATATATATATATATATATATATATATTTTTTTTTTAATACTTTCAAATAAATAAAGAGGAATTTTTTTTTTTTGCTTTAAAATTTTAAAATATCCAAATTTTTTTAACCTTACATGTACATTTAAATTATTTGATTAAAAATATTTTTAAATGTGGGGTTTTTTATTTATTTATAGCGCTTCATTTTAGTGATGGGAAATATTTAAATTTTCTTTGAAGAAGCAGATAAAATTACAATACTGAGTACTCGGGGGGAAAAAAAAAAATTTTTTTAATTTCAACCAGTTTCCCAAAAAAAAATGATTCCGATATGTAAACGTTTGTTTCAATTTAAAAAAAAAGGTTTTAAAAAAAAGCTTTTCAGTTCAAATAAATTTTTTATGTTCAAATTAGTCAAACGTTTGCCGTACAAATTTTTGTACAAATACTTTATAAACATTCTGCATAAAAGGTGGCTCGATAGTGCGACAAAGGTCGATATATCCAAAACCGTTCATAATGGTAAAAAACTGAATATACAAAAATTATAGAAAAAAAGAGCGTAAAATGTAAAATTATTTTCTATTTCAGGATTTTCCAAAAAAAAAAAAAATCCACCAGTCAAAAAACTTCCTCATTTTTAGCTTTTTTAACCTAAAATAGAAAAAATTATAGCAAAAAATTAATTTAAAAAAAATCGCTTTCCTGTATATTATGTTGGAAATTCTTGAACTGTCATATGGTACAATGTCGACGTAGATGGTTTTTTATATCATTTTCGGTTTTGACGAAAATGACGTCATCATTATACTTTTGGCATTGACTTTTCCGTCTAAACCGAAAGTGAAATTTAAAATCAATTTATATAAAAAGTATTCCTATGAAAATGACAAATTTTATTTTTTATTAAACCATCACTTTTACATTTATATCTTAGTTTAAAGGAGCAATCTAATGATGCCACTTCTTACAGTGTAGCACAAAAATAATGTTTTCCTGGATTTTGGAAATTTTTGATCTAGTAAGTGGCATCAATAGATACCTAATTAAAAAAAAACATTAGGAATAGGTAAAGTAATTTTCAGCTTCTATAACTATTGTACTCTTAGTTTTCTCTGTCGTAAACGGTTTTGGAGAATCGAGCTTTGTCGGACCATTGAGTCACAATCTTATTATTTTTGAAACATGTTACTGAATCTACTAGTTATCGTTTCTAGATAATTTTATTAAGAAACGAAGTGATCGTTTAATTATTATTTTATTAAAAAAAACCTGTTACTCATAAAATAATCGCCTTTTTTGGCAGATCTCGACACATTTTTTGTCATGTCTGTATGAAATACCTCTTATATTGAATATAAAAATTAAATATTATAAGTGACAAAAGTGCAAGAGCCTTGCAGGTCGGTCTTTTCTTGCTGCAAGACCAAGCCAAAAAAGACCGCGACGTCACGCTCATCACTATATATATATATATAAATATACATACATATATATATATATATATATATATATATATATATATATATATATATATATATATATATATATATATATATATATATATATATATATATATATATATATATATATATATATATATATATATATATATATTAAGTTGTTCAATTTTAAGGTTAGTGCCAACAAAGCCATCGAAAAAAAACTTAATCCAAATAGAGACAAAATATCCGATAGAAAATATAGTGGAAATGACATTAAACTTGACAACCCTTGATTTGGCCAGAAATTGTAACAATTAGTTGGCCACATACAAATTAATTCTTGGTTATACAAGTTTTGGAGATGATACACGTAAAGGACGTCCAAAAAGTGCATCGACACTAAAAATCGTAGCAAAAATACAGGAAAGGGTTATGAAGGATTATCGATTTAACGAGAGACATTTAATAGAAGCCCTAGAGATCAGTTTTCTGGGAGGCAAAAGGAATTTTGTTCCTAGATTACCTCCAACAGGGTTCAATACTTGGGGCTCTACTTTTTATTCTTTATACGGCTGATCTATCAAAATACGTGAAGTATTGCACTAGTCACATGTATGCAAATGACACTCACCTTATATTTAGCTTTTTGCCCTACGAACACCATATAGCGGAATATAGGGTTAATAAGGATTTAGATGCTTAAGCAAGCGTACCTTCAAAGCACAATCTACTTTTTAAAGGTAAAGAAATGCTCAATAACTTATTTTAAGGGTAAAAAGATATGCAGGGTTGATGAGTCCATTCAAATAAAGATCAATGGCAGCCTTTTTCCTGTAAAGAATTCTGTAAAATCCTTAGGATTGTATTGGAGTTGACATTTGAAGGCCCCCTTACTGGTTTGCTGCAGAATTTTTTTCATGAACCTAAAATTGTTATACAGTAATCGTGTGTTGTTATAAAAAAACTTAGAATACTTTTGGTGGAGGCTCTGGTGTTGCCTTTTTTTTAAATATTGTGATTTTGTCTATGGCTCATTACTGGATGTGAGAAATTAAAAACAAATTCAAAAAGAAAAAAAGTGAGCTGCCTTTTTTTTTTTGGTCTCCGTATCAACTAAAATGGCTGAACTATTAGGGTTAAGTTTTAATGTGTATTTGTCGTAGGGATGCGACATCGAAGCCAAACATCGATGTTAAACATCGATGGCAACATCGAAACCTGACCATCGATGGTAACGATATATCGAACATACAACATCGATGTTTTTCTAACATCGATGGTACTGTGGATAATTAGCATCCATAGCGTACCGCCAACTCCAAAGGCGCCGCCAAAAGAGCCGCGACACTATGATCTTTTAGCGCAGTGCGGCTCAGCTCGGAATTAAGAAAGATTTATTATCAGGGGCGGCTACTTATTTTTGTCGAATAAATAATAATATTAAATTATATTTTTAATTAAAACATAATATAATTTAATAATATTATTTATATTATTTTGGGCCCCTAATAATATTAATTCCAATAATATAGGTCTTAGTTTTTATACAAAATTACAGGCAGTATGTTTAAAATTTTTGTACTTTTGTTAAAATGACTTCTTGAATCTTATATAACATTTAATTATTATTTATTTATAAATAAAGGGGAAAAAACCTTTATGGCTTTACGAAACTTTAGATAACACATGTCAAAACTTGACCCCCGAGGGAAAAAATATCGATCATCGCCCCAAAATCATCGATGTTTTTAGACCATCGATGAACATCGCGTATCCCTAATTTGTCGTCCTTTGTTACATAGTTATTATATTAAAAAAGCTACGTTTGTATTGATTATTTATATGTTAAACCTTATTTATTAACTTCAATTATATAAGTCTTTTTTTGTAGTATATGGTGTCGACACTAGGTTAAATGTAAGAATAGCTGGTACCTTGTACCTAGAGCTAAATTTCGCCTAGTGGCACCAGCACGCTCAAACCCATTTTTTTTTTTTAATATTGTTAAGATTACTTATTTTTATTAAAAGACGTGTATTATTATTATTATTATTATAACTGTTACTGCTTTTGAATCAGCTGGATGTAAAAATGCTAAGGAAAAGACTTGGTTTACAAAAGAAAAATATTTTTTATTTAGACAACCTTTACACAGCAGACAAAAATATTGCAAACATCAGTGAATCAAAGCAAAGATAATACTACTACGAATAGATGGTTCATTTAAATGGGGCGTTTTGAATCAGTTCGAAGATATCAATGCTTCCGTAAATGCAAAAACATTAAGTCGGAACCCCCGCCCCAACGAAACAAACCGTGCGACATTGCCAATGTCTGTCGCTTGTACCTTATTCGGAACACGAAGTAGCGAAAGCGGGCGGCTAAACGGATTGTGTATTTTTTTTTTCGCGTTTCATCACGCCAATAGTAAAGGCCTGCCGGCAACACTGTTTAACTTTCGTTCAAGGGGGGGTCAAAAAAATCTCGATGGACATCGGCTCGCGTTAGTCCATTAGGGGAATCAAAAATATAGCATTAATGGTTCCCCCCCAAAACCCTAGTAGTATTATCTTTGATCAAAGTACGAATCGTTCCAACTTCCACCCTATTTGCCAGATTTAGCTTTATTTGATATTTGGCTGTTCTCACATCCTAAAAAATTCAGGAAAGAAAAACGATGTTTATCGAACCAAGACGTACAAGGAGCCGTGGAAACATATTTCAATAGTCTTTCAGATTTTTACTTCAGGAATCTATAAATTAATAAATCCCATTAACAAGTTTTGTGTAAAAGTGTATTGAGGTTCAGGAAGATTATATCAAATAATAAAATAAACCCTTTTTTTTTGTTTATCGAGCAACAAATCCATTGAACAACTTGGTATAATTCCGTGTAGTAAAGTGTGGTAAATAAAAACATTTCGACGGCCAAATAACGAACTCATTGTTAAAGTTAACAATAAACTTAACAACTAACTAAATTAGCAAAGGGTAATAAATTAATAAACTTGGCAACGTAGCACATTTTAAAATATTTAGTGCCATGTGGTCGTAAATAAATGAGTTTGAGATTTTGCGTTTAAAATCCATGAATCATATAAAAAAAGGTTTAGCAATCTAAAAAAGAAATTTTATATATTTTCAATAAGCAGTAGAAGATAGCTCAAGTGACCAATATTGCAGAACTTCTTTAAATTTGTTTTTAATAGGTTCTTTAATATAATTAATACCTTTAATAATTTATTGATAAATTCAGGTAGTACATCTAAAGTAGACAAAATATTTGGTTTCTTTTGCTAGAAAATAACTATTTCAGTTTAATAAATATTGGCAAAACTGTTTATTTTTTATATTTTATTACTTACTGCTTTATATATTAATTTATTCTTTTTAAAAACCAAAAAAATTATGTATATTTAAATTTAATCAGAAGTTTGTCTATGTCTTTTTAATTGTAAATTAATGCAGTCTATAAGTGTTAATATTGGTTATTAAAAAGCTTTTTAGCTAACGCACAATCTTATTATTTTAAATTTATTACGTTTCCTTTTTAAAAGTAAATCCTCTTTTTTTCAAATTTTCAAAAGTTAATGGCATCTCCAAAGCTTTAACATGTGGTATAAAAAAACCGTTAGAGACCAATGCCTTGTTCAAAACCCTTATCTATCCTGCTGCTTAATTTTGAATATATAAAATTAATTTTTTATACTTCCAAACCTATTTTTACATGTTCTGTGCAAGGTAAATATTTTTCTTTTTTTTTTAAATTTTAAACGCAAAATCCCGAACTTAATTTTTTTTGACAAAGGGTTAACATATAAGTTATGCCCTGTTGCCAAGAGTTTTAATTTTTACCTTTTTGTTAATTTAACCCATTGTTAAGTTTGTTGTTAAATTTAACAACAAGTTCGTAACCCTTTCTACAAAAACAAAATATTTCAATTCTAGCTAGTTAATTACCATTACAAAGCGTTATAAATCCTTAAGATATATTCCTAGAAAATATCAGAGCTAAGTGAAAAATCTTAAGATAATTTATTTAACAGATGAATTAAAGAGGCGGTGAACAATAATGCTCTACCCACTGTTTTGGGTAATCTATTAAGCTGCTTGGCTGTCACCTGTCACTGATAAACATTATGATAAACCCAGTAAACGAGAAAATGTTGGTGTATGAAAGTTCTTAGAAGATAATTATAGAGGGTGTTTTGGATAAACGATAATTTAGAGTTGTATGTGTAAGAATTACAACAATATGTATAACAATATTCTAAAGAAAGTCTGATCTGGGATACATAAAGAGAATACGAGAATACAGATTAGAAGGAGAGAAATACTTTCTGGGGCGAAAATGGAATCCGACCTTTTTTGAAGCTGCTAAGGCAATAGATGTAATGTGTTTGTGCCAGTTAAGGTTATTCTCGAAAGTAACACCAGTCCAGTAATTGAAGACCTGAAAGTACCCAAAACTGTAAATAAATTTGTACAGTTTTCATTTGTGGCGCAATTCTTAGGTCTTCGCGAAAGCTTTTGAGCCAGAAAAAGTTTATCACGATTCCGACGTGGGAACCCGCTTTCCCAAAGTCCCAAAAATGAGTTTCCCGCGAATATCTGCCAAAATATGCGAATTAAAAAAAAATTGTTAAGACAAAATAGTTATTTACATTACAAGATGCGAAAGTTTACTTTCTCCGAACACTTGAAAGGCCTTTCGTATCGTGTAATGTATTATATTTTTTCTGCTACTGTTCTATGTATCGCATAATTTAATAATCATTAACATCATGTTTTAATAGAAATATCAGAGATTTTGAAATTTTACCTGTTAAAAATTAATCCATAGCAACACATTTATTGTTGACATTGTCTGTCATCAGCACTTGTCAGATTTTGAATTATTGTTAATTTAGTATAAATCCATTCCCATTTTAAAATGTTAAATGAATATGAAAATGGCATCCAAAAGGCAGCTGACCTTGCGTGTGCCTCACTTCTGCCAGAAAATCTAAAGAGAGGTACCATCAAACATATAAATCGTTTTCTGAATGGCTTGCTACAAAAAATGTGGGGCGGATTGACGAGAATGTGATGTTGGCGTATTTTCAAGAAAAATCCGAGTCTTTATCACCACCAACCCTCTGGTCTGTATATTCCATGCTCAAGTTAACAATTTCCGTAAACAAAAATCAAGATATTTCGGAGTTCAAGAAACTAGTTGCTTTTATTAAAAGGAAAAACGATGGTTATGAGGCAAAAAAGTCAAAAATTTTTAAAAAAGAAGAAATCATAAAGTTTTTACTTAACGCGCCTGATCAAAGTTACTTAGCAATGAAAGTAATAGCCATTATGGGAGTGGCTGGGGCATGCCGGACAGACGAAATATACAGAATGAAGCTAAGTGATGTAGAAATAAGAAATGACGTGGCTATAGTAAAAATAGTGGAGTCTAAAAATAAAGTTAAAAGAAACTTTGTAGTAACCAACGATGAAGGCTCAGTTCCTTATGTCAGATTTCTACAGGAATATATTAAGCTGAGACCAAGGAATGCTCCAGATGAGCGTTTATTGTATCGTTATGAAAGAGGTAAATGTGTTAATCAAGTAATTGGAAAGCACACTATTTCAAATGTACCTAAAGAAATTGCGAAGTTTTGAAGCTTGAAGACATCAGTAGATACACTGGCCATTCTTTTAGAAGAACGTCAACTACGTTCCTTGCCAATGCTTCGGATGTCGATATTTTGGACTTAAAAAGGCATGGAGGTTGGAAGTCTTCTTCTGTTGCGGAGGGATATATTGCTGAATCCTATAGTAATAAGGTGGAAATTTCAAAGAAGATTTTACACGAAATTCCTACCAATATTTCCTCTAATGAAGTAACAGTGAAGAATATGAATATTAACGTAGTTAAAGGTGATAACGATACCCCAACAACAAATTTAAAAACTGTTAATTCAAGTATTATTCCTCCAATTTCTTTTGCTAATTGCTCAAATTGCACAATTACTTTTAATGTTAATACCTAACCTAGTTTTTTAAAATATTTTGTCATAAATTAGTTACTTTTTATAAATAAATCCTAATATTTCCATGTCCAGGCGCTGAAAATATTACTTTCGTAGCTAGCAACGCTTAGCAACCAGGTAACACGAAGGTTCTCTTTCGTTATCATTCGCGTTGCTAGGACCACAAAGTTTTCTTATTTATACAGTAGTAGAAAAAATAAAGATCACCTTGAAATCTACAAAAATGGTTCCCATCATTTTTTTCGCAACACCAATATTTTTTGCAAGAACGGAAATGTTCTGGGATCAATGAATACCTACTAAGGTCTCATTATAAAAAATAAATGTTAATTAGAAACCATTTTTTCAAAAAATATTAATAAATTAACGAGATACTCTCAAAATATTGTGAAAAAAAACTTTGACCGCTTTTTTTAATATTCTGGAAAAATCACAATGGACCCAAACTCATATGCAATGATACGTACGGGTTTTCCCATTCCGATAAACTTTGAATGATTAAAAAATGTACATTATTGCCAAGTAATGGAACAATTCGTCCGCCCGCTGCATTCTAGCGGTAGAGCGGCAGCCGAAATGAGGGGGCTTTTGGGTCCATTATCTCGAAAACTATCGATTTTTCGAAATAAATTTTGTAGATAACAAGGCGTTTTTTATTATTTGTCTAAACAAAATTCTCCAATTCGCACATTTTGGCAGATATTAGCGGGAAACCCATTTTTCGGGCCTTGAGAGGCCATTTAGCCATTTCTCACCTGTTAATGTTGATAAACTTTTTTCGCTCGAAAGCATCTCCGAAGACATAGGAATTGCTCCACAAGAAAAAACTGTAGAAACTTATTTACAGCTTTGTCCCTTTATTTACTGGACTACAACAAGATTAAATGATTCTTTGTTCTGCAGATCTTGACCGCTTATATGTAACGGATGGGCATTGACAAATTTTTTTCGCGACAGCGAACATGTTTTAAAGGCATTAAACTGATGATATGTACAAGATTTTTTGCGCTCCATTCCATGATTAGTTTAAGGTCTTGGGAAAGGGATATCTGCATTGACCTGCGCTTCAGACTCCCAATCAGACTTACAGGGTAACTTAAGAAATTGGGCACTATCGTTAGAAAAACTATGAATATTATTGATTGTGAAAATAAGGAAAAGAGAAGATCGATGGTGTCAGTACTGAGCTCTAGGATACCCTTGCATTTATTGGTAGAAGCTGGAAGAATGACCATCCACAATAACTGGTATAGGTCGATCAGAGAAAAAAAACTGGAAGCTTCGGATATGTCAAGAGCAAGAATCAGGGATTTTACAACAAACTCAATGAACCTGTTTGAGTGGTTTTAGAGAAAGGAAAGAAGATTTGCTGTGGATCTTCTGTGGCTGGATCCATACTGTCTGTCATGTAAAATTTTGAATTTTTCCAAATAGGTACTCTAAAGTTCGGGAATTAATGAATTTTTCCATTATCTTTAAAACAACTGAAAGAAGATATAGGGAGAGTTTTGCATCTTTTCTTGGGAACAGATTGCACAAAGGCGAGTTGAGATGGGTGCAAGCTTAGAAGCACACTTTCCTAAGATGATTGCTGGTTGCCATCCAGCGCAGACGAGTTTTTGGTATTAAGAGAAGAAAAGATACGCTTGATTAGTTTGGCTTTAAATTTGATTTTAATTATGCTTCGTTTTAGTTCTAAGTCTGCTCATTCCACCCTGTTTTTCAGTTAGTTTAAATAATGATCGCGAGTTAATCACGACGCCGCGGGCCGGCCATAAATATGCCGGCGGCGGCGCGTTTTATTACGAACTCGCTCTGCGCTGCCTCATATAAACTTTCCCGCATCTCGCGCCTGATTTACGACCGCAAGACACACCGACGACAACCGGTTGTAACGACGAGAAAAAGGAGCTATTGCTCACCTTTGGGGGTTAGTTTACTTTAAACGTCTTTGTGTCTATTCCGCCAGGAAGTTGGTTTATATAATAGAATACATTTAATTCCGTTTATTTGAAGTCAATCAATCACAGTTCAATACACAATAAGAGAAGAGAACACTAATCGTTTTCAGTGTCGACGAGTACTTGATGATGAGTTGTACAATCAAAGGCGAAACGTTGAAAAACACTTGTCAGCAAAGCCATCGCGTATAAAACCTCAAACAAAATTAGGCCTCTAATTTGCCTTGATTTTGTTTTTGTTTGATAAATTAGTGTATACAGGATGTCTGGGAAAAATAGGGAAATCTTCTGGATATAAAAAAGACATGTGAAAAGAGTACTACCAGTTTTTTATAAACTTTTTTCGTAAAGGCCTCCTTTTTGGAGATGTTAACTCCCAAAGAGCTCCAATAAAATCAAGTTTTTTATATTTTAAAAAGATTTAAATTTGTTTAATACCATTAAGAATCTTCAAAGGAAGTGGATCCGATACAAACACGAGGAATACTGGGAAAACCTCAGTAGAGTATATAAGACATGGAAAAAGCTTCAAAAGAACAAAGAAAGAACTACTAAGACAAAGTGGGAAAAGACTTCGCATAACAGTAGGGTTGCTAACAGGACACGATAAACTAAGAGGACACCTACAAAAGATAGGTTCATACAATGGGGACCCAAGTTGCAGAATGTGCGACAAGGGGGGAAAAACAGCCTACCACATACTGTGTGAATGTGAAGAGTTAAATCACAAAAGACAGGCATAATTTGGGCAACCGAAAACGAACCCACAGAAATATATCAACCAACCAGTCTCGGGTTTATACAGACTTGTAGAAGGAACAAGACTAATGGAAGGATTGGTATAAAAGACATTGGGAGGAGATTAGGCACAAAAAGCCCAAAAGGCTGCGCTGCCTTCGGTAGTGAATCAAGACGGCTTCCAGGAAGAAGAAGAAGAAGAACATGAAGAAGACTTTTTAAATTTTAAAGGAAGTGTGCTCCAGACTTCCTTTTTTACGCCCATGGACAACGTTTTTTACAAATCTTGTTCCTGTCAAATGTTCAACCTTCAAGCAACCTTAAGATATAGGTTTATGTTGAACTCTTTCTTAGAAAGTTTTTAATTAAAAGTTAAACTTTTTATTAAAACTATTATGTTGGCGACAGAAGAAAATTCAACAATATTCAACCCAACATAACTAAGGGGATTAACCGTGTAAAAGAGTACTTAAATTTTAGTTAATAATTTAAGGTTTGTAAAAAACCTTGTCCAAAGATCTTATCAAAATAGGTCGTAGAAAAAGGAGGCTATAAGTGTTACAGCCAGCCTGATCCTGCAGCTGTGAGTAATTCACAACACTTCCTTTGATAGTAATTTGAAGGGACTTGATTTTACATTTTCTTACAACAAAATTGGAATATACATATGGTTCTATAATTAACTAACCAGAACTCACCAATGCATTATGAATTTGTTTTGTAGTTACACCTTTCAATAATCTTGCATGGCATTGAATTAGTCCTACCTGAAAAAAAAATACTGTAACCCGTCAATTTTGAACAGCTGCCAATATACGAATGTTTGACAGTTCCACATTAAACATTACAAGTTTTCATAAAAACGTATAACTTTTTTTTAAATAAAACAACGAAACTGCTAGATGATAATAAGATATATAATCAGATAGAACAATCAGGATATATAAAAAATATATAAACAGACTCAGAAGCAAAAGACCGTTTTAACAATCGGATAAAAGGTAAACTTCTCTCTTGCTCGAATGACTGTAAAGCTTTCTGGTCCTTTGCCAAAAATATTATTCAAAACTTCTGCACAAAACTATTTTTCACCCCTAATCTCTGAAGATGAAATTGTTTTCACCTCTAAAGGAAAAGCCAAACTGTTTGCCAAACAATTTGCTGCCAATTCTACGCTTGATCGTCCTATTAATCTTTTTCTTCCAACAGCTGCCCCTGTTTCTCATAAAATGTCCGATATCATTTTTAAAGTCAAACAGATCCAGCGTATTCTTAATACTAAAAAATCATCCCGAATGGATGGCATACCAGCAATTGTCTTAAAAAAATATGCTCCAAAACTTGCACCCATCTTAACTCGCCTCTCGAATCTCTTACGACTCGGGCATTTTCCCGAAGAGTTGGAAGCTGCTGCACGTGTGCAACCTTTCCACAAAAAAAGATGCTAAACTCTCTCTTCTAACTATAACCTTATATCTCTTTTTTCTGTTGTTTGCAAAGCAATGGAAACATTCATTAATTCTCTAATCTTAAAGTATCTGGAAAAACACAAGATCTTACATGATAAACAGTATGGATTCCGTCACAAAAGATCCACAGCTGATCTTCTTTTCTTTGTCTCCCACAACTGAAACAAGTCTCATGAGTTTTTTGCTTGACATACCCAAAGCTTTAGATCAGGTCTGGCATAATGGGCTTCTTAACAACCTTCCTTCTTAAGGTCTTCCACCTAAGCATAGCTCTTGGCTGTCCAGTTTCCTTTCTAATCGATGTATAACAGTTACTGTAGACGGTCATTTTTTCAGCTTCTATAGAGGGAGATGCACCCACGCTGTTTCTTCTACACATTAACGATCTCTCTTCCACAATTAATCCCACTTACAGTTTTGCTGACCCTAGTCCCTCCACTCTAGTATTTAATTTCCTAAGTCACCATGTAATTCTGATTTGGAAAACAAGCGCAGGTCAATGCAGAAATCTCTTTCACAGGATCTTAAACTTATTTTGGATTGGGGCGCCAAAAATCTTGTTCAGTTTAATGCCTCAAAAATACAGTCATGTTCTCTGTCGCGAAAAACGCCTGTCAATGCTACATCCGTTACTACATTTAGCATTTTGGACTTCATTCAAAGAAGAGCCGTTCGTCTTATAATGATCCGACGCTCACAGAAAGGCTTCCTCTTTTCCCCCCTCACAATCTTCGGAAGCTGTAGGAGATCTATCCCAAGATAAAAAAACATTTAAAAAAATCCCAAATTTTATTTCCAATTACAAAAATTATTTAATAATAACGTTTACAACAATGAGAATATTTTAATACAAGAATTATTACATAACATCAAATAAAATCGATTGATAGCTACAATTAAAAAAAGCCATGACAGATAATCACTTTTCGAACCATCCAAAAGCCGGTTTAATAAATAAATACCTCAAAATAAAATGGCGGATTTTCTCTTTGATCTTTTGCTGTTTAGTAATTAATCATTAAAATTCGTGCTCGAGCTCAAACGTATATTGTTTGATGTCGGACGGTTCGTCGGGATATGTTTATTATATCTGGGAGTTTAGTATATTTTTCAATTTGGATTATTAATTATTTTAAATCGAGGGTGTGTTGTACAATATTGTGATGAAATGTGATAAATCACATGATTATTACATCAAGACTTTTAGAATTGTAAAAACCATGTTGTAGAAAACAAACTCAATAAATTAACATTTTTCTTAAAAGTATTGGACAATGTTATGGATTCAATAACACTAAAATCTTGGACTTCCATTATCTTTATTTGTTAATTGATACACAACTTTGGGTTTAAATTGATGTATCCCCTATCCCGTTTTAAGTGAAAATACCAAAAAAATTGTTCACCAAATAACCAGATTTCCAGGTTCAGCAATGGTGCAGATATTTGGAATGCCAATACTGCGTTTGGGTAAATGCAATTTTGTTTAACAACTACACACACCGCAATGGTCTAGGGTTATATTTATTTCAATGAGTGTAAACAAGTTTTTATCGTGTTTAAATGTTTTGGGCTGGTAAAAATATGTTGAATATTGGTAGAGATGGGCATTTTAATGTTTTTTTTTTTTGGGCCAAATGGACCTCTTTATTTTACGGTTCAAAAATGGGTTCTGCAAAAACTTGTTTTTAAATCAAAGTAGGTGGACATATCGGTTTTAAAAATTTAGAAAATATTGGTCAGTTTTTGAAATCCAAAGTAGAGTATAGACTCCGCCCGGTCATATTTATCGTGCAAAGACGCCATCTTAACCGGGATGAAATGTTCGACTGTTGGAATGTTAGAAGCTGGTACTAGGCAAGCTCTGTTGCTGAAACTCTCCACACATCACAGAACGCTAATCTAAAGATTATGGGCACGTTCAAGAAACAGGTGATGTTTCTGAAAGGTATCAGGTCCATCACGGCTGACTCGGCCTGCTTAAGATGTTTATTGTGCAAATGGCTAGAAGAAATCCCACAGTAACTTTTCCCAGAAATAATGAATCGGGTACGGAAACGCATAATATCGTAATTTCAAATTCTACAGTTCGGAACAATTGCATGAAGGTGGACTACGTAATAGACGACCATTGAGATGCCAGCCACTTTCGAAATCGCGCTGCTCGTTTAGCGGGGCCCAAAGAACACGAGAAATTGGACTAATAATCAATGGGCCCAGTTCTTTTTACAGATGAATCTCGGTTTGGGTTGCATCCGGATTCAAGAAACTGAGATATGGAGAGAACCTGACTACAAGAGTTTTGGAAAATGTGCAAAAATCCACAGTTGAGGGGGCAAGTAATGGTGTGGGCTGGGAATCGACTCGGTGGAAGAACCGATCTCGTTTGGTTGAACATTTTAAACCCTCATCGATATGTGGAAAAAATTTCTTCAACCATTTGTCTTACCCCATGCAGGACGTTGGACCAGACTTTATATTGATGCACGACAACGCCCCGTCCTCATGTCGCTAGACATGCTGACAACTTTTCAAGCACCAAATTACCTTTTGCCATGGCCGCTCAACACCTGACCTAAATCCAATCGAGCATGCATGGGTATGCTACAAAGAACGGTTTTGCGTGAAAACCCTCAATTCCAGAACCAAGAACAACTGTTTGCTGCGTTAAATGCTGTTTGGGTTTGTCATAGCTCAGGAAGATATGGACAATTTAATTCCGATATGCCAAGAAGGTGTCGCGCAGTGATAAACTCCAGAGGAGGTCATACTCGTTATTAAAAAATTCATCATTATAAAAAAATTGGGTATATGTTTAGAATATGACTTTAATTTTGTTTGATATTTAGTTGAAATAAAAAAAAATGGTTGTCGCCACTCGTAATTTCTTTTCTGGTAAACTACATTTAATTAAAAAATTACATTTTTTACAGAATATGATAGATTTCATAAATTATCTTTTTTTGGCCATATATTTTAAATTCTTTGATTTATATCCCTAAAATAGGAAATATTCTTAGACCATTGCGGTTGTGTGTATTATAGCTTCTTTAAATGTTCTTTTCTTCCAGTGAGTTTCCTTTTAAATATTTTTTGTGTTCGGCCATTGCATATTAATTATGCGTGTTCCGCAATCATTGAATTTAACGTTTTCATTATTTAAAACATTGTTCTCCTGTCTCGTCTTAGTAAGAATACTTTTTAGAGTTGTTTGGGATTTAAATGCCGTCTTAATATTATACTTATTTGTTTCTTTTTTTATACGGAATTGTGAAAAATTTTTGGTCCTATGGAGTCTTGTTCAAGTGAGTACTATTTTGAAATTTGTCAATTATTTTCTAAATCAGTGTGTAGCCGTTCAACTAAACCATTCAATCTTGTTAGTGCTACTGTTAAAAATAACCTTAACTGACACAAATGAATTATATCCGTAGCCTCAGCAGCTTCAAAAGAGTTTAGATTCCTTTTTTAAGCCAAAAAGTATTTCTCTCCTTTTAATCTGTACACTCTATATGTATACCAAGTCAGAACCCCTTTAAAATATCGTTTTCATGTTTGGGAAATGGCGTCTTCCACAACTCTTAGTATTTTTAACTTGATTCAAAGAAGACTTGTTCTTCTTATTAATACTTCCACGCTTACAGGAAAATTTTATTCATTGCCCTCGACGACTGAAGGGGATCTTGTTCTTTAAGGGACACATTTCTTCTGATTTTTGTGTGGAATATTTAAAGTCAGCGATGTCTGCAACTCGTCCAGAAAACACCCAAGACCTTAAAGTCCGAATCCTGAAGAGGTCCGGTGAATAGAACAGGTTTTCCTTCATCGTGTCATGAGTAATTTCTTGTAAATCTTGAAAAGTGCATTGAAGTTAATGGCACTTACTTAAAAGATGTAATTTTTAAAAGTTTGGATAAGTCGTATGTTATAGTAAATCCTCAAGAGTGAATTGTATTTAAGTGTAATAAAATGTTAGTTTTTTTAAATTTTAACAATTTTACTGAGCAACTAAAATTGGTAGTCTATTATGGAAAAGTTTTCCTTTTTCCTTCAAATTTTTAAATATCTTGGCTCTTATTTTACGTTAGTATTTTTAGTGGGGCGATAGATCTAACGAAATTTTACACGAGTTCATTTAAAGGTACTACTATTTTTAAAAAAATTATACGAAGAAACCAATAGCGCCATCTCTGATCAAACGACGAATCTCATTTAACAGCCAGTTAAAGTATATTTATTCATATTTAAACCAAAAAAAAACCAGTCCTATATCTCCCAATAAGGACGGTAGTAATAAAACCCATAAAATATCCTAAGTTAACAATCTTCTTTGGCCGGGCTTTTCTGAGAATGTTCAAGAACCATTCTTTATGTTCAATGAGTTAATAGAAAAATTACCTGAATATAGGCATTTTTCTAAAACAAAGCAATTTTTCGCACCAAATAATTTTGTTAAAAGTTTATCAGTACGAGAACGAGAAGATTTGTGTTTATATATTTTTTAGTACTTGGAACAAATCAGTAATAATTATTTTAACCTGGACAAAAATTTTCGAACGTACTTCCGGCGGTATTGAAAGTTTGGTGTGTAAATAATAAGGCGAGTCAGCTATCAAAAATTACACGCGTCTAGCGACACCCCCACTGGCGAGCTTCTTGACAGTTGTTGACAATAAAACATGTATATGAGGGACCACTACAAATTACATTTGTTATGATTTAATAAGTTTTAATACGTCCCGATTTCAAATAAGAAACCTTTCAACCAAATTACCATTTGGGTTAAGTCTTATTTGAGTCATAAATAAATAAAACGTATTAGAGGGATCTTTTCCTTAAAAATTTTAACTTATTTTTTCGTGTAAAGAAAGGCAACCTTTTTTGTGTTAACCCAATAAAAGTTGGTTCTTTTAAGCGTTGCTAGCTAAAATTTTTTATACAAAAAAAAAAAAAACAAAATTTTATTTTTTATAAAAACTAAAGTTTTGGTTAGGTATTAGCATTAAAAGTAATTGTGCAATTTGAGCAATTCGCAAAAGAAATTGGAGGAATACTTGAATTAATACATTTTTTTGTTGGGGTATCGTTATCACCTTTAACTACGTTAATATTCATATTTTTCACTGTTACTTCATTAGAGGAAATATTGGTAGAAATTTCGTGTAAAATCTTCTTTGAAATTTCCACCTTATTACTATAGGATTCAGCAATATATCCCTCCGCAACAGAAGAAGACTTCCAACCTCCATGCCTTTTTAAGTCCAAAATATCGACATCCGAAGCATTGGCAAGGAACGTAGTTGACGTTCTTCTAAAAGAATGGCCAGTGTATCTACTGATGTCTTCAAGCTTCAAAAACTTCGCAATTTCTTTAGGTACATTTGAAATAGTGTGCTTTCCAATTACTTGATTAACACATTTACCTCTTTCATAACGATACAATAAACGCTCATCTAGAGCATTCCTTGGTCTCAGCTTAATATATTCCTGTAGAAATCTGACATAAGGAACTGAGCCTTCATAGTTGGTTACTACAAAGTTTCTTTTAACTTTATTTTTAGACTCCACTATTTTTACTATAGCACCGTCATTTCTTAAATTTTTACATCACTTAGCTTCATTCTGTATATTTCGTCTGTCCGGCATGCCCCAACCACTCCCATAATTGCTATTACTTTCATTGCTAAGTAACTTTGATCAGGCGCGTTAAGTAAAAACTTTATGATTTCTCCTTTTTAAAAATTTTTACTTTTTTGCCTCATAACCATCGTTTTTCCTTTTAATAAAAGCAACTAGTTTCTTGAACTCCGAAATATCTTGATTTTGTTTACGGAAATTGTTAACTTGAGCATGGAATATACAGACCCGAGGGTTGGTGGTGATAAAGACTCGGATTTTTCTTGAAAATACGCCAACATCACATTCTCGTCAATCCGCCCCACATTTTTGTAGCAAGCCATTCAGAAAACGATTTATATGTTTGATGGTACCTCTCTTTAGATTTGTCTGGCAGAAGTGAGGCACACGCAAGGTCAGCTGCCTTTTGGATGCCATTTTCATATTCATTAACATTTTAAAATGGGAATAGATTTATACTAAATTAACAATAATTCAAAATCTGACAAGTGCTGAGACAGACAATGTCAACAATAAATGTGTTGCTATGGATTAATTTTTAACAGGTAAAATTTCAAAATATCTGATATTTCTATTAAAACATGATGTTAATGATTATTAAATTATGCGATACATAGAACAGTAGCAGAAAAATATAATACATTACACGATGCGAAAGCTTTCAAGTGTTCGGAGGTTTAAACAGCCTCGGCTTCGCCTCGGCCATTTAAAAACCACCTCACACCAAAAAGTAAACTTTCGCATCTTGTAATGTAAATAACTATTTCCCAATTATATATCAGACGTAAATATGCGGAGACGTATTGGAAAAGGCCCATGATTTGCATTTTTTCCATTAAATGCATTATTTAGAAAAGGCCCACTTTTCAAATTACACGCCGAGTCCCAGCATAATAAAGCATGTTTCATGTGTCAACACTGTCAAGAGCTCGCCAACGGAGGTGTCGCTAGACGCGAGTTCGAAAATTTTGACTGGTTTTTTCTTGGTTTAAATTTGAATAAATATATTTTAAATACGAAGATACGGAGTCAAGTTAACAACAGATATTATTATGTTTGCCCCCGCTAGCAAAACTACAAGATGTTTCCGGACGCAATCAATTTTCCTTCTTTTCCGACAAAATAAATTTCCCTTCAACATGTTTTCGAGCAATTTCTTTAACAAAACACAATTTGTCCGGACCATAAAAATAAATTTCGCTTAGAAAAGAAAACCCGATCCGGGCCATTCGTCGTGAACGTTTAATTTTGTCGGGTTACGGCAGCCGAGCGCGATTTTTATTAGGGCCATGCATCCCGACTTCGACAGCGTAGTTAACTGAATCGTAGGGACCAATCGGGTAGTTTGAAAAGATTTGTAGCAAGAGGTACGTTCGAGAATTAAATTAAAAATTGTATCTTTATCTGCTTCAAAAGAAACAAAAGTCCCACTAAAAATCAAGGAAGTTTAAAGGTGTATGGAAGCCCAATACTGTAGAACAAAATTGTCCAGGCGTGCAGGGCAGCGGGAATCGGGGATTGGCCCCGCGGAGTTTGCGCAATGAATAGTAGGTCAGAGCCATAATTCTTTGTTACTATCTATAAAGTTGACATCATCAAAGGTCAAATTCAAGCATTCACTGTTTTTTTTATTTATTGCACAAAATTGTTGGTTATTAAACGATACTGCCATAGAATATTTAAATTATTGTGTAATATTGGATTTTATATCATCTGATATAATATGGAAAGAATAGATGGCGCCACTTTACAGCCTTCTATTTAAATGGTCGATATTTTTGGGAGTTTTGTATTTTTACCAAAAATCTTTGTAAATAAATAAAAACACGATTTTTTAAAAATAAATTTCAAACATTGTATGATAGTTTCATGTACTTATCACCAATTTTGTAATAAAAAAGGGCAAGATAGTGTACATGAGTTTAATCTAATCCTAAGATTGTGGTTGTACATTAAAAAGTGAAAATTTTTATAACTGCTTTTAGGGATATACTTTTCACTAATAACAAACATTTATGAGACAGAATAACAGTGGTTAAAAATGTTTAGTAACCTTTGGTACCTAGGTATCCATTGTAACAGTATCCGTTAAATATTATGTGTCTACAGTATGTCGAGCTTAAAAAGTTGATAATGTAAGTTTAAGAAACCAAAAATCCAATTTCTTTTTAAACAAATACAGAAAAAGCAAAAAGGAACTAACATAAAATTGTACTTTCTTTTATTCAATTAGAGGGATCTGTATATATTAAAATTTGCCTGGACTGTCCAGTAATTAATAATTTTGATCCTTTAAAAGACTGTACTAAATTATTATATGAAATAAAAGTACCTAAATGTAAACCTTATTTATTTTTAATAATCCACAGAAATACACAAACATTGTGGAAATCATCTAAAAGACAGTTAAGATTGCCTTACTTTTCTCACTGCTATTTCCTATGGAATTTTCATTTTCTTTAATTCATAATTGATATAATATTATTTATTCGGTTACCTTAAGTTACGTCTCATAAGAAGCACCTAATTTAATAAAAAAATACTTACCTAAAGTAAAAAATGCCGGGTATGTTACCCTTAGATTTGCAAGACAAAACCATACAACCTCTAGTCATTTTGTTACAATATTATAAGTAACAAACAATAAACACAAAATTATAGTCACAATTTAATAAACACTAATCACTAAAATAAGAAGGTTTTTATCAATCCAAAAAAACTTGTGCATCCACAAAATATAATCACACAAAGCAAAACAATCGAAACTAATACGGCTCTCATAAAAGTATAATGTGTTGCCTAACTACACACTGATTTATCAGTGTGTAAGTAGGGAACACATTAAATTATTTCGTGGAATTTTGTTATTGCGCAGAATCGGCGGGGCCAACTCTGACAGTTATTTTCATACTGGGCTGGACATTTTTTGATCAAATGGGCTATAGCATTGGGCTTCCATACACCTTTAAACTTCCTTGCTAAAAATACTTCCAAGTTCCTATCCGAAAATATCGGCAGTGGCGGCTAGTGATCAATCTTTTGGGGAGGTCATTAGTTAAAACTTCAAATGAATATGGCTTAACTAATTTTTAGTTAAAAAAAAAACAATTTTAGGCATTTTATTTTATATAAACGTTTACTATAAAGAAAAACAAGAAAGAAAATTCAAAAATTAATGATTTAGCAAGATTATTTTATTTGGAGAATTATATTTCTATTTATTAAGAACATAACAATATAACAAATAATATGCATTGACATCTGTTTAAACAGAAAAATTGCACAACATATTCTAAAAAAAATCTCACACACCCGACAGTAAGTAATATCGCTATGCCAGAGGTATGACGGCAACTTATAGGTTAAAAATAAGCATATTTATATGATAAAAAATAAAAAGGGTTACTTAACTTACCTAAATAGTCATAAATTTTAATTCAATCCTTCTCCTTCTGTTTTGGCACTTGCAAAATGATTGATTACTTCTTTTTGTAATTTACAATATTATTTATAAAAGCCTTTTCAATACTTAACATGGCCAACGCAGAGAGTCTGCCTTCCCTCATTGTGTTGCGTAAAATGATTTTTATTCTATTTAATGTAGAGAAGCATCTCTCGCTCTCTACAGTTGTCATCGGTAACGTACATAAAATTGTCAACAAATACACCAACAAAAAATGAATTCCTATATAATCCGTTCTATAATAACCGTATAACAAACAAACACCTTGAAAAATGCCTAATTTTGCTCTTCACGGCTGTTGACCCAGATCATGCGATTACACTGCATCGGAAAGCAGCCAAAATCGCCCAATTGTAAATTAGATCGGGAAAACTTGACTCGGCTCCGTTTAAAACAATACGGTCAATGAAGGCAGGCAGCCTGGTTTTTGGCCAGCAAACGAAACCACCGATCTGGAGTTTATATGCTTAGAATAATAAAGGAAAATTTAAAAGATTAAAAAAAAATAGTTGTTTCCATTTATATCATTATTATGTTTTTGTTCGGAAATATTAGTCAAAAATATTCGGGGGTCATTGACCTAATGACCCAATGAAGGAGCACGCCACTGAATATCGGCCTCTAAAAGTATAGTTTGTCTCAAAGTATACCGTGTAAACTTTTGCCTTCATTTATGGATTATACCTGCCGACAGCAATAAAACTGCGAATCAATAGGTATTAAATGACAGAACATTAGGGTCGGACTCTAATAATTAACATTATTTTACATTACATTACATTAAGAATTAAATATATGAAAGGTTTTAATTAATTTATAACTATATTATCTATATATAATTACATTTTTAATCTAAATATCTAAATCTAATTCTGTTTTACTATCAGAGTCATAATTGAGATTAATTACAATAGGATTTATAGTTGTTTTGAAGAAATGTAAAGTCCCTCAATTTTTATAATGTGCTGTACTGAATTTTTCTAGCACTCAACTGGTATGTTGGTAATTACATTTTTATCAAATTTATAAACTGGGACTTAAATTAGGTGTAACATTTTCACTCTGATCTTTGATTTTACTTGGTTCCACAAAATGCTCATGGGTTAAACTACAGTGATACGAGGAAGAGTAAGACAGTATGCCCAGCCTGTTAGCCAAATTACACATACATATTGTTTTTAATGCCTATAAATTTTAGGACTTCCAAAAGATGGTTTTTTGAAACCCAAATTCAAAATAAATATATTTTCTAACAAATTTTCCCTGGATTTCAGTTTTGAACTTGTGAAGCTGGTGTTTGTGTAGCAGAGGCTGTGGTTGCTTTCGTTATCCATGACAATAACACTGTTGTTTGGGAAAATATTTTTTAAAAGATAATTTTTTGAAACCAAATTTTAAAAGTTCTGCACTTTTTCCTCATGATAATCCAAGCTAGAATCCTTAATATTCTTTGCAGACAACAGCAAGCAGTTGGGAAAATCGTCTTCTGAACCAGCTTTTTTTTATGGTAATCGTTTTCCTTTATTTAAGGTGCTTTCTCTGACAGTTTTGACGGGAAAATCAACCCATCTTTGATACTGTGTCGTGTTATCGAACCATGTTTCATCGGGTAAATTATGGATCTGTTTTCAAACCTATATTTTAATTTTTTGAAGTAATTAAATCTCCAAGTGCGTAATCTGTGCGATTCATTACTATTTGCCTTTGTCTATTTTGCGGTTTTAAAATCCTATTTTACAAACCTCTTTTGGAGGGTGGCACTAATATTTATATTGGTTTCGTCTTCATCTAGCTTCTTTTCGTTTTTTTAAGGAAAAAACAACTCCGCTTTTATAAAGACAATATATTTTCTTCTTATTAGGTCCTGATCACTATTTTCTATCGGTGAGATTGAAAATCCCAGTTTTTTTTTTTGTTTTCTTCCCAATAAAAAATCCCTTATCGATGTTTTAGGAGTTTTTGTATCTTTTAAAGTTTCATACCATTTTTTACAACCCTTTTTTCATCTAATGAAAATGATTTCGACGCGACATGTTATTTCTCTAAAAAAAACTTTTTCGAAAAGCACAGAAAAATTTTTCAAAACTTTATTTTTTTTAACAGTATTTTTTGAAAATCCTTGTTTAAATTTCGAAAAATACCCCCCCTTCCCCAGTTGGTGATTTTCGACAAGGCGCTCGGGCCAAAAGTCGGAAGCGCCCGAACAAACGACCCAACCTTCAGAATTAGCCGGGCGAAGACGGATGACGTAATTTTTCTTGTCGGTAAAAAGATCGGGCAACAAAAGGGCGCCCGTTAATTCTACCCAACGGCATTTAATCGTATGGTGGCATTTTTCTGCTCTTGCCCTGTCGATCTCACTTTTACAAATTGACGTCATTTATCTCGGGAGGTGAGTTATGGGGTGAATAAGTCACGGAGCTTTGTAAAGGAAAGTAAAAATAGCAGACAATGGAGTGTTGGGTTCGAGAAAACTTTGTTGCAGGCGCTGTGTCACTGATTTATTTTTAAATTATCTGCTAAAATATATCACCAAATATATCACCTGCTTACTAATATTATATAGGTTTGGTGGCTCAAATAATACCAGGTTGTTCAGTAAGGTTTTTAGAAAAGAAAAAAACGATTTGTGGTTTCAAATACATTTTAATATTCAATATACTTTTCTTTAAACTTCAAAAAATTTTTTAACTGGCCGGGTTACAAAAAATCGAGTTTGTTTTTCCAAAATCTGGTATAACACCTTTTCCCCTTTTAAAAAGGAAAAAAAACGAAGAACAAAAAAAAAAAAAAAAAAAAAAGGGTTTTTATTCTTAAAAAAAAAATTGCGAAGTCATGGTGTACTTTTTTTACAATTATTTTATAGTCTCCCTTTTCCCCACTGCGCTTTTGCAGAGGTATAAGTTGGTATTTTTCCCTTTCTCCTAAATTGGCAACTGTTTTCCCCCCTTTTTGGGGGGTAAAGGGACCCCCTTCTGACTATGGGCCAATTTTTTTCTACCCAATTGCGAAGTTGTCGAAAGACTATCAAATAAGAAGGGTTTAAATTTTCCCGAAAACAAATTTTATTTTCTATTTTTTCCTTTCAGTCTTCAAAAAAATTTGGGGCGCAATGAGGGAGTTGTATTGGCCTTATAAGGGTTCCTCGGGGTTTCTTGACTTCAAGCATTTACTGGTTTCCCCAAGGTTGCTGGGAAGTAGGTGTATTTTTGGGGGGAATTTTGGACTTTTTCAGTTTTTTAAAGGGGGTTCGACTTCGTTTTTCCCGGGGTGTGCCCGGGCTTATCTAGGACCACTATTTTTTTTAATATATGTCAATGATCGGCATACATCTATTAGTATGGTCGATCATCCCCTTTGCTGATGGGGGCGATATTGTGGCATAACGAGAATTCTACTGTTCTGAATGGTGTTGAGTGCCGGCTTAGTTAATATTAAAAAATGGTGTGACTCAATTTTTTTTTTTTTTTAAAATCCCCGGGTTTTAAAATTCTGAACTTAAAAAAGTAATTTAATTGAAATTTCCATGGATTTTTCTTCAACAATAAAGCATATTTTGATTTGATTTGATTTTGATAAGGTGTCCCCTGAGACGCCACTGGACCTAATTATTTTAATTTAATAAGGCCTAAATTGGGTCTTTTTACAAGAAATAACACTGATAGATTTTATAAAAATCGGCCAGAGGTTATTTAAGATGATTACAAAAAACCTATTTAACAACCTATATCTTAAAAATTATGCATTTTTGGACCCATTTTCAATGAAATATCACTTGTTTTCAAACTTTTCTACACGAATTTCTCTGAACCTTCATACATTTTAAATTCAAGCTCGCTCTTTTCTCATCTTTCAAGTCATTTGTAGCGAAGACCCACACGGACACCCGTTCTAAAATAGTCTCAATTTGTCAACCGATTGTTTGAGAGTGCATTTTTAAAATTCTTTTTGAATCCAACACTGACATTTATCTTAGTGTAACAACAGCTGCCCAAAAAGCAACAATGCGTGAGATGGTTTCGAGTTTTCTATCCGACTGACAACAAGATTAACTGAGGGTTATATTTAGATAGACAATGTTTCTAGCTGAAATCCATTAGAGCTTGTGCGACGTGTAATATATCTTGTGTAATAAATTTAACAGTAGCTTTGTGCATGGACACGAGATTATCTTGTAGAATTTATATTTATTTTAAAATATATATTTATATGCCTGGCGTTCTATTCTCTAATCTCGATGTAAAATGTCGCTTAAAAATTATGCGGTTCAAAAATTTGGATTCTCGAATGTCATTTTCGATATTTTCCATTCGACATTTTGGCGAGTGGAAAATATTTTTATCACAAAAACCTAAAGGAATTACAATTTTTTAGAGCATTCTAAAATTGGTTTTGTTTTTTTTAAAAAGTTGTTTTCTATTTTTTTCCCATTCTAATATTGAAGGGGGGATGGGTTTTCAGGATTAAGAAATTACAAAATAAAATTAGTAATATTTTTGAGCAGTAAATTTTTTAATTACAACTCTGTGAAATATTTTAAAAAATTTGGGGGGAAAACATTTTTTATTAAATCATGATAAGGGTTAGTTTTCCAAGGTTGAATATATATATATATATATATATATATATATATATATATATATATATATATATATATATATATATATATATATATATATATATATATATATATATAAAACAGGGTGCCACAGATTCGAGTGCATGCATGGGGATCTCCGGAAACCGAAAAGAAATACGAAGTGGGTTTTATATTATGGCAAAGTTGGGCATTAGGTGCCTAATAACATGCCGATTAGAAAGTTGTAAAATTCCGGTACTTCCGGAGATATCCGGAAAAAACCCTTTGCTGATTTCGTTTTCATTTTTTTCTGACGTTTTTTAAAAAGGATATGAAAAAACAAAAGACGCTTTCTCATGGCTACTTCTTAAGCTCTACAAAACAGCGTTGAGAATTTTCCCACGCGTTTTCGTTGAAATATCAACTTTATTTTTTAAATACGGACCTAGGTTTTTTATTTTTTTTTTTTTGAACCTTTATTATCGCAAATACAAAAATGTATAACATTAATATTTATTAACAGTATGGAACCCTATAAGAAGTTATGTGCGTTCCTTTCTTACTCTTGTCTCTTATGGAAAATATTTTATTTAACAGAAAAAATTAAAGTGTTATACATCATTTTAAATTGGGATTTAATTGCTTCAAAAAATGCAATAAAACAATTGGGTGCCGCATTTAAAAAAATAAAGTTGATGATGGTTTAAGAAAACGCGTAACAAAAAATTTCCCCTTGTTTTGTAAGTTAAAAAAGTGGCCAAAAAATTTTTGTTTTCATATCTCTTTAAATAACGCCAAAAAAAAATAAAAACGAAATAAACCAAATTTCCGGTTTTTCGGATCCGGAATACTAATTTTGGCCAAATGTTTGTGGCCCCCTAAATCGCAACTTTGCCAAAATTTAACCGACCGAAATCTCTTACGGTTTTCAGACCCCCCCATGCTGCACTCGAATCTGTGGCCCCTTATATACAGGGGCCGGTTAAAAGGGATAATAAGAGGTTCAAAAAAATTAAAAAAAACCAGATCCAGTATTTAAAAAAAAAATAGTTGATGATGGTCTAACGAAAACGAAACGTCGTGGAAAATCTCTCAACGCTGTTTTGTGACTTAAGAAGTGGCAATAGAAAGTGTCTTTTGTTTTTTCATATCTCTTTAAATAACGCCATAAAAAAATAAAAACGAAATCAGCAAATCCAATCGGCATGTTGTTAGGCACCTAAATGCGCAACTTTGCCATAATTTAACCGACTTCGTATCTTTTACGGTTTCCGAGATCCCCATGCATGCAGTCGAATCTGTGGCACCCTGTATACATATAAGTATGCTTTTTAAAAAATGCTTTGAAAATTCTTGGTTGCTTTTAAGTACTTTATACCTGTTCTACACTGTTCCTAAATGATGGTGCAATGATTCTACTGGTTGCTTGCTAAAAAACCTAGACCCTTATTGGATTTTTTACAAAATTGAGTCACATGATAAAATGTAGCGTCAATTTTTAGTGTGACTGATATATCAAGGTCACATTAATACTTTTTTAATTATTTAATTTCATTTTTAAAAGTTTCTTTGACGAAAAACAACTATCTCCTACTTTTTTTAAGCTTTTACAGCCTATTCCGCATATAGGTCGCAATTTATCAACACTATCGATTAGTCTTTTGCATTGATTGCTTTCGAAACTCAAAGATTAATGGGTAAAAGACCTACATCTACATTACAGGTTTTAGCCCACTGCAAGCTTACACTCTCAAAATCTATCAGCATTTTGCCAAATAAAGTGTTGACTCCACCCAATAACAAATGCAATTCGGGCGTTGAAAAATCTCTACGATTTCTTTATGTAAATCGAATTTTAATTTTTAAAAAAAAAACAAAAGTTTATTTATTTTTATCTTATTAACTTGTCCCTGTTAACCGGAAAAAAAACCTCCTAAAATCGATTAATTGACACGTGAAAACCGTAAAAAGGGGCAGCAACATCGACAATAAAATGACTGAGAATCGGGTTCCGGTAAGTCGCTGCGGAAAGGCGGTTAATTTCGACGCCGTTTTAACTCGTCTCGACAACGGAATTTTTGAGACCAATTTATCTGTTTTATTAGCCATTTCTCATTTTTAACCACTTTATTTACTCCTTGTTTGTTTCCAATACAAAAAAGGGATAAAAAAAGGAATAAACGAAAATGTCGAGTTAAACACGGCCTTCGAGACTTTTTCTTATTTCGTTGTTTCGGGGGGATTTCATTTTTTTGGGGCAAGGAGATTTTTTCCTACGACTATTTCTATTTTGTTTCGCTATTTTTACTTTCATCCGAAAAAGGATGTATTATAAAAAAAAATAATCCAAAGATTCTTTTGCGTACTTTGTTTATGGTTATAAGTAAAGCCATGGGTGAGAAATCTGAAATTGAAGCAATTTATTTCGATTTTAAAAATACTTTCGCCACAGTTAAGCAGTTATTTTAAAAGGGGAAATTCTGTTTATTAAAAATAAAAAATTAAATGGTTTGAACAAAACATCAACTTGACTAGCAGCTTTTCTTAACGACAAATGCGAATCCTAAACCAAATGAAGTAATGTCTCTAATTTTTTGTCACCAATGGTTGCCGATTTTGGTCTACCGAAACGCACTTTATCTCTGCAACACCCGGTTTGATCATTAGTATACATTTCCTTTCGCTGAGAGACATATCAATGGCTTAGTATGAAAACCTTGTATGGCACAAAATATAAGTTTTACAGAAGATACAAAAAATTAATTTGCTGTACTATTTTGCCTAGAAAAATTTTAATTTTTTTTTACATATTTTGGATTTGAACTAACATTGACAAAACGTTAAGAAGTGAGAAAATACGCTGTGAACACATGAAGCCAATATTGCCTGGATATACAGGGTCTTCACACTAAATTCACTTGATCTTGGGAGTAGCTAATATAGGCGTGGTTCCTTTATTTTCTGTTAAAAAACTTGCGCAGATGGAATTTTAAAAAATGTTATGTTTTATATTTTTCTACCTAAAACCACCAAAATGCATTTCAGAATTTACTTTGACAATGCTATTTTTAAAATTTTTTCTTTACTTGTATTCTTAAACCTTCTAAAGTACCAAATTTCAAGTTTTCATTTCCTCGGAAAGTGCCTCATAATTTTGATGAGTCACTGAGTCAATGAGTAAATGAGTGAGTCAGTCATTAGTTAAATAGGTTATTTTGGTGAATAAAGTTAGTTAGTAGGCAACCTTAAACTAGTTTTCTGCAATCGAGTGCGAAACGTCAGAAAACTATCCAGTTTTGTAAGCTAAGACTCCCAACTAATCAACATAAAACCCTTTTTACTATACTGAAAAAAAATTGCAATATTTGGGGAGTCACATATTTTCAAGACAAACTTATATTGATCAATTTCCGAGATTTATGTGAGCTTTTATCGTATGGTCATCGTTTTATTCTTTCTAAGGATGTGCTTTATGTTCGGTGTCAGCTTGAATAAAGCTTAATTCAGTGGCGTTCAAAAATTTTTTTTTTGCATTTTCATTACCGGGTGTTCTTCTGTATTTTTTCATGCAAAAATGCAATTTAACTCCCTCAACTCATTATCATCTTGCCCCTATGTTTCGGTAAAATACTCCGTGATGGGACTTAAGTGATCTTCAAAAAGCAGAGTCTACTATTTTACTGCAGTTCTTACGGCTTTAGACTCTTTATAGTCTTATAAGTGATTGGTCGTCGTTTGGATTTATTGCAAATCCGAGACTGAATTTCTTCGCTGGTCGTTCAGCTGCCTTAAATAGAAATAGTTTCAATATTAGCTACTTCGCGTGCTCTTACTGGTTGCATAATGGATAAGTACTATTAGCAACCTGACAAGCAAGACCTAAAACAAGCCGATCATGCATACACTCCAAGCTTAAAAGGCCACGACCTCCCTGGTGGCGTGGGAGGTATATACGGAATGTTGATGAGTAGTTATGCTCTCGTCCACTTAACTACTTCCAAAGAGTAAAGCAATACAGGAACTGCTAGTATGTTAGTAGCAACAACCTATTTATTCCAGACAATTGGGATTCCCAAAATTCGCCTGTAATTACTTCTGAGCTCGGTTTTTACAGCTTTAACATCTTAAGTACGGTTTTGGTCGAATTATTATTATTCATAAAGATCCGATATGACGTATCCTATGGCTTCGACCCCATAGGGCGTCATGCTGAAGGCCATCCGTATCGAAGACCACTCTTTGCGTTCACTAGGTCAGTGATCTCCGGCCAAATTCATTTGCCTCAGTAAACGAAGAAACCCAAGTACAACAGATTTCTGCATTTTCATCACCAGTTGTTCGGGTGAATGTTAACATGCGGAAATAGACCTCAACAACCCTAGCACATTATCCTTTATGCCCCCCAAAACGTCGACAATCAGAACAACCAATCGCACGTAGTAATCCGGATAGAGCCTTCGAAGTTCTCCTTAAAGATCCTGATATTTGGCTTGTTTCTCTCGTTCCTTTATATCGATGTTAGTTTTCGGTGGGGCAGAGAACTCACTCACATACATAGAGTTATTCTTTTTATCAAGGAGAACGATATCAGGTTTATCGGAGCAAATTTTGTGCGTAGTTGGAAATGCATAATTCCAATATATGCGACAATTGTCATTTTTCACTACTGCCTCGATATCGCCGGGAGCAAATGGCGGAATTGCTGTTTCATCGATGCCGTAGTTATGTCTGAAGTGATAATAAAGTACCCCAAGCGCATTGTTATGTCGGTGGATGTAACCACTGACAGCATATACTGGACAAGCTGACAATAAGTGCATAAGGGTTTTGGGTTGCTGTCAACAGGCTCGACAAGTAGTATCAGGAATGTTAGAAAACTGACTTCGGTATACCAATGTGTTTATCACCTCATCCTGGCGTTCTAGTAGGAAACCTTCGGTCTCAGACTTGAGCTCAGCAGATTTTATCCAAACGTAAGGTTTCCAGATAGATTAAGTCTTTCTTTGTTTTGGTAAAATACTTTGTGATGCGGTCTATTCATTTGATCTTCTAAAAGCATCTGCTGTTCTGCTCTTATAACTTTAGTTCTTACAGCTTTAGACTCAAGTCTTATAAGTGTTTGAATCTATTGCAGATCTGAGACCGAATTTCTCCGCTGCTCGCTTCTCTGCTTTGACTAGAAATGCTCCAACATTAGCTATTTCGTGTGCTCTTACTAGTTGCATCAGTGGATCAGTACTATTGGCAACTTGACAAACAAGACTCAAAACCAGCCCATCGTGCATACACTCTAAGCTTAAAGGGCCACGACCTTTCTGGTGGCGTGGAAGGTAAATACGGGATGTTGATGAGCGCGAATGAATGCTACGGTGAAGATGCATCATTTTTCGTGTGTTGATGTCCAGCTCGCGTCCACTTAACCACTCCAAAAGAGTAAAGCAATACAGGAACTGCTAGCATGTTGGTAGCAAGGACCTTATTTATTCCAGATAATTCGGATCCCCAAATTCTTCGTAAACGTCGCCTGTCATTGCTTCTAAGCTCGGTCTTCACAGCTCTAACATCTTGAGTACGGTTTTGGTCTTGGTCGATTCCGATGATTACTATTATATGATATTGTTGTATTATTATTATTACTATTTCTACGTACTTTAATATTAAATTATTATTAAAAAGAATATCCGAGCGCCACTGTTAGAAAATATCAAGTTTCTTCATTTCTCCACTAGGCGAAATGATAAACGGCATAGTATGTACCACAACACTGGTTCGAAAGGGCGAGATATATCGGCTCTTTTGATGGGACATTTGTAAAATTTATTGGCCTCTTTCGCCGTCTTGTAATGTCGATGGAAGACGTAAATCACCGGAAAGGGCCGGACCCGAGGAATAAAAATGAAAAGGGCACTCTGCTGATTTTATGTGTAAGAAAGAATTATTGTGTCGGGGTGATATTGTTTGGATTCAATTTGTTATCGATTTAGATATGAAATTTTTGGGTGAAGTGTATCAAAAAACAAAGTAGAAAGAAAATTTATAAAAAATTTGTTAATTTAAAAAAATTGATAAACAAAATAAAGGACTTTATTATACGAGATACAAGTTAGGTTAAATTAGCAAAGTTATGTACATTTTTAAGTTGATTACAATAACGATAATAAAAAAAAACGAACATCAGATGTACGAGTTATTCACAAAAATATACTTTTTTAAATGCAACACCCTGTATTTGTTACGTTAATTCAAAAGAGAATGTAATTTTCTATATAATTAGTTATTTACATTTTTTTTTCTAAAATGAAAAATAGCGGAGTTATTTTAAGTTAAACGTATTTTGCCATAACTGGACGCAGGCAGCCATGGAATTCTTAAAATCGCATTTTTTGTACAAATTATCGTAGTATGCTATGACAAAAATAAAAAAAAACAAAGATAACGTGTGTATCCGCCATGATGTTTTAGTGACAACTGGTAAATCATAAGACAACAGTTCATTTATGCTACTGTTGTTTAAAATGCCGTTATTTGATAGTGCTACATAATTTGCCAAAAAAAATGGCATTAGGCTTTAGAGTGAAACTATTTTCAGAAAGAAATATGCCAAATAGAAGATATTTTTTTACTCCTTTATCGAAAGTTTCAATAAAACAAAAGTGTTTCTTAAGCGTAGAAATTAGAAAACCTTTATAATTAATCAACAAACAGAAATTAATTTTTTGGCATATTTAAAAGTTTATGTGAAAACTCCACAAGAGACTGTAGGTCAGATCTTGATCTATGCTAAGGAACCATTAATAAAATTTAAAAAAAAACATACTTATGTACCCCACAAATACAGACCCACACAAACTTTGTTGCAAGGTGATTACAAAAGGCGTATAAACTTTTACCAATGGTTTGTAAATGCTGCTATAGAAAATCCAAGCTTTTTACAATTAATTCTTTAAAGCAATGGTACTTTAGTAATAAAGGCATGTTTAACCGAAAGAACCAAGATTATTGGAGCATTGCAATCTCCTGCGCCATCATCCTTTCAATCCACAAAGATGTTTTTGCTTAAACGTATGGTGCTGCCTCATTGGGTCAAAAATTGTTGGACCTGTGTTTTATAAAGGATCTTTAACAGGCAAACAATATTTGAATTTACTAAGAAATGTGTTGAAGGATTTTTTGGATGATACGAATATAGCCATTATTAGCATAATGTATTATATTAATGTTACTTAGTTATGCGTTATTATTAAAAAAACTGAAACTACGATGTTTATTATTTACCCAAGTAATTAGAAGATTTGACAAATTTTATCCTTTATGGCGGAATCTATTTAAATTTGGTTTCTACCATGGCGTACTACGATATAATTTGTACAAAAAATGCGATTTTAAGAATTCCATGGCTGCCTGCGTCCAGTTACGGAAAATGCATTTAAATTGAAATAACTCTGTTATTTATCATCTGAGAAAAAAAATGTTAATAACTAATTGTATAGAAAATTACATTCTCTATCGAATTAGCGCAACAAATACAGAGTGTTGCATTTAAAAAAAGTAAATTTTTGTGAATAACTCGTAAATCTGATGTTCATTTGTTTTTCTATTATCGTCATTGTAATCAGCGTGAAAATGTACACAACTTTGCTAATTTAACCTAACTTGTATCACGTATAATAAAAAGTTAGCAATAGTGCCGACTTAATTTTGAACACGGTGTATATATATATATATATATATATATATATATATATATATATATATATATATATATATATATATATATATATATATATATATATATATATATATATATATATATATATATATATATATATATATATATATATATATATATATATATATATATAAATCAAAAATAAAAGCACTATTGGCTGCGTAAAAACTAATATGGTGGTCATATGTACCTGTTGGATCACGAGTCTAAAATTGACTACTTGATCATATTCTACAAGAAGAGTTGCTTTTAAAGCAGTTTTTACAGAAAAATTTTTACTAATAAAAAAACTATGATCGATTTTTGAAAATGCATGATTTTTTTTTTTAATTTCTCAAAAACCTAAATAGATGAAACCATGCAGTAAACGGGATAAGCTTACTAACATAATTGTCCAAAACTTTCCCCATTTAACCGATTTTCTATCTGTCGTGGTTTCCAAGATCCCCATACATTCCCCACCAATTTGGGACACACTGTATATATACAGTATGTCCGCGGATGCGGTTAACAAGAGGACAAATGGACCAAAAATTGAAAGATACGAAAAAAGGTAATTCTTGATAAAAAAATTCTGCTTGTCGAAAAAATATGAACTACAATGACAAAATAGATTGTTATCATACAGGGTCTTGAAAATGCAAAAACATGCATATGTTCATCATGGCCTTTAACATGGAATAATTTGACCAGAGCGTAGACGATTCCATATTTTGGACTTTTCTTCCAAGTACGCAAGGAGCACTTTTTCACTAGCATTCTTGCCACTAACATTTTTCACACCATTTTAAGAAACGATCGTATATAAATTCGTATGGTTGCTTAAACTTACTAGGCAATAATTCAAATGTAGCTTTATTGGCAGCTTCTTCGATTTCCACAGGAAGAAATTCATTTTCTTGGCCACTTTCCATCGAACAAGAATTCGCGATTATTTGACGTTACTTGTCAACGTTACTACATCACGAATCAAACTAAAATAAAAAAATAAAATAATGATACGTACTGGTACTGGTCATGGCCCGTCAAACAATCAATTTTTGTTAGAGAGAGATGGGCGAGTTCGGCGCGGATATCATAAAAGAGACAAAGATAAAAGATGTTCATCCCAAACTTGATTTGTGGACGGGCCGGGCCTCACTTACCATAAAGCTATAGTTTTGTCTACGACTAGCTCGAATAAACTATGTATCTTAAAAGGAAACCTATACAAGAATAAACATGCAACATAAGCACATACACGCAATTACCCAACCCTTTGACGGCTAAATTTAAATTTTACCACTTCACAGATCACAAGAACCCCACAACTTCTCTCGAAACGTATTAAGAGTTGTTCA
This sequence comes from Listronotus oregonensis, assembly GCA_019359885.1. Classification (NCBI taxonomy): domain Eukaryota; kingdom Metazoa; phylum Arthropoda; class Insecta; order Coleoptera; family Curculionidae; genus Listronotus; species Listronotus oregonensis. Next base: position 125,354 of record JAHBCN010000596.1, read on the forward strand.
AAGTTAAAATCCATTCATCCCAACATTCTCAAACAAAGATATTTTACAACCACCCGTATCCGTATTAGCTACACCTCAGAGATTTGATTACGTTCATTTGCAAACTATACGTTTCGTACCCGCGGGGGTTCCTCAGGGTTTCCACTAATGAACACTTGCACGGTTATTTTCTCTGTTGGAGTCAGCCGAGTATAGTCAAACGGACAATTGTCAATAGTTGTTAGGATACGGGGATTATTTGGTATCGAATAAAAGTTAACCCCTTTTGTGGCGTAACAAATAATTGTTGGAAAAGAAAGGCTTCAAGGGAGTGTGTGTGTATGGATGGGTGGAAAATTTGAGGGGTGAAAAATAATAGTAATCTAATTGATAGTGTTGAGTATTTGCCATTGATTATAAGTATACAATTAATTTTAATACCGTGTGACCAGAAAAGTCCGTATCATATGGATTTGCTTTATTAATATATTTTTTTACAGTTTACTTTGGCATTAATTTATGTTTTAATTAAAATGAAAATCAACAAAAAAAAATAGTAGTCATGTGATTCGCTTTATCTGTCATTTTTCTTTTTCAAAAAAATAGTAAAAGCCTAAAATTCCTGAAAATATCAGGAAAAGTGTATTAGAAAAATTCTTCTTAGTGCAATTTGTAGCCCATATTTAAAATTTTAGTTGTATAAGATAATTTTATTTTATGTGTATATATATATATATATATATATATATATATATATATATATATATATATATATATATATATATATATATATATATATATATATATATATATATAGTGAGGTCTCTGATAACTGATCAATAAAATAACGCTGATCCGGATTAGCAAAAATCCGGACTACCGAAACACTATGTTAAATTGAGGATATTGCCTCTAACCTATTATAAATATTAAATTGAAAACATGGAAATGGTGTTTTATCAAATTTTCTTTATTTAAAACAAAACAGAAACACATTCTTTATAACGAATAGAAAATTATTGGGTAATATACATACATATACATAAGTATGTACATAATGTACTTAAATGCAGCCATAACACATACAGTAGGTCAATTTTTTTATGACAATACCATTAGTTTGGGTTAGTAAAAAAATGTGTAATTTTGGTCTGCCTACAGGTTTTTAAATTTTTTATCATTGCTGTTTCTCTCAGCCTCCTTAAGGTGACAAGTTCTGGCAGTTCCACGTCATTTTCTTCCGCCCATTGCAGACACACATTGAAACTATTAACTGCATCCTGATGCTTCACAGTATTTTTAAGTTCAGGAACAATTTCCACCTCTTCTTCTGAATTCTCACCACTTGCTAAGTCTGGAACTAGCTCCTCATCTGCATCAATCCACTGATCTACATCCAAATGTGTAAACGAAGTTTCTTTTCCTCCTAGCTGATTAAGCATGCCAGATATATTATCTTGAATGTTATCGGTTAAGTTTTGTTGGCCAATTTTTTCCTTCAATACACTTAGTGGCATCAAATCGTCGGAATCATACTCTGTATCAGATGAAACAGCTTGGGTGGTTTTTGATAAAATATTGCGCCAGCATTTTTCTATGGTCTTTGAAGGAATTTTGCTCCACGCATCATTTAAAATAAACATAGCATCTTTAAGAGTCACTGACTTTAAGCTTTTGGTAATGTCTTGTTCGTCTGAAGAAATAATGGTAGCCAAAATACTTTTGCGATAATACATCTTTGTTAAACGGATAACATTTTGATCCATTGGTTGGATTAATGCTGTGCAGTTGGGAGGCAAAAACATTGTCACTATATTTCCATCTTCACTAACTAATTCTTCTTTTGTTGCATGAGAAGGCGCATTATCAACAATCAACAAAGCCGTTTCTTCCAGGTTTCGACTTCTTAGAAAAGTTTTCACTTGCTTTACAAACGATTCGTGAAACCATTGTTTAAATAAAGCAGATGTCATCCAAGAGTTCTTAGTTGACTTGTATTCAAGTGGAATCTGAACATTCTTAAATGATCTAGGGTTCTTAGCCTTTCCAATAACTAACAAGTTTAGTTTGTGGCTACCATCTCCATTGGTACATGCCAAAAAAGTTATCCTTTCTTTACAAATTTTTCGGCCTGGGGCAGATTTTTCTTTAATATGTGCCAACGTTCGGTCAGGCAACATTTTCCAAAATAGTGCTGATTCATCAGCATTGTAAATTTGCCGGGGCGATAAATTAAGTTCTTTAATCTTATCTTGGAGCTCTACTAAAAATGGCTCAACGGCTTCTGGGTTATTGCTTAGTTTTTCGCCACTCACTTTTAGACAACGCAAGCCATGTCGCTTTTTAAAATTTGTTAGCCACCCTCTACTTGCAAGAAATTTGTTATCACCGTAACGTTTTTGATAAAGCTGTTTAGCCTTTTCGGATAGTATATCTGAGGTTATAACTGCATGCCTCTGCCTTTGAATTAAAAACCAATTCCGTAAATCCACCTCCATTTCGGGATATTCCGCTTTGCGTAAGCTTTTCTTGGTGCCTGGTCCAGTAACACAATGTCCAATAAACCTAGAAACAATAAAAACAACTTGAAAAACCCCCCACATATAAACATGCATGCAATTTATCTTTTATCATGAAAACTCGTCCATGCAAGTCAAAACTTTTAAAATAAAATGTCATGCGTCCACATTTTTATCTGTCACACAACTTTATCTCTCAGAAAAAAAAAACAATAAAAACTTACTCTTCTATCTTATCAGAATGCTTCTTGATGTCTGATATTGTCGATGTTCCAACGTTATATTCCATAGCTAAATCTTTAGCCATATATCCTTTCTTTAACTTTTGAACTATATCATATTTCTGCTGAATAGTTAAAGCCACGTGTTTCCGTTTTGGAGCCATCCCTACACTGTCCTACACACGTAATGGTCAAGCGACTAATAACAAGTAATAAGCTGGAATAAAGCGTTCTTTGCTACAATCATACGAGCAAAATCATCCAATCACAGCCGCTAAAAAAGCATCGTTCGCGATCCGGATAACCAAATCATATAAAATCCGGATTACAAAGTACATAATTGGAAAAATTCTTGATTCGGATAACCGAGGAATCCGGATTATCGCAATCCGGTTTATCGAGACCTCACTGTATATATATATATATATATATATATATATATATATATATATATATATATATATATATATATATATATATATATATATATATATATATATATATATATATATATATATATATATATATATATATATATATATATATATATATATATATATATATATATATATATATATATATATATATATATATATATATATATATATATATAAAAGTGCTTCATGTAACAGAGGCCAAAACTGACTTTCTTATTTTAAATGCAACACCCCGTAAATTATTCAATTTTTGAATTCGTGAGAAAACTCTGGACATATTTCATGTACAGTTGAAAATAGGTGTAGGACACACATATTATCAACTGTTTCGGCAACATTGTTTTCAGATTTATTTCAAAATTTTAAAGTTGTGTTTAATATCGTTGCAATAAACATAAAATTTGTGATTCCCTTAAAAATTAAAAATCTATGTTAATGTTACAAATATGCTTCAATCTGAACAAAGTTATGCAAAATCAATTTAATTTAAAATAATTTATGCGAGTGTTGAGGGTGAATAAGAAAGAAAAATTAAGAGAAATTTAAAAGGTTTTTCAAAAAAAATAAAATCTTAGGAGGCCATGTTTTGGTATTTAGGCATAACTTTTGATTCTGATCAACTTTCTCTATAACATTTTGCTGAATTTTTTAAAATAGGGGTACTTTACTCGTGTTCAATTTTTAATTTATTTGACCTACCCTGTATGCTGTTTGACTTGTAACCATTAGTACACCTAATATGATTATCGAACATGCACCAACTTTCGGCCATATTTGTATTTTGATTGTGCAATTAATAAAAAAAATCCCATATGTTGCACACTTAAATGGCCACACTGTATATAGCATATACATATGCCAATTACTAATATCTTATTGTTTACAAAAAAAAAATGACGTTCGCCGGAATCAAGGCCAACTAAGAAAATATTTGTTTTTTGAAATAAATGAGGTTATAAACTCTTAAATTATAACATGTTATATATAGTTGAAATCAGAATAAAAAGCATCATTTGGCTGCGTAAAAATCCAATATGGCGTCCATAGAAAAATAAAGTTGGATTCTAAAACCCGAAACGTAGAAATAAAAATTGACTACTTGGTCATATTCTACAAAAAAGTTGCTTTAAAGAAGTTTTTACAGATTTAAAAAATTTTCACTTATAAAAAAATATGGCCGATTTTCGAAAATGATGTTTCCAGGTTTTTCAAAATTTCTCAAAACCTGAAGAGATAAACCATGTAGTAAACGGGATTAGCTTACTAACATAATTGTCCAAAACTTTCCCTATTTAACCGATTTTCTATCTATCATGGTTTCCAAGATCCCCATACATTCCCCACCAATTTGGGACACACTGTATGTTCATAGAAACTTTTTTTCGTTTTTTTTTTTAACCAAGTAGTCTGTCTATAAAGTTTTTTGAATATTTAGATTTTTCTTTCAATTTAAAAAATCCCAAGTTGTTTCCACGGCTACTTTTACTTATTTTAAAAAGTTTTTATTATTTGTATTAACTTTAGCAAAAAAAATCTACAATTTTGTCAATCTGATATATCACGTTCATATTTGAATAAAAATTTAATTTTTGAAACTCGCTTTTGTACATATAGGTTTGTTCTTAAATATTGGATTTACTAAATAAATTTTCACAATATTTTTTAACAATCAGCACATTGTTAACACCTGTATAATCCTGTATCAAAGCCCATATGATTTGGAGATCTATATCGTCGCCAAAGCTTTGTTAGATTATGGTAGTGCTAGACAAAACAGGACGAAAATATATTAAAGGGCTGGCTATGAAAGTATTAAAATATGGTTTAAGCAAAAATAAACATTTTATTCCAAGAAAAGATCAATAATTTGTATTTTTTTTTAAATCCTATTAATATTTATTTAGCAATAAATATATTAAGATATAAATTTGCAGTACTCGAGTACACTTGTTGAGACGGTTCACATTTGAATAGCAAATTTTAATACCCATGTGTTTACACCAGAAATAAAATACGCTTGCGTCATTTAGAACTCGAACTAAAAATTTAGTCCAGCCAGTGTAATCAAGGCTAATTAAAAAGAATCCCATATATGATGCAGACCCTACTGAACACACTGTATGTATCTCTTTTGCCTTTTTAACACCCCAGCTATGGTGGGATTAGTTGTGGTTAGTTTTGGTTAGTAATTGATAGAATAAAACTCTCTATCTGCTTATTCTAAACATCTTTGCTCAAAAAACTTTGTCTTTTAAAATAATCTTTTTTTGGGAATAAAACACTAACCAGAACCTTATCATGTTAGCATCCGATTGAAGTGAATGGATTCCCGACAGGAAATTCTTCACGCATCGCAAATGGCTTTCCAATGGCCATTTTTCCTATCCGGAGCACATTCTGTAAGTCGACGTTATTTACGAGCACATTAAAATTCAACACCGAATATATCATGAAACGTAACACTCGGAAAAAGCCCATATTTCATTTTGCGACCGCGGGAACTTATCGTCTCTTGCGATTTCTTGAAATTTTCCGCCACATAAAACGTTCTCTTCAGGATAAGATTTCGTGGCTTAGTCCGTGGACAAGGAAGGTTTTTTTGATGATTAAGTGTCTTTTGACGGTTTTCGATTTATTCGTGAGCATGGAATTAAAAAAAGTCATTTATTTCATACTGTACTTAGTACAGTGAATGAGAGGTTTGCCCTAGGAGTTATAATGTATCGGTCCAATCGACCTGAAACTTGGACAGTAAGTAGAAAGTAGCCCAAGAAACACAGTTTATATAGTAGCGTGGTGTGATTTTACCTAGGGGGTGAAAGCCACCCATTCCAGGGGGGTGAAAAATATAACATTGGAAATAACTTTGAAAATCGATAAAAGGATAAATTCTAAGCAATAAGTGCTCAATGAACAATTTTATATAAATCAATATTTTCTGAGTTATTCGTGATTAAAAAAGGTCTTTTTTTCAATAAAAAATCCCACGTTTATCAGTAGTTTTCTCGAATAATTTTGGGAATTTACATTCTACTAAAAATATCAAAATAAATAAAATCTATAAAAGTTAAAGATTGAATTTTTTGTTCATCCATATACAAGGTGACAATTTAAAAACTTGAAATGGCGATATATTTTTTTAGGCAAATTAGAAAAATGAATCAAAAACCTCCTAAAACGTTTTCTATAAAATTAAGGGGGAACAAAAGCAAGATATTATCCCACCTTTATCAGGAACCCCTTGGACGGGGTGAGATAGACCCTAGAATCTTAAATAGAAAGGGGGGTCGAGGATACATCATTTTAAAGCTTCTTGGAAAATGCTTTCCAATGATACCATAGAAAGCTACATTTCAGAAAATTTCTTCTCTGTTTATCAAGGAAAATAAATAAATAAAAAAGAAAATTTTGAAATTGTTTATTATTATTTAACTAAATGTTCAAAATGATTTCCGTTGTTTTGAAGGCAATAATAAAGCCTATTTTCAAACTTCTTCACGTACATTTACAAATGTTTCTCTGATATAGCACGGCATTCCTGAAATATTTATTCTGGAGTTGCTCTAGTGACTCAGGTTGCGTTTTATAAACCACAGATTTTAGTGACCCCACAAAAAGAAGTCAAGAGGTGTTAAGTCCGGGATCTAGGTATTAATCAACAAGACCTCTTCTTCCAATCCACTGGTTAGATAATGATCATCCAACCATTGCCTAACGGGGAACTACATAATGAGGAGGTGCTCCATCGTGTTGGAAATGTAGTGTTGCCCTAATAAAGATAAATTTCCGTGTATGTCCCCTTCTGATTTTCTAATTCTCGCACTATTAGTGGTTCGATAGACCTCTGTAGCATTTCAGCATACATCTCCCCATTTAAATTTCCTGGTATAAATATTGGGCCTTCTCTAAATACATGTGGGTTCTCGTTATCCCAGTAACGACAGTTTTGCTTATTAACATGCCCATTTAAATAAAAGGTACACTCATCACTGAAGCCAAAATATTTTTAACTAGTTGAGGTTCTGCCATAATTATAACTGTCATTATTTCACAAAACTGATTCTTCTGTCCGGGTCGTCGTCACTAAGTTCTTGCAGTATCTGCAGTTTATAGAGATAAAACTTGTGAAATTTAAGTACCTTTCTTATTGATTCACGAGATAATCCAGTTGCTACAGCCGCTTGACGAGTTGATAGCGTTGAATTCATTGCTAACTGACCCAGAATTTCAATTTGCGCTGCTTCGTTGACTAGTCTCGGTTGATTTCTCTTTATTCGCGACAGAACCAGTTTCTTCAAATTTGGCTACTACACTGGGCGAACAACCTGGCTTACATTTTGGCCTGGATGCCTTCGTTAAAACGTTGAGCTGTCCTTAAGAAACATTTATCCTGGGAACCATAAATGAAAATAATGTATACACGTAGTTGTGCTGTACACCATTGTTAAAGATAAGAAGTGCCTTCTTTTCGTTTGAATTGAATTGAAAAAGTCAATTCTTTTAAAATAATACTACTAGTACAAGTTACTTTTAAAGTAAATTTTAGATAATAAAATGCAATTTATAAACAACCCGTTTTTCGGCAAAATCATAGCAAATAAACCAATTCAAAATACCGGTGGACTTGACATGTTTGGGATTCTTAAGAGACATGCCAGCATATCAGTAGTAATCATTTTGTATATTTAATTAAATAATAATAAACAATTTCAAAATTTTGTTTTATTTATTGTTTTCCTTGATAAACAGAGAAGAATTTTCTAAAATGTAGCTTTTTTATGGTATCATTGAAAGCATTTTCCAAGAGCTTCAAAATGATGTATCTCTGATCCTCTTCTATTTAAGATTCTAGGAGTCTATCTCACCCTGTCCAAGGGGTTGCTGATAAGGGTGGGATAATATGCTTGTTTTTGTTCCCCTTAGTTTTATAGAACTGTTTTAAGGGTTTTTTGATTCATTTTTTCGTTCCTAAAATATCGCCATTTCAAGTTTTTAAATTGTCACCCTGTATGTGCAATAGGTACTGAGATACGGCTGGTTGAAAATAACACAGGCCCACAAAAAAAATAAGAGGTGTAAGATGGGTGTCGGATCAAGATTTTTCGGCGTATTTTTTTTCGCTGAACACATATCTTAAGTCGAAAATGGAAGTTAAACAGCAAAAATGGGAAAAACCTAAAAAAGGGTTCAACAACAAAAATCGGAAAAACTCAAAAAAAGCGACACGGTACATTTACCGGCAGAAATCTGCTACCACGGAATGTTTGGACTACTACTGTATAAACTATAAAAGATACAAACATTTTTATAAAATAAAAAACAGAGCCTTTTAAATTGTCTATAAAAAAGTTTTTTGAAAATTTTTAATATGATAAAGTATAAAGGAGAACTAAACAAAAATGTAATTTTGACAAAAAATTTCAGTCCAAAATGGGAAAAGAATATATTTTTTATTAATGTAATTTTTGGGCTTTTTTAATACCAAATCATTTATTCTGTTAATTTGAATTCCAATCACTTAAAATTTGCAAAAAAAAATCTAAAAATACAAAAACAAGATATTGACATTTTAAATTTTCTTAAAAATCGCTAATATCTGAAATTACTCCTTTTCTCGATAAATTGCGGTTTGACCCCCAATTTTGATTTTATATTCGTGTTTATCGGAAAATCATACTCAAGAAAATATTAGTCCTACTCCCAGCACAAACCACTGCATTTAACGTGAAATAAATTAAAAAAAAAGTTTTTTAAAAAACAATATTAACCATTTTTGAAGAACTATAAAAAAATCTTTGAAATGAACTTGATTTTAAATTATTAGCATAAAAATTACTGAAGTTATAACAAAAAAATCAGCACACAAATTTATTAATTTTTTAATTAATATAAAATTAAAGATAATATTTCTATAACTTTTTTTATTTATGTGTAAGTGTTTAATATTTTTGAAAATAACTAAAACAAAATAAAAAAATATATAAAAAATATTTAAAAGCAAAATACTTTAGATTTTTTTTTACAGATTATTTTGTTTTTTTTTTTCTTATTTTTATAAGGTAAATATTAACAGAGATATGGCTGCTAGAAGTATGCAGTTGAGAGAGAAAACCATGTTTCTAAAGCTGTTTAGCCTCAAAAATTTTAAAAAAGGCAAGATATTACGAGCTAGTTGCCTGAAAAAGTCTAAAATATTGACAAGAGAACAAATCGACAAATTTCTCGCAGAAGCCCCGAATAAAATATATCTTATGCAAAAAGTAGTTGCAATTTTTAGTGTATTTGTAGCCTGTGGTCGAGAAGAACTGTGACATTAAGTTACATCGAAGATTTGGTAACTTCACTAATTGTGCATACACCAGACACAAAAACTTATGCAACGAACCTTTATAATTAGTGGCACCTTATTATATGAACTATTATAAAAAGTATATAGCCCTTCGTCCAGTGAATATTAATATTCACGAGTTTTTATATGATGCTTAAAGAATAAATTTCCCATAATTCCAGTTGGAATTAACACATTTTGTAAAATGCCTGCCCAATGGCTAAATTTCTAAATTTGCCTGATTCCCATCTTTACAGTGGACATTGCTTCTGACGTTCCTCACCTAGTTTCTTGGCGGACTCTGATGCTAATCTTACTACAATCAAGAGACACGGTGGATGGAAGTCCAGTACAGTAGCAGACGATTATATAGAAGAGTCGCTACAAGAAAAATAGAAAATTGCTGATCAAATTTTATCTAAAACTTTGGGGATGACATTGCTTCCTGCCCGGGTACATATCTTACCAAAGAAATTGTAACAACCACCAATGAGATTGGCCACGGATTTTCCCTTATTCTAATTGTTTTTCGTAATTGTACTTTTAATTAAATAAATAATTTAGTTTGATCTTTCGTATTACGTTTCTGAAACTTTTATCTGTGTTGTACATTTTTTTTAGCACAAGTGCTTAAAGTTTACTTTTAACACCAGTGTCATAAAAATGACATTTTAGACATTGAAAAGGCATCCTTTAAAAAATCAAACTTTTACTGACGTTTATAGAAAAAAAATTTTTTACATTACAAGATGCGAAATTTTATTTTTTGGTGTGAGGGGGTTTTAAAAAAATGGCCGAGGCGAAGCCGAGGCTTTTTAAAAACCTCCGAACACTTGAAAGGCCTTTCGCATCGTGTAAGTATTATATTTTTCTGCTACTGTTCTATGTATCGCATAATTTAATAATCATTCATCATGTTTTAATAGAAATATCAGAGATTTTGAAATTTTACCTGTTAAAAATTAATCCATAGCAACACATTTATTGTTGACATTGTCTGTCATCAGCACTTGTCAGTTTTTGAATTATTGTTAATTTAGTAAAAACCATTCCCTTTTTTTAAAATGTTAAATGAATATGAAAATGGCATCCAAAAGGCAGCTGACCTTGCGTTTTGCCTCACTTCTGCCAGACAAATCTAAAGAGGTACCATCAAACATATAAATCGTTTTCTGAATGGCTTGCTACAAAAATGGGGGGCGGATTGACGAGAATGTGATGTTCGTATTTTTCAAGAAAAATCCGAGTCTTTATCACCACCAACCCCCTCTGGTCTGTATATTCCATGCTCAAGTTAACAATTTCCGTAAACAAAAAACAAGATATTTCGGGGTTCAAGAAACTAGGGTTTTTTTAAAAGGAAAAAAGATGGTTATGAGGCAAAAAATCAAAAATTTTAAAAGAAGAAAACATAAAGTTTTTACTTAACGCGCCTGGGTCAAAGTTACTTAGCAATGAAAGTAATAGCCATTATGGGAGTGGTTTGGGGGATGCCGGACAGACGAAATATACAGAATGAAGCTAAGTGATGTAGAAATAAGAAATGACGTGGCTATAGTAAAAATAGTGGAGTCTAAAAATAAAGTTAAAAAAAACTTTTTTAGTAACCAACGAGAAGGCTCAGTTCCTTATGTCAGATTTCTACAGGAATATATTGCTTGAGACCAAGGGAAAGCTCTAGATGAGCGTTTATTGTATCGTTATGAAAGAGGTAAAAGTGAATCAAGTAATTGGAAAGCACACTATTTCAAATGTACCTAAAGAAATTGCGAAGTTTTGAAGCTTGAAGACATCAGTAGATACACTGGCCATTCTTTTAGAAGAACGTTTTAACTACGTTCCTTGCCAATGCTTCGGATGTCGATATTTTGGACTTAAAAAGGCATGAAGGTTGGAAGTCTTCTTCTGTTGCGGAGGGATATATTGCTGAATCCTATAGTAATAAGGTGGAAATTTCAAAGAAGATTTTACACGAAATTCCACCAATATTTCCTCTAATGAAGTAACAGTGAAAAAAATGAATATTAACGTAGTTAAAGGTGATAACGATACCCCCCCAAAAACAAATTTAAAAACTGTTAATTCAAGTATTATTCCTCAATTTCTTTTGCTAATTGCTCAAATTGCACAATTACTTTTAATGTTAATACCTAACCTAGTTTTTAAAAATTTTGTCATAAATTAGTTACTTTTATAAATAAATTCCCAATATTTCCCCCAAGCATATTTTCTTTTTTTTTTCTCTTACTTTTTTGTCCAGGCGCTGAAAATATTACTTTTCTAGCAACGCTTAGCAACCAGGTAACACGAAGGTTCTTTTGTTATCATTCGCGTTGCTAGGGCCACAAAGTTTTCTTATTTATACAGTAGTGGAAAAATATATTTATTCCACATATTTACTATGGTTTGTATTTACATAATGTATACTTTTATGGTTTTTTAAATTTTTAAGGGTTTTAAAAAATTTTTATAAAAATTAAAGCTGTACAACAAAAACCGGAAGTCACATACCTTTCTTCTCCCCATACACTGTACTAATTTTACCCTTCGAGATACAAAACTATAAAAATTAAATATTTTTAAAAATTATATTGAATTTGATTCGAAAGTTGCAATTTCACCCCTGTAGATACCCCCTTATAATAAAATCTGTTTTTGGAATATAAAAGGGAACCAAACAGCCCTAAAAATCAAATTATTCCATGTAAACCCAAACTCATGGTTCCGTCATTTCCGATTCCATATCTCGTATGTTGTGACTACAGAGCGGTCACAGTCGTAACAACAGTCAGGTATGCGTGCTCGATTGGATTTGGGAAAAGGTCGCCTGACTTAATACGAAACAGGGCCGTTTGTGTTAATCTGCACCCCCATACATCATTCGCAGTGGTTGGCTTTCGGGGGCCTGGAATTAAATCAAAGGAAGCGAATTAAGGGAGTTAAGTGATTTTAGTCGCTGAAGGGGGGTAAATTATGTTATAAGTCGATTAACGTTTCGTAAATTTTCTTTGGATTGCTCGCGTTAAAATTTTTTTAAAAAGGGACCACTTCGGTTCAGATCCTGGCGAAAAGCCCCCCCCATGACCCCTATAAACTGCCAAATCGCCTGCAACAAAAAAACCTCCCAAAAAACCAAAAGCACTACAAAGTGGCCCAAAAAATAACTCAGAGGTTACAGCTTAACTGTTTATTAATTCCAATATAAACGCATAAAAAAAGTGTAATTGGGTTGAAATTCAACGGAATAATATTGTATATTTTTGTTTAGAGTTAAAATAATTTGATTTAACATTTACCACATACAGGGTAGTCTAGTATAGAATAAATAATATGGATTATGCCAACTAAAATGTTAATATATACTTGTACATATTTTTAAAAATTATACATTGTTGACAGTTTATTAAGGTAAATTTAAGATAAAATATTATGGTTTATTGTCCCAAATATACAGGATATTTAGAAATTATTATTATTTTTTTTTTTTTGGTTTGTTCCCATAAGATATTTTGTGACATAAAAAGGACATTAAAATCTGCACATTTTTCTGGCAATTTTTTAACAAAGGTATAATAAAAACAGGGTGAATTATTTATTAGATTTTACTCATCATGTTTCCTGGATTTAATTATATTTTTGGGATAAGTTGTTTTAAAATTGTTTGCCGCGCAAAAAAAATTGCTGGTGTAAAATTACATAATAATTTAGTATTTTTATTAATGTATTTATTAATTCATAATTATGTTTAAAATTTCCCAAAACGCAAAATTAGCTCGCTTTTGGCTTGGGCACAAAAAACTGGCAAAAGTAAAATTCTGAAGATATACATCAAAAAAGTGATGCATGGGATCTGAAACCTGAGATACGAGTCGGTTATTATGGCAAAGTTGCCATTAGGTGCCTAACATGCCGATTGGTAATTGGGGGTTTTCCGAGATTTTGAAAAACCAAATTTCTGATTTCGTTTTATTTTTTCTGACGTTATTTAAAGATATAAAAAAAAAGACACTTTCCCCATAGCCAATTTTTTTGCTCTTTCAAAACAGCGTTAAAAGATTTTTCTACGACGTTTCGTTTCCTAAACATCATCAACTTTATTTTTTTAAATACGCACTCAATTGTTTATTGCATTTTTTGAAGCAGTTATAATCCAAAATTTCAATGATGATAACACTTAAATTTTTTTGTTAAAAAACATATTTTCCATAAGAACAATGAGTGAGACAAGGAACGCACATCATTTTTATAGGGCGTTTCATATTTGTTAATAAATATTAAGTGTTATACATTTTTTTAATTGGGATAATAGGGTTCAAAAAAATTAAATAAAAACCAGGTCCGTATTTAAAAAATAAAGTTGATGATGGGCTAACGAAACGAAACGTCGTACGTAAAAAAACTCAACGCTTTTTTGTAAGCTTAAAAGTGGCCCTAAGAAAGTTCTTTTGTTTTTTCCTATTTTTTAAATAACGTCAGAAAAATAAAAACGAAATCCCAAATTTCGGTTTTTTCCGGATATCTCCGGGAAACAATTTTCCCTTTTTAATTCTTTGTTTGGCACCCAAATCGCAATTTTCCCAAAATAATTTTGGCCAAAACCCCCCTTCCCCAACGTGGCCCCAAAAATATCATGAAATTAACATATTACTTTGCATAAACATGTTTATTTCTTTAATACTGGAGCACCCTGTATGTGTGAATGGCATAATTTTTTAACTTTAAGAAAATATCTAATTATTTTTTTTTTGATGTCAGGCTTTAGGTGTTTTAAAATTTGTATTAAGGAACAGGGGAAACTTTAACTTCAGTGATTTTTTTTGGCCACCCCGTAGGCCTGCACAGGAATGTTTATTTAAAAGATGTTTCTATTGACTAAAAAAACAACATACTTAAATTTTAAAAAATTGTTCGAGAGCCAGAATTCCATGTTAGGTGTGCCATATCATTTAGTTACTTTATTAGTTACTTAATTTTCTCAAAAACCAGAAATTATTGACGTATAGTGTTATTTACATTTTCGATGTAGAATTGAATAAACAGTTAAAACATGGCCAAATATACAGAGCGTTCCGATTAAAAAAAATGTACCTAACAATAAAAACTTTGTTTTCACTGTTAAGTACAACTTATCCTAAAAATATAGGTAAATCCAGGTGACATGATGAATAAATCACCCTGTAGATGTACACGAAAATATTTTAAAAGGGGAGCTTATTTTTTATACCTTGTTAAAAATTGCCAGAAAAATTTGCAGATTTTAAAAAAATGTACCTCTTTTTTTCACAAAAAAATCTTGTGGGAAAAAAAAATCTTTAGTTTTTAAAAATCCCTGTATATTTGGGACAATAAACCCAAAAAATTTTAACTTTTTAAATTTTCCTTTTAAAAAACTGTCAGAAATGTATAATTTTAAAATTAAATTATTTTAACTCTAAACAATATATAAAATATTTTCGGATTTAGACGAAACTTCACTCTTTTTATGCGTTTATATTGGAATTATTAAACAGTTAAGCCTAAACTTCCCAGTTAAATTTTTTGGGTCACCCTATAGGCCTGCACAAAAATGTCCCATTTAGAAGATGTTCCCATTGATCTAAGAAACAACATACTCAAATTTTTTAAAAATCGTTCAAGAGCCAGAATCCCATGTTAGGTGTGCCATGTCCTTTATGATATTTTGTCATAAATGACATATTAGGTTGTTTGACTGGTATATTTATAATTCTCAAAAAGACAAAAAAGGGGATGTGGTGTGTTAATTAATTGTAAGTTTACCTGAAATTACTTTAGCATCAAGCATGGGTAACCATGTGTTCTTTAAATTAATAGACAATGATGCGACCCATTTATGTTTATTTAATAATATAAATGCACTTTCCTTTATTTTACATTATTTTGAACTAGTTTCCTTTGGTACAATACCAAAAGCATTCAAGTTTACTATATGGTTGTTATCAAATGCGTGGTGACAGATTTTCGATTGGTGGAATTCTGTGTTCTTAGTGTATGTTCTATGTTCTTGATGCGTTTGGCTAATGGTCTGGAAGTTTCACCTATCTAAAATTTATTACATTCACAAGGGATGTTATAAAAAACATTTTTTGTTTTTTCGTTTATATTGTATGGTTTTGTTTTTGTTACTTGAGATCTAATAGTGTTTTGTGTTTTAAGAATAGTACAAATATTAAATTTATTACCTATTCGTTGAATTTTATTGGATAATTAAAGAATATATGCTAAAAATAAATTAGTAAGAGGACCATATTGATTTTGCCCTAAATTTGGTTGTTTAAATTTTAGAAAGCATTCGTTTATAAAATCAAGAGGATAATTATTTTGGACTAAAATATCTTGTAAAAATTCTTTTTCTTTTTTTTTGTTTGGATAGAAACAAATTATTTCAATTTTATTTTTAGTTAACGTCGTATAGTCTTAACTTCTACTCTTCAAATCTTTTGGTTTGGGTTAGAAAAACTATTTTTCTTTATGAACACAAATACTAGCCTAACTATCAGTGTTTAAATTAAAAAATTCTCAACATTTCTTCGAAAAATTAGCACTCACTGACATAGACCCAACTAACACCCTGGTAATTTTTTACGTTGTTCGTTTATTTATAAATGGTCCTGTCGATGAAACAATAAATATTGTTAGAAATAAATTTAAAAATGATATCCAAAATCAATGAAAAAATCAAGCTAAACATAACTCTATTTTTGAATTAATAACTTTTTGCGTAATAACAACAATAAAACCACTGGCTTTTATAAACTTCTGGTATGGCCATGATTTCACCTTTATAACCGTTATTAAGTAATATTTTTATATAACATTTTAAATTGATTTTTGTACAAAATTATCATAATAAAGCTTTAGTTTGGTGGAGATATATAGATGACATTTTTTCTATTAATCAACATGACAAATAAATTCAAATAATTTTTAACACACGTTAATACACAAGAATCCACCATTCATTTTACTTTAGAAAAAAAATTAAAACTTCCTTTTCTTGATATTTTAATAAAAAAATATGTACTTAAATAATTTTAAAACCAAATTTTCAAAAAACCTGTACATACAAATAGATACTTAAATTTTAACTTTAATCATCCTACAATGGTAAAAAAATAAGTTGTAACAAGTCTTTTTGATAGAATTAAATTAATTTGTTCTGATTAAAATAAAGAAAATAAAAAGAAGTTTTAAAGAATATTTTAGTTCAAATAAGTATCCTTTTGATTTTTTAAACACATGCTTCCTAGAATTTGACAATCAAATTACAAACAAAATCAAAATAGACCTATTACAAATTTCTTTTTACTACATTATCATGGCTTGTTAAATAAAATTTAACGAATAGGTAATACATTTTATATTTATACTATCTTTAAAACACAAAATACTGTTAGATCTTAAGTAACAAAACAAAACCATACAGTACAAAGAAAAACACAAAATAGGTTATTAATAAAACCCCTTGTAAATGTTATAAATTTTATATAGGTGAAACTTCCAGACCATTAGCTAAAAGCATGAAAGAACATAATTTTACAAATCAAATATCTGTCAACACGCATTTTATAACAACCATAAAATAAATTAAATTGCTTCTTGTATTTTAGCAAAGAAAACGTAAAATAAAAGAAAGTGCATTTATATTATTAAATAAATATAAATGTATAGCATCAATATCTGTTAATTTAAATAACGCATGTTTACTTATGCCTAATGCTGAAGTAATTTCAGGTAAACTTAAAATCCATTAACACACCACCCTTTGTGAAAATTATAAATATACCAGTCAAATGTCATTTATAACAAAATATCATAGATAATAGAAAAGTCTTCGCTTTATCCCGGGACCAGGACCGAAGTGGTCCCATTTTTTAGAAACTTTCCAGGCTAGTAAGCCAACAAGAATTATTAAAATATTAGAGTTCAGTTAGATCAACTATTTCACTTGCACCTCTTTTTTTTAATATTTAAAAAATAGTGTATGTGCGAAGTAAGGTAAATAATGATGCCGCCGCGACTAGAGATTCTCGTCTCTTTTCTTGTCTCTTTGAGCCGAGAGGTTGAATATTCTCTATTTAAGGGCTCGATCCAAGACGAGAAAACACACTTTTCTCGCCAAGAAACTGCCGCTTTTCCAAATATTTAAGATTACAGTTCCTGTTATAGGACTTTCCGAGTAAAAATGTGCAGATTTCAGATTTTTTCTTTTACCTGTGTCCTTAACCTACTTACATACCAAATTTTAAATTACTACTCTCTCGGGAAGTGCCCCATAATTTTAATGAGTTAATGAGTTGACTAATTAACTCATGTATGGCGATTTTTAAAATCAAATATCTCAAAAACCACTTGACGTAACGTTCTCAATTTATTCACAGGTAATAATAATACTTAAGTGAATCTACATAGCAAATCTTCTATCTTTATATGGAACGATAACAAAGTTGTGATAAAAGGAAAATACGGTTAAATGTTTCGTGTGACATTCACCGGTGAATGTCAAATATTAAAAAAAACTGAATGAAAACTAACCACAACTAACAACTTTGATGCGTTCTGGTTAAAACTAATAATTTTGGTTAGTTGTGGTTAGTTTTGGTTAGTTTTCGTTCAGTTTTTTTTTGACATTCACCGGAGAATGTCGACATTTACCAATTTCGGACTTTCACGGTAAAATATACACTACAAAACTTACCCTGACCTAGATCATTCTTGCATTACTCTAAAACACAAGGTAACATTATTCGTAAAAATGCTGCTTTCTAAATTAAAACAAAGTAACCCCGAAAAGGTTTTATCCTTTCCACTTTTCACCTAGATCCCCATTCTTCACGACGCAAACGGGTCGTAAAACTTTTAGTGTACCCCGTATATTCCGACACGCCATATCCCTGTAATTTCCGGGATCACCTTTAGGGCCCGGGGGGCCCCGTAACGGCCCGATTACGATGGCAGCGCATGAAACGACGCTTTATTTGCTTTAGGGCACTAGTGGACCCATAATTCATATTAATATTGTGCCACTTTGCATTCAACGTCGCGATAACCTTTTCAGGAGCCCTTACTTTTATATCTCGGGTCGATTGTTTTCTGAATTATATTTATGGCTGTCGTGAGTTTCGTTGACAACTTAATTTTTTTTTTTTAAGATTTTTCGAACAGAACGTTAAGTTTTAGCTGTTTCTTTTAGTTCGTACTCACATACTCGGATACTGAATCTACTGTACTCGCAGACGCAAGTATTCCATTGAGAAATTCGAATACTTGGGCATTCGAATAAAAAAAAATATAATTTAATAAAACTAATTGATTTAAAAAAAGATAACTTAATTATTTCTTATGAAGAAATATGGTTTATATACAGGGTGATTCATGAGGAAATGTCAATACTTCAGGTACTTACTACGCATAAACATAAAAGTCTATACAAATATGGGTATATATATATATATATATATATATATATATATATATATATATATATATATATATATATATATATATATATATATATATATATATATATATATATATATATATATATATATATATATAATAAATATATATATATATATATATATATATATATATATATATATATATATATATATATATATATATATAATATATATATATATATATATATATATATATATATATATATATATATATATATATATATATATATATATATATATATATATATATATATATATATATATATATATATATATATATATTTCTTAGAGATTTTTTTTTTTTTTTAGTCTTAATTAAGAGGAAAAATGAAAATTGTTTTTTCCAATTGTTAACCCTTTTTTTTGGGTGGAAATTCCCTAGCCTTTTCAAATAGTAGTAGTAGTCTACAACAAGTTTTCATAATTACTGTTTTTATGTTTACATTAAATAACTAAGCTTACCTTATAGTTAACATTTACCGAGACATTTACATTTCACATACAGGTATATACATCAATAAAGAACAGTTGCATTTTGAACACAATAAATAAACCAACGAAAACAGATACAACACGAGGGGGAGCACTAACATGGAGTGGGGATAGTGTACATGCAACCATAGAAAAGAAGCTAAAGCAAAAAGTCATATCGATTCCAAATAATTACCATCGCATAACAAAGGAAGCAAAGAATGAAGCCTCAGCCATTTGAAGTTATTTGTCCAACGTTTGATTTCTTTTTAAATTTTAACGTGATCTTGTATATGAATCAATTCGCCCGGGAAAAAAAACCCAAAAGATCCCACTGTTACCCATATTCGGGTTCTTAATATGAAAATGGAGAAATTACCTGCAAGTTAAATTTTGAAGATATGTTTACACCTTACCGCATCGACCAAAAAAGAACTCAAAAATGTATAGAACAATTCCCTAAATTATTTAAAAAAATTCCAATTACTAAATAGAAATATTTGCACCTACAGGAAATAAAACCAAATTACATCAAAATTATTGGCCATTTTATGATAATTTAACATACAAATAAGTTTTGATCGACAAAGATATGTTTAGTTATTAAAAAATAAAGTTTGTGTTCACAGTTGTTGTCAGAAGGTTATTATAACTAACTTATCTCCATCCAGACAATTTTTAATGTGCAATAACACGTAACTCCAGTAAAATAAAAATGAAAATTTTTACAAAATGTTTTTAAAGTTCTAAACAAACGTAATAATTGGAAATTAAGAAAAACTAAACATCAATGAAGAAAAAAAAATTATTATTTTTTTGCTTCCTGACAAATTTTATACAAAGGAGATACGAGGTATTGTATTGACACCATCGATATGTTGGTTAGTTTGCTCATACATAATTTTTTCCAAGTACCTTGAAATAGTACAGAGAATACTAATTGGTCAAAAATGAGCAGGTTCTCGGGAATCACAAATTTTAGGAATTGTATTATAATAGCTTTTTCCACATTGAAGGAAATATATTTGTGATAGACTCTGATTTATAAGAAATGTTATTTGTGGAACAAAAAAGGAGTAATTAAGGACAAAAACGATCGGTTTAGTAGTTTTTTCGGAATTATGGCCACCGACTTAAAATATTACATGTTTGGGAAAATTAATTTAAAGTTTTGTACGCTCACGCAACTGAGGTGGAGCAACAGTCATTAAAACTATCATAAATCCGTCAATTTTGCTTCGGTTGACCTTAAAATTTAATGCAATATTCTTGAGATGTTTATACATTTAAAATATTTAAAGAAATGAAAATAAAATCAAACTTTACTCCCCTCCCACCTTAGTGTTGGGACAGCAAAAATATTGTTCAGTTTAATGTCTCAAAAACATCGTTATGGTCATAGTCTTTAAAACAGTCTACCAATATTCATCCCCTACATATGAACCGACCGGTCCTTAGACCAAAAAATAATTTTAAGTTGTAAACGTGTGGTTTTCGTTTTCAAGCCAAAAAGTATTTTTCCAATTCTCTTCATTCATTATATGTATACCAAATCCAACCCGAAATCCCAAAATTATGTACTAATAAACTGCCTCCTACTTAACTTGAGACACCCACATCATGTTGGTATTCAGACTCTTTAGCTGTTGATAAACGGCAACAGACACGTCATCGCTGATCCGCTCAGCATCGAAAGACAACTCCCTCGACAGCTGTGCTTGTTAACAAAATTCTATATACATTTTGATCCGGCACCGAAGTGGATTTAAACCTACTCAATGCCGACAGCATAATTTAAATATATCAAGTTTAACGTCGCCCGGTTTTTTTTTTGGTTTTTTTAACGCGGCGGAGGGGCGTAAAAATTTAAATTCTCTTTATTCGGTCGCGGCGGAGTAATAGACAAAAAGGGGGGGTTAGGGCAAACAGCTCCGGGAAAATAATGCAATTGTTTAATGAGGTTAACTAAAGACCTCGAGTAATCGCTTCTTATATTTTTTAAAAAAATCCCCCCGAGCACATTTAACAGAATATTTTTATTTTCTTAAAAGTGTTAGACAATGTTAGGGTTTTCCCAATAACACTAAAGTCTTGAACTTCCATTGTCTTTATTTGTTAATTGTTACACAACGTTTCGGTTAGTGATGTATTTTCAACCGTTTTCAAGTGATAACAAAACTATTCCAAAAGCTACGACTTATATACTATCTCTTGTTCACCGAACCTTGACCAACTGTTCAGCAAACGCCAGATATTCGTATGTCGATACCAAGGAAGTTTAAAGGTGTATGGAAGCCCAATGCAATGGCCCATTTGATCAAAAAATGTCCAGCTCATTATGAAAATAACTGTCAGAGTTGGCCCCCCAGGGAAGTAAAAAAGAAATTGCACGAAAAATTAAAGTGTTGTCAAAATACACCAAAATCAGTGTGTAGTTAGGGAACACATAATATTTTTTTTGAGAGTCGTATTAGTTTCGATTGTTTTGCTTTTGTGATTATATTTTGTGGTTGCAGAAGGTTTTGGTTTGATAAAAAATTTTTTTGTGGGGTTAGTTTATTAAAAGTGACTAATTGTGTTTATTGTTTGTTACTTATAATATTGTAAAAAAATGACTAGAGGTTTTATTGGTTTTGTTTTTTCAAAACAAAGGGGGAAAATACCCGGCATTTTTTACTTTAGGTAAGTTTTATATTTAAATTAGGTGCTTCTTTTGAGACGTAACGATAGGTAAAAGAATAAATAATAACATATCAATTATAAATTATAGAAAATTTCATAGGAAATAGCAGGAGAAAAGTAAAGCAATCTTAACTATCTTTAGATGATTTCCACTATGTTTGAGTATTTTTGTGGATTAATAAAAATAAATAAGTTTTACATTTAGGTACTTTTATTTCATAATAATTTAGTTATTTAGTACATTCTTTTTAAAAGGATCAAAATTATTAATTACTGGGTAGACCAGGGGAAATTTTAAGATATACAGGTCCCTCTAATTGAATAAAAGAAAGTACAATTTTATGTTAAAGTTCCTTTTTTTCTTTTTTTTTTTATTTGTTTAAAAAAAAATTAGATTTTTGGTTTCTTAAACTTACATTATCAACTTTTTAAGCTCGACATACTGTAGACACATAATATTTAACGGATACTGTTACAATGGATACCTAGGTACCAAAGGTTATTTAAATATTTTTAACCACTGTTATTCTGTCTCATGAATGTTTGTTATTAGTAAAAAGTATATGCCTAAAAAGCAGTTATAAAAATTTCTATTTTATTAATGACCACCACAATTTTGGGGATTGGGATTAAACTCATTTACACTATCTTGCCCTTCTTTTTATCACAAACTTGGTGATAAGTACATGAAACTATCATACAATGTTTGAAATTTATTTTGAAAAAATAGTGTTTTTATTTATTTACAAAGATTTTGGAAAAAAATACAAAACCCCCAAAAATATCGCCCATTTAAATAGAAGGCTGTAAAGTGGCGCCATCATTCTTTCCATATTATATCAAATGATATAAAATCCAATATTACACAAAAATTTTTTTAAATAGTCTATGGTAGTATCGTTTAATAACCAACAATTTTATGCAAAAACACAGTAAAGCTTGAATTTGACATTTGATGATGTGAATTTTTATAGATATAACAAAGAATCATGGAAGTCCGGTTCCTATTTATTGCGCAAACTCCGCGGGGCCAATTCTCCGATTCCCGCTACCCTGCACGCCTGGACAATTTTGTTCTACAGTATTGGGTTTTCCATACACCTTAAATTTCCTTTGGTCGATACTGGCTAAGTACATTTTGGTTGTTTAAGATTATTAGAGCTCTTTTTTTTTTTTTTTTCTTCCAGTGGGTTTCTTTTTAAATAGTTTTTTTTTCGACCATTGTATGCGATGTTGTTTTTACCAAGCGTGTTCGGCAATCACTAACCGACGTTTCACCTCGTCCCGTTTTTTTTTGTGTTCTTTAACTCTAACTTGAGTGGTCTTTTTTTTTCCCCCCAAGTATACCTCACCATATTCCGGGTTTGGTAGATACAGTCATTATTTGAAACACGTTTCTGTCCGTCTTAGTAAGAATACTTCTTGGAGTAGTTTGGGTTTTAAATGCCGATTTAATATTATTCTTATTCGCGATTCTGCGGATCTTTGCCATTCCTTTAATATATGGTATTGTTATAAATATTTGGCCATGTGAAGCCTCGTTTAAGTTAGGGTTTTTTGTGTTATTTTGATATTTTTTGATTATTTCTTTTACCAGTCTCTCACTGTATCCTTTCTGCTTAAGATCCCTAGTTATGTTACTTATATCGACTTGCAGGGATTCCTTATGTTACATAAGATCACTGCACGATTATATAGAGTACGTATGACGCCCTGTTTCGTTTCGTTAAAGTGATTAAAATTCTGGCGTAAATATTGTCCAGTGTGGGTAGGTTTTCTATATACCGAGGTTTGTATGTGTCTATTATTTCGTTTCACTAGAACGCCCAGAAAAGATAAGGCCGAATTTTGCTCCTTCTCCATTGTAAATTTCCAGTCCATCATCCTGCGCGTAGTACTCATCTTTCACCTGAAAGTAGGAACTACGGAAGGAAAGCTTCAATACCTCAATCCAGCGACAGGATGGTGCGTTCAACTAGTGTTTAGTGTAAAGCTTGGTTTGAATAATGGTGTCTCTTTAAATTTGTTTACGTCATATCTTTCAAAAAGATTACAAATTGTATGTTTGAATAATGTTATGTCAGAAAATGGAACTATAAATTGTGGTGTTCCTCCAAATTTTGTTCTTTCACTTTTAATTAAATATAAATGATTTAGCTTTACTTGATAGAAAAGAAGGGTTTACAATGTTTGCGGATGATACAACTATTTTATGAAATAACAAAAATACAAATTCTTTAAGTATATGATGCAATTAAAAATAATATTATAAAAATCAAATGGTGTAACTCTTACTGGATTTCTTTGAATATAACTAAAACTAATATTCTAACATGCACTTTACACTTGTACCATTTTAAGTTTTTTCAATTCTCTGAACACCGCGTATAAAATATGTTAAATGTTTCTATCCCAATCTTACTCTAAGAAGTAGCAAAATTTTTTATCAAGAGTAGCTTTTTTCCATAAAATCAAAAATAAAAAAGTTTTTTCTCTTCAACACCTTTTCCGTGGACATACTGTACATATTTTAAATATTTTAAAGTCACATTTAAATATTTTCAGGCATCCCACATCCACCCTGTACATCTATAACTCCATTTTACAATTATCACCTTCCCCGATAAACACAATAAAAAAACAAACAAC
This sequence comes from Listronotus oregonensis, assembly GCA_019359885.1. Taxonomy (NCBI): domain Eukaryota; kingdom Metazoa; phylum Arthropoda; class Insecta; order Coleoptera; family Curculionidae; genus Listronotus; species Listronotus oregonensis. Next base: position 150,119 of record JAHBCN010000596.1, read on the forward strand.
TTTTCACGTCCCCAGACGAAATGTATCTTTACAATGTTTTTACTTCACTCCAGGGCAATGAAAAATTTACTTTCGAGTCGGGACAAATTTCAAATTCTATTTCATCCGCCGAAATGACATTGGGAATAGCCGATCCTTCCCTATTGTAAAGAAGCGGCATTTTCTGAAGGTGTCAAATTACACTCGAAGTTTTTAGTTTTTTAGTCTTTATCCATGTTTTTATAGACCTGGTATATCAAGGCAGATCTTGCTTACACCGAAAAATTTTATTGGAAATTTTGAGGAAAATAAAACGAGTGTGACTCGCGCAACTAGGATTTTGTTTTAAAACTTTATGAATATATGACAAGATAGTTTGAAGGTTAATGAAAGAACATATATGATCAAAAAATCTCAGTCCCACTAAAAAAAGAATTGTCATTAATTGTACAGTAACAGCCATTAAATCTTGGGCAATTTTTTCCCTTTCGTAAAATAAGGTTATGCCACCTTTTACTGAATATAAATACCTACTAAAAAACGAAAGAGAACCTTGTGTTACCTGGTTGCTAAGCGTTGCTAGCTACGAAAGTAATATTTTCAGCGCCTGGACAAAAGTAAATAAAAAAAATAAAATATGCTTGTGGAAATATTGGGGTTTTTTATAAAAAGTAACTAATTTATGACAAAATATTTTAAAAACTAGGTTGGTATAAACATTAAAAGTAATTGTGCAATTTGAGCAATTAGCAAAAGAAATTGGAGGAATAATACTTGAATTAACGTTTTTAAATTTGTTGTTGGGGTATCGTTATCACCTTTAACTACGTTAATATTCATATTTTTTACTGTTACCCTTAGAGGAAATAAAAATTTCTTTTGAAAATGTTCTTTGAAATTTCCACCTTATTACTATAGAATTCAGCAATATATCCCTCCGCAACAGAAGAAGACTTCCAACCTCCATGCCTTTTAAGTCCAAAATATCGACATCCGAAGCATTGGCAAGGAACGTAGTTGACGTTCTTCTAAAAAAATGGCCATTGTATCTACTGATGTCTTCAAGCTTCAAAAAATTCGCAATTTCTTTAGGTACATTTGAAATAGTGTGCTTTCCAATTACTTGATTAACACATTTTTCCTCTTTCATAACGATACAGTAAACGCTCATCTAGAGCATTCCCTTTGGGGTCAACTTAATATATTCCTGTAGAAATCTGACATAAGGAACTGAACCTCATCGTTGGTTACTACAAAGTTTCTTTTTTAAATTTATTTTTTGCTCCACTATTTTTACTATAGCCACGTCATTTCTTATTTCTACATCACTTAGCTTCATTCTGTATATTTCGTCTGTCCGGCATGCCCCAGCCACTCCCATAATGACTATTACTTTCATTGCTAAGTAACTTTAGATCAGGCGCGTTAAGTAAAAACTTTATGATTTCTTCTTTTTTTAAAATTTATGACTTTTGCCCCCTTAACCATCCTTTTTCCTTTTAATAAAAGCAACTAGTTTCTTGAACTCCGAAATATTTTGTTTTTTGTTTACGGTTGAAAACTTGAGCATGGAATATACAGACCAGAGGGTTGGTGGTGATAAAGACTCGGATTTTTCTTGAAAATACGCCAACATCACATTCTCGTCAAACCGCCCCACATTTTTTGTAGCAAGCCATTCAGAAAACGATTTATATGTTTGATGGTACCTCTCTTTAGATTTGTCTGGCAGAAGTGAGGCACACGCAAGGTCAGCTCCCTTTTTGGGATGCCTTTTTTCATATTCTTTTTTAACATTTTAAAAGGGGAAATGGTTTATACTAAATTAACAATAATTTCCCAAAATCTGAAAAGTTTTGATGATAGACAATGTCAACAATAAATGTGTTGCTATGGATCAATTTTAACGGGAAAAAATTTTTCAAAATATCTGATATTTCTATTAAAACATGATGTTAATGATTATTAAATTACCCGATACATAGAACAGTAGCAGAAAAAATATAATACATTAAACGATGCGAAAATCCTTTCGGTTTTCCCGGAAGTTTTAAATAGCCTCGGCTTCGCCTCGGCCATTTAAAAACCACCTCACACCAAAAAGTAAATTTTTTCGCATCTTGTAATGCTCTGAAATAAATCTGTAGTTAAAAAGCAAAAAAGAAAAAGCCGTTTTCCAGCATCGGTTAGAATGGCACGGCGAACAAAAGGCAAATATTCGAATTGCGCTGCCACTCAGCAACTTTAAAACTGTTTTTAACAAATGCAAATAAAGAACAACGTATTTGCTCTACAATTTTACTTGGAACCTCCGATTTTTTGAAAAAATATAATATTCCCCGATGAAAACGTGTTTCAGTCGTGCTACAATGGGATACTTAAGGTATACAGGCCCCAAGGAACACGATTTGATGAAAAATATAAGAAGTAGTGGGCGATTTTCGGTAAATGTTTGGAGGTCGCTGAGTGCACAAGGATTTGGTGTATGTTATTTTATCGAAGGAAGGTTCAATGCGGAGGTATATATAAGGACTTGGTGTATGTTATTTTATCGAAGAAAGATTTAATGTGGAGGTATATATAAATCTACTACAGAATATCATGCTTCCTTCTGTACTATATCGATTTCCGGACAGAAATTTTATCTTTCAGCAAGATAAGTGTTCCGTTCATACGGCCCGACAAGTCGATGAATGGATGGAAGAGCAGCGATTTGTTTTTACTGGCCGCACGTAGTCCGGATTTAAATTTTATGGAAAAGGGGGGAAAAAGGTGAGCCTCCCAAAAAAAAGCACTTAAATTTTGGCGAGCTCTAAACCAAAAAAATATAAACCCGACAGAAACCATTTTTCTTTAGATCAGGGGGGCTCCAAACTTTCCAGCCTTAGCCATACTGATTACTCCAGTAAGTTCCGAGGCCAAAAACCCTATTATCATTGTTGCCGGTGGTAAGAAGAAAATAGTCCACTGATGAAAAAAGTCCGAAAAAGTAAAAACGTTTAAAAAAGGCTGCAAATCGGACTAAAGTCCGCAAAACGGGAAATGCATATTATTAATTTTTTCCCGTCATTATCTGTAATTTCTAGATTATCGTAAAAGTACGAGCCATGAGGAGTAACCCCACACGACATCTGGTGGACACAAGCGGAAATAGCACGTACAAAAATAATCTCGTTGGTTCGAAAGTTCTGTTTCTTCCATCTTCTAGATGGCAGTAAATTTGGGAAAATATAAGAAGCTAGTGGCGCAACCACAAAAATCAGTTCCTATGACACTGTTGTTTAAAAAAATTGCATACCCTTAAAACGTGTTTGTGCGTGTTTAAGTTTAAGACATCTTTATAACAGATTTTGATTTGAATTTTGCTTTTGTGTGTGAATTAGTAGTATGGAAAAGAAGCGAAAAATTGAAGTGAATGCAGAAAATTCAAAGATCAGTGGAACATTCAGTTTTCGTAATTGAGTCCAGTAACAAGGCGCTATGTTTGATTTGCAATGAAGCATAGCCGTTCTCAAGAATATAACATTAAACGTCATTATGAAACAAAACATTTTCAAAATTACTCAAAATATACAGGAAGTTTGCGGACAGAAAAATTCGAAGCTATGCAGCGCGGATTGAAATCGCAGCAATCTTCATTTACAAAACTCAAAACTGAACAAGGGGCTGCAACTCGTGCCAGCTTTCGTGTGGCTCTTGAAATTGCAAAACGTGGAAAACCATTCACCGATGGAGAAATGATCAAAGAATGCATAATTGCAGTAGCCGAAGAAATGTGCCCTGAAAATGGTAATTTATTAAAAACTGTCAGTATGTCAGCAAACACTGTGGCTCGAAGGGTAGAAAACATCGCTGAAAATATATCCTCTCAACTGTTCGACAAAAATGGACATTTTAGTGGTTTTTTTGGCCTTGGATGAGTCAACGGATGTGTCAGATACTGCTCAGGTGTTGATTTATATTCGAGGAGTAGATAAAAGCTATGAAGTGCACGAAGAATTCTTGATATGTATAGTATTCATGGCACAACTACTGGTACAGATATTTTTAAAGGAGTTGAAATGCCATTAATCAAAAGAACCTTCGATGGAAAACTTGAAATGTATTACAACTGATGGAGGCAAAACATGAGTGGGAAAGATAAAGGAGTGGTCGCTCTTGTGTCAAAGGCTGTAGAAAATGACGGTGGTTCAAAACCATTGGTCTTACATTGTATCATTCATCAACAGTCTTTGTGCGGAAAATGTTTGGATATGTCTGACGTTCTGAAACCAGTCATATCAACTGTTAATTTTATCAGATCTTTTGGGCTGAATCACCGACAATTCCGACAATTTATTGAAGAGATTGGAGAAACTGACTTACCTTATCATACTGCCGTACGCTGGCTTGTTGTGGGAAAGTCCTTCAGCGCTTTTTTGAACTTCGAGCAGTGATCGAAATTTTTTGAATGAAAAGCATCGCCCCTCTTACTGAATTACAAAACAACGCATGGCTGTGGAAGTTGGGCATTCTATGTTGATTTGACAAAACATGTGAACGAACTAAACTTTGGGATTGCAAGGAGAAAACCAGCATCTTCCTGATTTATACACTAATATCAAATCATTCCGGAAGAAATTGAGACTGTTTCAATCACAACTACGAAGTAAATGTTTTTCACATTTTTAAAACATGTGGAAATATTCAGCCACACTACTGAGACTGAGTTTCCTATCGATTTTGCAATCGAAACTTTGAGTGCTTTGAAGATAAATTTTGATACTCGTTTCTCGGACTTTGATGCCATTGCGAATCAAATTAAGATTTTTCAGTCCTTTTGATACTGACATTGAAACCCTAGCCCCGGGAAAACTTCAAATGGAAATGATTGATCTACAATGCAGTGATATAATTAAGAACAAATATCAAAACTCATCTTTGTTGGAATTTTATAAGAGTTTTCCCCACTGACACAATTTGATAATTTGCATAAATTTGCTCGTGGTCTGTTTTCTGTTTTTGGTACTACTTATTTGTGTGAGAAAACCTTCTCCAAAATGAAGTACACAAAAAAAGTTTACAGATCGAATTTAACTGATGAGCATCTTAAATCTCTTTTAATAATTGGTACAAGTAAAATTAGTCCACAACTACAAACTATTGTCAGTGGAAAATCTCAATTACATAAATCTCATTAGTATTTCATATGTCATTATGTTTGTTATAAGTTATGTGATTATTTAAAATGTATAAAATGTTAGTTGGATTCATTTCAATAATTTGTTAGTTATTATATACTGAAGTTAAATTTTCTGCATATTATACATGTCTTTACTCATTACAATTCTGTGTTTCTTTATCCAACTTATCCCCAAAAACAATAACAATAAGCCTACAAGAATGTTATGAGTTAGCGGAGTTAGTCCATGACCATATCAATGTAGATGTCATATTAATAATTATTCAACATAAAATTAGAATACTTCAGTAAACTAAATTTAATTTGCTATAAAAATTATTTGTTCTCTAAAAAGGGTTTTCAAGTATGCTAGCTCTCCGCGGGCCGGATTGGCCCCGGGCCGATTTTGGGGGCCCCGGGCCCGAAAAAAGATATAGGTTTTATTTTATATCTCTGGAACCGTCTCAGAAAACCATATAATTTTTTCATATGAATTGCTTTTAATATTGGGTACTTTTTAGTTTTTTCCCAAATTTAAAATTTTTTAATAGGGGTGTCCCAAAGGGGGAGGCCTCGATTTATTTTGTTAAAAATTTTTTTAAAATGCCATATTTTTAGTCTTTTTTAAAGAAATTCTGATTCCGCGGTATAAATGACATAAAAAGGGTATTCTGCGGGAAAACCTATCGGGCTAACTGTTTTTGAGAAAACACTCTCCAAAGAAAATAGTGCATGCATGGACGCCCAATAATAATAAAAATTTCTACAACAAAGTAGTATCTAGTTACGGTAAACGAATTTAACATAAGGTGAAAAAAAAGTTAATTCGATTATTACTGTGTTAATAACAGTCCAATTAAAAAAGAATATTGTTCTTGCCGTTCAAAAAATCCCGGAATACTCCTTTGCTTGGGCAACCATTGGGTGACTATTTTCTTTGAGAAGTGTTTTATTGAAAACGGCTAGTCTGACAGGTTTTCCACAGAAATACCTTTTTTATGTCATTTATACCGCAGAATCAGAGTTTCTAAAGAAAACTACAAAAATATGACGTTTAATAAAAATGTGAACAAGTTAAATGGAGGCCCCCTGTCGAACCCCCCGGGGTTAATTTAATCCCCCATAGCAATTTTGACGCATTTGCGAACCTATGTTGATATGAACGTTTCTTTATAATTCAATATGTAGAATTCACCCCAGAATTATTCAAACGGTATTTCGGGACACCCTGTATATTTAACAACCATATACCTGGCATATATTTGCATTATAAAAATACTAGACTAAATTCATATAATATGCCAAGAATTAATTTTTAAATTAAATAAAATTAATTGCCAAACATTTTGTGACACGCCATTATAATTATGTTGTCAAGTCCTGTCGTCTTTTATTTTTTATTTTTTGTTTTGTTATCGCATTAAGAAATGAGGCTAATTTGTTATCGCAACGTGTACATAAAGAAAACGATTTTCCCAACCATAAATTTTCCTGTTTTTCATTGTCAAGCGGTGAAGGTTTTATATTTATTTTCTAGATAGATGCCAAGGTTTGTGTACGTGTGTGAGTGTGTGTGTGTGTTTTTTTTTAATAGAGAGCATTATAAAATTTGTTTTTGATATATGATATTTTCTGTCAGCAAAAAAATTTACTTAAAAATTATTTTTAAATATAAAAATTTTTAAACATACTCTGAATTATCCTACGAAAGCTAAATAAAAAGCACGTATCAAATAAATGAAGCTTTTATTTATTGTAATTAATTTGTTTATGTTTTACCTATCTATTATTGATCTATAATACCTTAGAAACGGAATATGTTATGATAGCAATAATACCTGCTATCACACCTAGGGAATTATAAGCGGGCATTATGATAATGCCCGCTTATAATGCCCTAATGCGCTAATATGGAAATTTTATTGCTTATCCAATTTTATTTCTCTCACAATAAAGATCAAGTTTATACAAAAAATAATTTTTCTCTAAACAATACTAAAAATTAAACTTTATTTCCAAAATAAAATTACAATTTTGAAATGTCCCAGAAAATGTAGCTGATCCCACCATAGAATGGTCGGTGTTTTTGTGATGGCAGCAGCGGTGGTAGCACTAACGCTTTTGTATAGAAGAACAGTCCATTAAAGAATTTTTCAATAGTCGATACGGAATTAACCTCGGAATTAACTGAATTGCAATCATTTTGGCTACTTTGTTTTTGGATGAAATACTTTCTTCTATATATTCTTCAGCTACTGAAGAGCTTTTCCATTTCCCATGTTGTTTTAGCGTTTCAAACGAAGCACCTGCCTCAACAAGTAAAGTTGACGATGTGCGACGCAAACAGTGGCCGGTGTAAGCTTCCGCATTATCCAGTTTTAAATATTTTGCGATCAATGTTGGGACGCTTCCTATGGTATTTTTCCAATGGGTTGTACTGTACATCGACCCTTTCTATAGGTAAGAAAGAATCTTCGCTCCTTTATTCCAGCTGGTCTTAATGTTGTGTACTTTTTTATTAAATTTTTAAAACGCCTAAATCTTCTTCAATGATAGTAAAACTTTTGAAGTTGAAGTTTTAGTTTCTGGTACCTTTATAACCAAGACTGTTCCTCTATCTTCAATGTCATCAATGGTCATTTTGACCAACTCATCTCGTCTTAAACCTCCAAAAACACCCATTACCAATATGACTTTGTGTACCAAGTAGATATCATCAGGAGCCTTCTTAATAAATTTTAATATTTGTTCTCCTTCCAAAACTTTAGACTTCTTCGACTTAACTTTTAAAAAAGATATGAGACGATGGTATTGCGAAATGTCTATATTTTCATAGACCATCAACGTAGACCTTGGGGTGGAATACTTGGTCCAGAGAGAGTTCGGACTGTATTTTTCCGACTAAAAATAATAAAGTTTGTTAAACATATGTATTAAAATAAAATCAATAACTTACCAGTTCCTGGAAATATTCCATTAAAACGCTTTCGGTTATTTGAAGAATTGCGTTCGCATCTTTCCAAATACCAAAATATGCCATACTCCCGATCATACTGTTGCCTTGATTTAACTGGCAAAAAGATTTTCGGTCGCTTTTATGGCCTTTTCTCTTATATTTTGTGGAATTTCTTCCATTTTGAGCAAATTGTTAAATAAAAAATGCCAACTGACTAACTGACAGAAACATCAAAGCCAAACTTAACACCAGTTATTATCTACTTACGTATACAGGTACAGGGGCAACTTATTTTTTATATTGCGAATAAATAATGTAATTAGTCATTGAAAAACTCTTTTTTGGGTAAAACATAAAGCATTGTATGCACCACGGGCTTTACTGGACTATAATGCCCATCAGGTCCGAAATCTAGCCCTCGGGCCAGAGGCCCTCGGGCTTTTTCGACCTTCAGGGCATTATAGTCCCAGTAATGCCCTTGATACATAAATAGCTATATTATTTTCTAATATAAATGGCGTTTTTAAATAGGTTAGTACGAATTTCCTTACCAACTTGTATCTCCCCTTTTAAACCCTCTTAAGTATTTTCTATATACCCGCCATAATTATTTGAATATTTCAAAATATTTTCTTTAAACTTATCGTTAATAGCACGTGCAACAAAGTCAGAATGGTCCCTGTTAAGTGATAGTATTTCATTTTGTATTGATTCCCGCAAAGTTTCTATATTCTGTGGCCTGTTATAATAAATTTTGTTTTTTAGAAACCCCCACAGAAATATATCCAGTGGATTTAAATCGGGGCTTTTAGCTGGCCACCTAAGTGGACCAGGTCTTCCAATCCAAAATTCATATTTATTATTTAGCATATTATTAAATTGGTATATTTTCTAACAGGTTTTCTATATTGTTCTGAAGAAGATTTAAATAACTCTTGCCAATCAAATATCCGTCTAAAATAATGAGACTAATAACTCTATTTACTAGCATAGCACACCAAACATGAGCGTTCCTACGCCCTTGTATTTTAACTCCCTCTATTTTGTGGGGGTTTTCAGTTGCTCAAAAATGTTAATTTTTGCAATTATACATTTCTGATGTTGTAAATGTTGCTTCATCAGTGAAAATAATATTATTTAAAAAATTTGGATCTTGAGCGATATGCGCGATCATCTCTCGAGAGAAGTGCAGCCGTTCCCTGAAATTTTTCTCTGTAAAGTTTTAAACCGACATAAATTTATATGGATGATAATTATAAAACTGCAATAAAGTTTAAATTTTGTAAATTAATTTGCCTAAATATGCTGCTGCATTAAGAACAGACTTTGCAGGATCATCTAAAAATTTGTTGATTTACTTTGAAAATATAATAAAATATTTAAATCATCTTCTTTATCTCTGGGAACAGTCTTCCTTTTAACAGTTTTTCCTTGGGAAATTTTTTTACAATATATCTGATTGTATTCACCAATGGTTTACGATTGCCGAGATATATCTGGTTAAATTCATATCGTGTTCTAGATACGTTGTTATTGTTTGAATAAAAAATTCGAATTATCTCATGTTTTTCCTCCTAAGAGTAACCCATATTCTAAATTTGCCGAAGAATGATTAAATGACGTCTAAATATGTTTAATAACTGTTTAAAAACCGTAAAACTTTATCCTGTTATCACGTCAATAAATACAGACATTTGTTTACCATGCCATCTTGACCTTACGCGTCCTAGCCAAGGAAGTTTAAAGGTGTATGGAAGCCCAATATGTAGAACAAAATTGTCCAGGCGTGCAGGGAGGGGAATAGGGGTTGGCCCCGCGGAATTTGCGCAATGAATAGTAGGTCAGGGCCGGATTTCCCAATTCTTTGTTATATCTATAAAATTGACATCATCAAATGTCAAATTCCAACATTCACTTTTTTTTTATTTTTTGCACAAAATTGTTGGTTATTAAAGGATACTATATAGAATATTAAAAATTATTGTATAATATTAGATTTTATATCATCTGATATAATATGGAAAGAATAGGGCGCCCTTTACTGCCTTCTGTTTAAATGGTCGATATTTTTGGAAGTTTTGTATTTTTACCAAAAATCTTTGTAAATAAATAAAAAACGATTTTTAAAATAAATTTCAAACATTGTATGATAGTATTATATACTTATCACCAATTTTGTGATAAAAGAAGGACAAGATAGTATAAATGAGTTTAATCTAATCCTAAGATTCTGGTTGTACATTAAAAAATGAAAATTTTTATAACTGCTTTTTAGGCATATACTTTTCACTAATAACAAACATTCATGAGACAGAATAACAGTGGTTAAAAATGTTTAGTAACCTTTGGTACCTGAGTATCCATTGTAACAGTATCCGTTAAATATTATGTGTGTACAGTATGCGAGCTTAAAAAGTTGATAATGCAAGATTAAGAAAAATCTAATTTATTTTTAAACAAATGGTATTGTCTCGAAAGTTGCCTCCTCTCCGATTTTGATCAAATTTGGTATACAGGGGTTTTGGGGCGCTGATTACAAATCTGAAAAAATATCTTTTCGACAACGTTTCGTTTCGAGATCTTCATCATCAAAATTGAAAATTAAACTAACCTCATTTTCACTATATTCTCCCTTCTTTTTGTACACAATTCTTGATTTTTACACTAAAGTGGCACACGATATTTTATAAACACTTTTTAAAACCTTGTATTTTTATTTATTTTACATCTTTTGTCCATTAAATTGCGAACTTTTAAGTTCAAAGGCAGCAGCCATATCTGCTTAAAAATAAAAGTGCAAAAAAGGTGTAAAATAAACATAAAAAAAAGTTTTTAAAAGGTGTTTGTGAAATATTGTGTGCCAATTTAGTGTAAAAATCTAGAATTTTGTGCAAAAAGAAGGAGGAATAGTGTAAATAAGGTTAGTTTGATTTTCAATTTTGATGATGAATATCTCGAAAACGAAACATTGCCGATTTTTTAGATTTGTAATCAGCACCCCAAAACCGTACCAAATTGTACTTCCTTTCATTCAATTAGAGGGACCTGTATATATTAAAATTTGCCTGGTCTGCCCAGTAATTAATAAATTTGATCCTTTAAAAGAGACTGTACTAAATTATTAAATGAAATAAAAATACCTAAATATAAACCTTATTTCTTTTTAGTAATCCACAGAAATACACTAACATTGTGGAAATCATCTAAAAGATAGTTAAGATTGCCTTACTTTTCTCACCAATATTTCCTATGAAATTTTCATTTTCTATTATTCATAATTGATATATTATTATTTATTCGGTTACCTAACGTTACGTCTCATAAGAAGCACCTAATTTAAATATAAGAAATACTTACCTAAAGTAAAAAATGCCGGGTATGTTACCCTTAGATTTGCAAGACAAAACCATACAACCTCTAGTCATTTTGTTACGATATTATAAGTAACAAACACTAATAACTAAAATAAGAAGGTTTTTATCAATTCAAAAAACTTCTGCAACCACAAAATATAATCACACAGAGCAAAACAATCGAAACTAATACGGCTCTCATAAAAGTATAATGTGTTGCCTAACTACGCACTGATTTCGTTATTGCGCAAAATCGGCGGGGCCAACTCTGACAGTTATTTTCACACTGGGCTGGACATTTTTTGATCGAATGGCCATAGCATTGGGCTTCTATACACCTTTAAACTTCCATGGTAAATACCAAAGGAAGTTGAATTATTTATTGCATTTTTATTTGGTATATTCTATATCATTTTGAGCTCGAAATTGTAATGGTTTTTTATCGATGTCCGGTCCCTACTGATAATATATAGGGTGCTCCATTTAAAAAAATATAACATAATTCCGGCATTTGTTCCTGCTCTACCCTGTATATTCAAAAATACGTCCTGGAGATCCTATGAAATGAACCCTAAAACATTTGTATTTACACATTTTACCTATTGCCTATCGTTTAATCTCTAGGTGCAAAATATACAAAAACCCTGTACATACATACATACAGGTCAACCTAATAAATGCGTTTTAAAAAGGATATAAATCGGTTTTATTTCCGAATGTCATTCATTCAAACAAATTACAATTTTCCTTCCGCATCGTCCATAACAGTTACTGTCTAGATCCCCACATCAACACGGAATAATTTCATTAATATCTTCGGAGGGCGTGACGGCATTGTCAGGCTCACGATCCGATGACATTTACAATTGAATCCGCGCCGTAAAATGTCATTTATATTTATCACTTTAATTACACACGTTCACGAGTGGACTTCTTTTTGTTTGGTGACGGGATATATTATGTTTGAAGTGAATAGGTCTTTGCTTGAAATGGTAAGGACCGTAACAGGAAGGGACTAGGAGCAAGCAAACCGTTTGTGATTTTCTTTAAAAGTAGATAAAATCTCTTTTTCTACTACTGTATAAATAAGAAAACTTTGTGGTCCTAGCAACGCGAATGATAACGAAAGAGAACCTTCGTGTTACCTGATTGCTAAGCGTTGCTAGCTACGAAAGTAATATTTTCAGCGCCTGGACAAAAAAGTAAGAGTAAAAAAAGAAAATATGCTTGTGGGAAATATTAGGATTTATTTATAAAAAGTAACTAATTTATGACAAAATATTTTAAAAACTAGGTTAGGTATTAACATTAAAAGTAATTGTGCAATTTGAGCAATTAGCAAAAGAAATTGGAGGAATAATACTTGAATTAACAGTTTTTAAATTTGTTGTTGGGGTATCGTTATCACCTTTAACTACGTTAATATTCAATTTTTTACTGTTACTTCATTAGAGGAAATATTGGTAGGAATTTCGTGTAAAATCTTCTTTGAAATTTCAACCTTATTACTATAGGATTCAGCAATATATCCCTCCGCAACAGAAGAAGACTTCCAACCTCCATGCCTTTTAAGTCCAAAATATCGACATCCGAAGCATTGGCAAGGAACATAGTTGACGTTCTTCTAAAAGAATGGCCAGTGTATCTACTGATGTCTTCAAGCTTCAAAAACTTCGCAATTTCTTTAGGTACATTTGAAATAGTGTGCTTTCCAATTACTTGATTAACACATTTACCTCTTTCATAACGATACAATAAACGCTCATCTAGAGCATTCCTTGGTCTCAGCTTAATATATTCCTGTAGAAATCTGACATAAGGAACTGAGCCTTCATCGTTGGTTACTACAAAGTTTCTTTTAACTTTATTTTTAGACTCCACTATTTTTACTATAGCCACGTCATTTCTTATTTCTACAATATTTTTCGCAAAAACGGACGTCGAAAAATCCATAGCATTCCATATTCAATAGATGTAGTAGTAGTAGTTTCTTACTAAAAAATGCAGATGGGCAAATCAATTTTTTTATCAAAACGCAAGAAAACTAGTAAAGGAAATTTTCTGGGATCATTAAACACTTGCTAAGGTCTCATTATAAAAAAAGAAATGTTAATAGCAAACCATTTTTTCAAAAAATATTAATAAATTAATGAGATACTCTCAAAATATTGGGAAAAAAACTTTGAGCGCTTTTCTTAATATTCTAGAAAAATCAGAATGGACCCAAACTCATATGCAATGATAGGTACGGGTTTTCCCATTCCAATGAACTTTGAATGATTAAAAAATGTACATTATTGCCCGAGTAATGGAACAATTCGTCTGTTCGCTTATAAGTGAATCCATGAAGGTAGCAGCATTCTAGCGGTAGAGCGGCAGCTAAAATGAAGGAACTTTTGGGTCCCGTTATCTCGAAAACTATCTATTTTTCGAAAAAAATAATAAGGACCATTGTTGTAGACTACAAGGCGATCTTTACTTTTATCCTAACTAAAATTCTTCAATTCTCACAATTTGGCAGATATTAGCGGGAAACCCATTTTTCGGGCCTTAAGGCGCCCTTTTTAGCCCTTTCCCACCTGTTACTGTTGATAAACTTTTTTTGCTCGAAAGCATCCTAAGACCTAAGAATTGCGCCACAAGGGAAAACTGTACAGATTTATTTACAGCTTTGTCCCTTTATTTACTGGTCTATAAGTGGGTTTGAATCAATCTATTTTAAAGTCAAGAGTCCGTCATAAAATTTTGTACACGAATTTTTCGAATATCTTGTACAAAGAAAATAAGGCATATTTATCTGAAACATACTATAGCTGTCGAAGCCGTCGGCTTTTAAAAGGCATAACAAATAACACAATGGGCCTTGAAAGAAAAAAATTGATGGCCGCCTCATGCGAATCGCTTCGACAATAGGAAATAAATTACTTTTTGTAATGGCGTCTGCGACCGCGGCAATCAACACCGTAAAAAGCCAACTTACAATATATCTTTTAGCTTAACAGATTGATATCAATAATTGGGAAATAGTCCAGTAAATCAAGGGACAAAGCTGTAAATAAATTTGTACAGTTTTCCCTTGTGGCGTAATTTTTTGGTCTTCTGGAATGCTTTTAAGGGAAAAAAAGTTTATCAACATTAACAGGTGGGAAAGGTCCGAAAAGGCCCCCCAAGGCCCGGGGAAAAAGGGGTTCCCCAATATTTTCCAAAAAAAATAGTTTTTTTGGGAAAACGTTACCGTTTTTTTTTTAATCAATTTACTTATCTATAACACCGTTTTTTCGTTTTTTTTAAATTTTCAAAAAATATTTTACCCCAGACATCACGGTTATGTTTGAAATTTTTTTTTTTAAAGTTATTTTATGCACTTTAGGGATTAAATGGGTATTTTAACCCCCTTTTAAAAAACAAAAAATGGCCTTTTAGTCCCAGAGGGTTAAAAAAACAATTTAATCGCTACAAAAAAGTGTTATTAAAAATTAATAGGTAGCAGTGCAGCTGGGACCACAAGAAAAAAAATTTAAAAAAAAATTAGGTACCGATTTCCTTTTTTTCCCGAAATTTCTCTTTAAAAGGGGGTGTTTTAAGAATTTTTTTACTTGATCCGAACCCCCAATTTTTTTTTTTTTACGGTTTATACTATCTTTTTTCCTTTTTAAAAAAGCAATTAGTTTAAAATTTTTGGGGGCATCTGTAAGGATTTTCTTTGATTATTGTTGAAAATTTTGATTAAATATTGGCTCCATAGCAACTTGGTCAAATTTTGAGGTGCCAGAAGCACCTTGTCTTTATATTCTGAAAACTGCTTCTCGTAATTTTTTTTTAATTCCGTTTGCAACAACTAATTTATTGCATAATTTTTCTATCTCTATATCCATTACCACGAATGCTTAATTTTTAAATTTGATATCGTCAAATTTTGTTTAGTGTCACAGGAACACAGAAATTGTTTCTAGTGGTGTGGTACCTTACACCTGACAGCCTCGCTTTTATCAATATATTAGAGTACCGTTAAATAGTTTTTTTTTAATTTATTTATTTCATTTTATTATCTAAAGTGTATTAAATAGTATATAAACCTAGAGACTAAAGCGACTGTTTTGATCCCTTAGCGAATTGTGTAACAACCTTTCGCCGCGGGATTAAAAGTAGCACTTTATTCCCTAAGTTTATAATGTACTATTATCGAATCCATCGATCATCGGAAATTTTTTATTGTTCATAAATTAAACAAAAAAATCTGAAAGTTCGTGTACTCGCTAAAATTTTTTCTACTAAATCCAGGATTTAGGGAGGTTACAAGTAAAAATAAATAATAAAGCAATTGCTTTCAATTTCGAAACCGAAAGATTTTGTGCTTTGCCTCGAAAATCCTATTTTCCCCAGAGTGCAACAATTTCACATTTCCCCCCAAAACTTGCACTTACTTGTGACTTAATGGGTACAACCTCTTTGCTCATAAACACATAAACTCTTAAGAGTGCTCCCGTTATTCTGCCCCCTTTTTGGTCCCTTTTTATTGCCCAAGTCAGGAGCGCATCTGTTGAATTATGCCAGTAGTCCCAGTTGTGGCGCTAGGTTTTAATTTTTTTTTATCCAAAAAGTAAGACATGGGATCCATACCTAATATATAGGTTGTCTCAAAGTATACCGTGTTAGCTTTTGTCTTCATTTATGGATTTTACCTGCCGACAACGGGAAAAAAAACCATAAAACAGTAACCACAGGGGGTTTTTTACTGTTGGGATATCTTATGCTTTTTTGTTTTTTTAAATCTTTTTTAAAAATTTTTTTAATATATTTTTGTGAAAAATCATTTTGAATTTTAAAATTTTTTTGATTGGGTTTTTGTTTTTAATTTTTTTTAAATAAATTTTTAGAATTGTTGTTGGTTTTTCCCCGCAATTTGTATTTTGTAAGGTTTAAGAACATTTTAATTTTTTTTGTTATATCAGGGGGGTATGGAAGGGAAATATATTTTTTTTTTTACAATTCAAACAAAGACAGTGAAAATACATCTGAAAATAAAAAAAAATTTCCCTTCCATACGTCCCTGATATAACACAAAAAATTAAACATGTTCTTAAACCAAAAATACAAATTGCAGAAAAACCTTTTAAAACAATTCTAAAAATTTATTTACAAAACTTAAACCTACAATCGAAAACCCCCAAACAAACAAATTTAATATACAAAATCGACTGCCGTGATTAAAAAAAAATATATTTTTGGCCAAAAAGACAATATTTAAAAAACAGAGTTAAAAAAAAATCAAAAAGGAATAAGATATCCTAACAGTAACCACACAGCCCTGTCAAATCATGCACTTGATAACTTGCATAATTTTGACTTTGACAATGTTAATATTTTGGGGAAATTTAAAGTAATAATAAAAAAGGAAAAAAAGAAATGATTCACATTAAAAAAACAACAATGTAAATTTCAGAACAGACACGGAGGGTCTAAGCTCCATTTACAACAATTTATTGTTGCAATAGAAATAATAAAAGGAAAAAAACCCGATTTTTGCACCCCAATAAAACAATTCTGGGTAATTGTCTCGAAAGTTGCCTCCCTCCATTTTGACCAAATTTTTGGGGGGTTTTTTTTGGGGTCTGATTACGAATCTGAAAAAATATTTTTTTGGGAACGTTTTTTTCGAGATATTCATCATCAAAGTTGAAAATCAAACCAACCTTATTTACACTATTCCTCCTTCTTTTTTTACAGAATTCTTGAATTTTACAATTTTTTGGCACATAATATTTTAAAAAAAACCCTTTTAAAAAATTTTTTTTATATTATTTTACACCTTTTTTTTCCTTTAATTGCAAACCTCCACTTTCACACGTCGGAT